>NW_021027013.1:1497244-1546287 GCF_004153795.1 Camellia sinensis
GTCGTAGTCCTTCTGAGCCTCTCCTAGCTTGGCAGGCCATCTGACGAAAGGTTCATCACGTATCTCGCTTAGAATCCGGTAGATTGGCTTCTTGAATACCGTGGAAATGGCAGTGTGGATTCTCAACCATCTTTTATCCTGGTCTTCTCCGTTGTCCCGCCTGCCTCGTCCGTTTTTGTTCGGACGTTCTACCGCGTTGACCTTTGTTGCGGTCTTTTTATCTGGTACTGCGGTCGTGCTAGACTTTGCCTTAGCACGGGCGCCATCTTCTTCTACCCGAATGTGCTGGTGTACTCTCTCCATTAAGGCCTCCATCGTGAGAGGCGATGTCATAGTGATTGAGTCCCTTAGTCTGTTCCCGACTGGAAGGCCTCTTTTGTACTGTGCGATGGCAAGATTGGTGGGGCAGTCCCCAATCTGGTTGAAGGTCTCCCAGTAGCGGTTGTTGTAGGATTTTAATGACTCTTTTTCGCCCATGTCGATGGAGAGCGGTCGATCAATTTCTACCGGGGTTTTGGTGTTCGTTCTGAACCTTGTTACGAACGCCTCCGCCAATTGCGCCCAGGAGGCTATGCTGCCTTCTGGAAGTTTTTCGAACCAAGTCAAGCCTAGGTCACCAGGGCTTGATGGGAAGAGGATGCACATCAAAGCCTCGTTTCGTCGATATACCGCCATAACTTGGCAGAAGTGGCTTAGGTGCATGTAAGGGTCTGTCTGCCCTTCGTACGTGGTAAATTTAGGCTGAATGAAGCCTGAGGGTAATGATGCGTTCTCAATCGCCGGAACGAACGGCGAGCTATGTAGTCTTGCCAACGCTTTATCTGTTGGTTCGTAGGCAAGGTGTGGTACTGGCATTCCAACCTCGATGCTTCCATGCATCCGAGGAACCAACCGCCGAAGGGCTGAAACTTTGTGCGGGTCGTGTGCCCTAGCATCTTTCTTCTGTCGCACCCTTTCTTCAAGCACAGTCCGTAAGTCGGACAATCTAGGCAACTCCGTTTGCCTGGATGATGTATGGTGCATGTGTGAGGGCCGATAGGTACTTCCCTCTGTGTAAGACCTTAATGATCTCGTTCTCTCAGACCTGGAGTAACGAGTTCTGGAAGTCCTTGATTGAGTGTTGCTTGCCCTGAGGCTTCTACTCTCTGCTTGCGATGTCGTGGTATGCCTACTACGATCTTCTGAGTGGCGAGGAGGCGCATTGCCTTTGCGCCCCTTTCCTATCGCCACCCATTTTCCCTTGATCTGGCGCTTCATGGCCTCCATGTCCGCCGCCATCTTCTTTATTAATTCATCTTGCTCCTTCACGCGGTCCTCTAGAGCTTGAGGATCAATCCTCCACCTTTGTCTGTCAAGACATCATGAACGAGAGTGATGGGGGCTGTTAGTCTGCCTCCTCCCCCTTGCATCCCTTCTGGGATTTTGTCGCTGTGGCTCCAAGTCCGCCATGGGAGGGATAGAAGGTAGGCCTTCGCGCCTTGCACCCCCCTCTGGTGTTTGTCCGTCGATGGTGGACTGCGGCAAATCTTCGTTGTGCGCCATTGCTTCTAAAGAGGAAAAGCTTGATCAAGAGGTTTTGTTCTTGTCTGAATTTTCCACAGACGGCGCCAATTGTACGAGCACGAAATATTCTTCCCGTATAATCCTGTTGATCAAGTCTGCGCTCCTCCGTACGTCGTCGCTTTACTCCCTGAAAACACAAACGTGAGCTAGCCGGCGGGTGTGTGCCGGATACCTCTCCGATGCCTAAGTCTGCAAAATAGACAAATAGACAAAAAGCTCTGTGTGTTCGGGAATCAAAGTTGTGTGTTATCTCTCCATAGGTGATGTTGTGAGTTTTTATAGGTTCCGCGTGGCACAATCCTAGTAGGACTCTTACTCCTCCATGTAGAGTCCTCTTGGGATTCATACTCCTGAAAGATAATGCTTATCCTTCAACACCCCCCTCATTGCACAAACCAAGTGAGATGGTTTTACGTAAACATCGCTATGCTAAGCCGCAGACTAGACCGAACTATACTTAGTTTGATTCTTCCTTTCACTGCTCTTACCTCGGTTCTACCTGCACAAACCGTGCTAACCATAGTGTTAGTTTAGACCGTGCTTAACAATTAGTTAGGTCTGACCGAGCTAGCTGCATCATGCCACGACCGAGTTGACTCGGGCGACCGAACAATCCACAGTACTCTCCTGGACCGATAATAACAATAGGCTCTCTGGGACCGGACTAATCATCAAGGTTATGGGACCAGACTAACATCAAAGCCTCTTTACTCAGCCCTTTGTATTGTGGTCCATAACGGCCCATTGTCCAGCTCGGCCCAATTTTCATATAAATTACCCTTTCAATTTATACACAAGTCCTAATTTATGAATTTATACTTCATTAAGTTCTAATTAAGATTTTTTGAACTTTCAAGTCCCATTAAATTTTTAATAGTCGAAATTGCCTTTCAAATAACGATTGTTCATCATTTATAATTATCTATAAAAGAACATGATGATTTGACATTTATTTTGATTTTCAAAACTTTAAAACATTAAATTTCAAATTGAAAAAACTAAAAAAAAAATTATGTGCAAAAAAAAATTGAAATGAAAAAAATGAATTATTTTTTTGTGCAAAATTGAAAATTGTGTCTAGAAAGGAACATGATGATGGAACATTGATGTGCAAACTGAAAGAAAAAAAAAACTTTAAAAACTTTAAAAATGATAATGTTCTCAATTTTAAAACTGAAAAAAAAATGATAATGTTTTCAGTTTTATTGGATAATTGAATCAAATCAATAAGTAAAAGGGTAAAAACGTTTAATCTCATTCTCTGTTTTTTTAATCAGTTAGTGAAACAATTATCTGGAATATTACTGTGAAAAATTGACAATATTCTTAATTTTAAAAATTTAAAAAAACTGATAATATTTTTAATTTTATTAAACAAGACTTATTGGTTCAAAAAATCTAAAGATAAGACTTGAGCTACCATAACATTTGTAAATAAGACTTTTAGGTAATAACTCTAAATTTTATAGGTGACAATGCTATGAAAATACTTCTAATAATAATAAGGTGAAATGCTCATTAATGGTCATATTGACAGTGTGAATATTGTATGATGTGATATAAATATTCACATCACTAAATTGCTAAGTAAAAAAAAAATATTTGTAAGTGTAAAATTGTCTATCAAATACCTTAAATATAAGAATTAGAATTTTGTAAATGAAATGTGCAAAATAATAGGATTTATTAGAATACAAAAATATCTTATGGACTAATTAGTATACAAATACTTGAAAAATGATTTTCTTATAAATTTCCTTAATTTTTTTTTTCATATTTTACGCTAATTTTTAGATACATCATAAATGGTTTTTATTCAAATTTCATTTGTTTTAGTGAATTATTTTTATATTTTATTCAATTTTTTTTTTAAATGCATCTAAAATAGGCGCATCTGAAAAGAAAAAGAATTTAATTAACATATGAAAAAAAAAAAATCATTAAATACAAATGAAAACTCATTCAAAAATACTTTTTGAAAAAGGTTTGGATTTTTTCAAGTTGGCCATCTCAACTTGAAAAAGTGTTAAGGTTTGGTAGACCTATTTTGGGGTTGACCTAGGTAATACAAACTGTTCACTTTTCAAAATTTGTTGGCGATAATATTTGGAAAAATTAAATTAAAATAATCAGATATCGATGGCTATAACAATCAAATTTATATTACAAAAAAGAGATGGCTATTCTTGAAATTTTATTTGTTATCTATTTTTTTTTTAAATGTGGTTTAAACATATAACTATTAATATCCGATCCTGTCAATTTTCATGAATATATTATTCAACAAAACTTAAAAAGTGAACGATTTAAATAACTGAGGTCAACTCTAAAATGTGCATATCAAATCCAAAGGCTCTCTCAAATTGGCGAAATTATTCAATGCTCTTGAAGCACTACTCCATTCCATTCACAAGTTGACAATTAATTGTCTCCTATAACTCTAACAAAAAAGTAATCAATGTGTTCGGTTTCAGTTTTTTAAAAATTGAATTTTTTGTTTTTCATATTTTTTTTTTGTTTTTAGTGAATATTTTTTAAATTTTAAGCAATTTCTTTACTTTTTTATATGCACCTTACTTAAATATATCTAAGTAGTAAAATATTTGTGAAAAAATTAAAAAATACTCAAAAATACGAAATATGTACTGAATTTTAAATTTTTTTTATTTTTTGGTAGTTAGTGTATTTTTTAAAGATTTTTTTCATAAATATTATATTTTTTAAGTGTATTTATGTTAGGTAGGTCTAAAATTTTTTTAAAAAAATGCTTGAAATATTAAAAAAAAATTATTAAAAACATTAAAATACAAAAAATAAAAAAGTAAAATTTTTTGAAAGCTGTTTTCTGAAACTTGATAAGTCCCGTAATTTACACTAATAATTACTATTTTGGAGCACCACCTAAATTTGCTCTTAAAGCATTGAATAATTTTTTTATTTTTTTTTGAAAAATGTAGTTAGTGTATTTTTTAAAGATTTTTTTCATAAATATTATATTTTTTAAGTGTATTTATGTTAGGTAGGTCTAAAAATTTTTAAAAAAATGCTTAAAATATTAAAAAAAATTTATTAAAAATATTAAAATACAAAAAATAAAAAAGTAAAATTTTTTGAAAACTGTTTTCTGAAACTTGATAAGTCCCGTAATTTACACGAATAATTACTATTTTGGAGCACCACCTAAATATAAGTCCCGTAATTTACACTAATAATTACTATTTTGGAGCACCACCTAAATTTGCTCTTAAAGCATTGAATAATTTTTTTATTTTTTTTTTGAAAAATATATGTAAAAAAATTAAAAAATAATGTGACGTAAAATAAATTAAAATCAAAAAATAACTTTTAACTTTTTATCCAAAAGAAGTCAAAAAAAATAAAATAATTTAGACTCCCAATGGTGACCCCCACCCCCACCACTAATTTTTGATTAGCTAAATATATATTTTTTTTTTTGGGGGGGGCTCTTTCTCTCACAGAACCCCACATGGAGGTAGGGGTGCTGGGTCTGGAGCAGCGTTGCCAAAAAAAAATACGCTCACACACTCTCTTTCTGTAAACTTACTGTTTTTTAAGGATATCCCAACAAAAATGCTAGAGGCTCCAAAAATTCTACCAAAAGTTTTACCAAATGTCTCACATGGGTGTGAGACCCACATGGGACCCACCTTGTGTGGGTCCCACACATTTGGTAAAACTTTTGATAAAATATTTAGGATCTCTAGCATTACTCATATCCCAATTACATTTATATAGGTTACTTTTGGAGATTACTCCTTGGAGTACTGCCTATTATATAGGCTCTGGCAAAATCCAAGTCACCAGAAATTCCATTACAAGCCAAGTAATGGTTCTGTAGAATTGAAACAAATAGGAACTAAAAACAGAGCAATGCCATCAAAATTGAAAACCATTTGTGCATGGAAAATATGACAACAGATATGATCCTATCTCATAGACAAACAAAAATAATTCACATTTTTTCACAATTATCTTGAATCGTTCAAGTATTTCAATTATAATATCAATGGTTTGTTCACCAGAATATAGTTCTTTATTTTGTATATCATGGGACTTAATGACAGAGTCAGGAAATTAAATTAGGAAGGACACTTATTAATTACAGCTTTATTTTTATTTTTTTTATAACCAACAATAAGAAGATAATAATAATTTTTTAATTAATATTAAGTATAAAAAATTAAATAAATTGTTACAAAAGTATTTCACATAAAATTTTACAATTAATTTCGAGTAAAATCAAAAAGAAAGTAATGCGTATAACTAGTGTATCATGGACAATGTAAAAAAGTCATATATTTAAATCGTAAAGTAAATTATATAATGGTAAGATAAATTATATTTTTACTAAATTTGAGTAAAAATTTCATATAATAGTGATATCACGTCATTATTGTCATATGATATCACCAACCAATAGTAAAGCAACATATGAAGGATGAACTCCATATGCAAATATAACTAACACTCTAGTAATTTTTACATATATATAGTGAGATTAATTATATCTGCATATCAACAATGATGAATATTGCCTTTATATTAAAAAATTTTCACAAAATTTTCATACATAAAAATATAATTTATTGTAGTTACTTCATTTTCAATAAAACAATCACTATTGTTTTCATAAATTTAAAAATGCCCTTGATATTTTATTCTAAATATTATTTTTGTTTAAAATTTTATTTATATAAATATGTAAAAAAAAAATCAAAAATTCAGGGGCACATGACCCCGTAGATCTCACGTGGCTCCGCCACTGATGGGACTTCTACGTGAAATCTCTCTAATACTCAACTCAAAGGTCAATTTTTGAAAAATGTTAATTTGTTTAGAACAAAAAAGAACATGACAACAAAAGTTGTCCCAAATCCAGTCCCAAATCCAATCCCAAATGACATTCTGACAATAATCTCTTCCCACATGGACTTGCTAGGAGAAACTACTTGAGGAACTTGATTGCTAATCGGATACCGGGACAAATGTTCACCACTCCATAGACCTTGGTTCCCTTCAAAGCTCGAATTTGGAAATGTTTCAAACTGCCCTCCAGTAGGGATTGCCCCGTACAGTTGATTGTAAGCAACATTGAACTCGGATAAAAAGTTGAGACTTACCAACGAAAGAGGTATACCTCCAGATAGATCATTGTGGGATAAATCCAAAATCTCTATGCTGGTCATACCAGACAAATCCTTAGGAATTTTTCCAGATAAATTGTTGCATTTTAGGACCAAATAATGCAATTTTTTTAGGTTCCCAAACTCGGGCCAGATGGGTCCAGTGAGAGAGTTATTGCTGAGATCAAGTGTGGGTGGCAAACTCCAAATTTGATTATACTGTAACATTCTAACGCCTGCTTGGAATGAAAATTGGAATGGCAAGCGCAGAGTCGGGTCTTTCGGTAAGACATCCTTGGAGATGAGGCACTCTAATTTAGTCAAGTTCTTTGGTATCTCTCCGGTAAAATTGTTGTCCGACAAGGTAATGTAAAACAGAAACTCAAAATTACCTAACCATGGTGGAATTGTTCCATTCAATCGATTCCCCGATAAATCCAACAACTGTAAATTTGTCAACCCCCTCAACCACTGGGGGAACACACCAGTGAGTCTGCAATATCCAATAGTGAAAACCTTCAAATTTTTAAACCTTAGACTAGGAAAGGAAGGCAATTGTTCACCATGAAAATCATAGGAAAGATCCAAAGTAGTCAAGGTTTGGCAATGCTGCAAGATATCAAGGGCAGCTGAGAGGTTAAAAATGGTCGATTCCGATAATGAAAGCATAGAGAGGCCATGAAAATTCCTAAAGCTTTCTGGGATTTGCCCGGTAAAGTTGTTTCTTGAAAGACCGATTATTTTCAGTCGCGGACAGAGTGGGAAATTATCAGGAACTGGCCCGATGAACTGATTACTCTCTAAATTGAGATAAACCAGATGGGTCATTTTAGGACAATTCAAACCAATTACACCATTCAAAGAATTGTTTGTCAAAACAAGTGAAGCAATAGTCCTAGAATTCGACAGAGAATTGGGAATTCCACCGGAAAAATTATTGGATTCGGCATAAAATTCTTGTAACTTTGCAAATCTATGAAAAACATCTGGGATAGGCCCTGAAAACGAATTCAATGATATATCCAAAACAACAAGATCTGAGAGATTACCAATTCCACTGCTGAGCTCACCCGAAAACCGATTATCCCGAAGGTCCAACTGGTTCAATCTCTGTAACCGGAAAATATCCTCCGGTATATCTCCGGCGAGAGAATTCTTACCAAGCCGGAGTTGTTCTAACGAGCTGCAATTTCCAAACCCAGATGGAATTCCACGAAAGAAGTAATTCGCAGAAAAATCAATGATCCGAATTCGAGTTGAATTGATACAAATCCCCACAGGAACCGAGCTTTCGAATGAATTATGAGCAATGTCGAAGATCTTGAGAAAAGGGAGGTTGATACTCATCGGAATTGAACCAGAGAAATTGTTTCTGCTGAGGTCGATGACTTGTAGATTCGGCAATTGAAACAGAGATGGAGGAAGAGAGCCTCGGAGGAAATTGATAGAGAGGTTTAGGGTTGTGAGTTGGTCTAAACCAGTGAAAGTAGTTTCATTGAGTTTGCCAGCCAATATCTTCTCCGAGAGTTCCAATTTTACAACCCTACCAGAATCGATAGGATCGTTGAAGAAACCGAGTGAAGAAGATGAATTGCAGGTGATTCCTGACCAGTTACAGCAATTTGAGGTTCCCCAACCATTGATAGCTCCTGAATCTAATCCAATCAAGAAAGCCTCTAAAGCCTGGTGATCGTTCGAATTGCATGTGATGTTTTGGGAATTCGAAACTTGAACTCGTGAAGAGAACACAAGAGCGAAAGTGAAGATTACGAAAAACTCCAACACACCCATCCCAGAAAAACAATTACAATGAGCTTGAGAGAGAGAGAGAGAGAGAGAGAGGTAAAGTCGGGTTTTAGAAGAACCCAGTTACTAGGAGATGAATTGTGGGTTTTGTTAGTTTCAGTACTATTGTTGATAAAACAAAAACAAACAAGAATTGGTGAGAGAGATATGATGCATGGGTTCTGGGTTTGGATTTATACAAACAATCAAAGAGGAGAATTCTCTCGACGCCTCTAGCGGGTTGGACGAGAAATTAGTGGAGGCACAAAGTGGTGCCGTCGTCTCACGTAAATGGCGACAACGGCTACTACACGCTAGTCTAACGGAAGTTTTAAACACGGTATGTCATGGCACTGTTTTTTGAACGATACGTCATAGCACTGTTTGTTATGAGAATTTTTGGGGTTAAAAAATTGAGCTATGCTACAGAGCCCGAAAGGATTTCGAGTCAAATTTGGCTCGAATTTGAGAAGGAAGAGGAAGAAGAAGAAGGGAAGGAGGGGGAGGGGAGAGGAGAGGGAGGAAGGAATGGAGGGGGCCTAAAAAATAGAGGAGGAGGGGCTGAGGCGAGGCAGACGCGATCGGCGGTGGCCGACGCGATCGGCGGAGGCGACGCGACCTCTCTCTCTCTTTCTCTCCCTCTTCCTCTGCATTGCAGAGGTCGAAAATGGCGGAAAAAAAAAAAAAAAAAAAAAAAAAAAGACGTCGTTTTGGGCATTCGGGACATTCAAGCCAGGCATTTCGGGCCCTCAAACATTTTCCTAAAAAATTATTTTAATCACAACCAATAAATAAAAATTTTTAGAAGTTAATTATTTTAATATTTGATTATTTTAAAAAATTAAAATAATTGTATTTAAAAATTAGATTGAATTTTTTTATAATTAAATGTGATGTTTGTGAGAGAAAAAATAAAATAATTATGAATTTGATGTGATATTTTATTTTATTAACTATTTTAACTTAATTTTTCATTTTGTAAATTTTACCTAAAAAATAGTCCAAATCTGACTTACCAAACCCTCCCAAAATAGGCTAAAAATTAATAACATAAAATGTTACATTCAAAGTATAATCATTTTATTTTTTCTTTTATAAAAGTAAAAAAATTTATTCCAAATAAAACTTTTTAATCCAAAATTAAATTAATAAAAAAATCAATCCACAGCCAAGCCAACTTTTCCAATATTAGCAGTGCGAGAGATTATTCAATATTCCCGGAGCACCACGTGTCCATACTTCAAATCAATCACTAATTAGTTAGCCCCATGTTATCCTTCCATCTCTAACATAAATCGTGAACCCTTATGTCTCTCCATCAATTAAAATTTTATGGAGCACCACGTGTCCAAATTCCGAAAGTACTGAATAATCACCCTAGCAGTACATTATGAAAAAGTTAATTTTGAATTTATGACCCATTTGATTCTTCTTTCTCTTTCAACACAAATCACCTATTTACGGCAATTCAATTATTTTTTATTCGTATTTTTTTTATTTTATAATTTTTTAAGTAATTTTTTAATTTTTAAATATATCTAATTTAAATAGGTTTAAAAAGTACAATATTTGTGCAATTTTTTTTTAAAAATCACTAAATAGAAAAAAAAATAAAAATAAAATTCAGTACATTTTCATATTTTCTTATATTCAATAATTTTTTAAAAAAATTTTGTACAAATTTTTTTATTTTTTAAATATATTAAGATTAAGTGAATCTAAAAATAAAAAATAAAAAAAATGATTAAAATATTTTTAAAAATAATTAAAATTATAAAAATATGAATTGAAAACTCATAAAACTATTTTTGAAAATTATAAACCAAACTGGGTGAATACTGTGAGAAATCGTATTTAGTTATTCTTATAAATATATTGTAAAATATGAATAATTAATTAATTTATCTTGAGGCTATTTAACAAATATATTATTGTATAAATTAGTTTCAAACTATTCCAATTTTGGTCGGTAACAAAAATATTACTATGGGGTTCATTTGGAACGTGGGTCAACTTTTTGACTATTTTAACCTGTGACTAATATGTTTGGGAAGTCGCTTGGCTTTTTGGCTATAGCGATCCCGATTTTTCCCGTCATGTATTATGTTCCTGACCTGGGTCTAGTGGTTGTATATTGTTGTCTTATTCTTGTTTCCATCCTTTAATTCCTTATATTTGAGTTTTGGGATATGTTGGGTAAATTTGGAACAGGTTGGTTGGGTGTTGGAACATATGGTTGCTGTCTAGGTTTTGGTTCCCTCGCTCGAGCAAGGCTTTTGTCGCTCGAGCGAACCTTGGGTTTTAGCTTCTTCGCTCGAGCGAAGGTTCTTGCGCTCGAGCGAGCTTTCTTTGATGTGTCTCTTGGCTCGAGCAAGCACTCTTGCGCTCGAGCATGTGTTTGCGTCTAGTTTGGACCTGAAGATTGGTATTCTTTGCTTGAGCGAGACTTTTGTCGCTCGAGCGAGCTAGCTCTATGTTTTGTGTTTCTTCACTCGAGTGAGAACTCTTACACTCTAGCGTGATTCTGGGTTGCAGACCTGAAGCTTTGCATTGTTCGCTCGAACGACGCTTCTTACGCTCGAGCAAGGTTTTTTTGTGTCTGGTCACTCGAGCGACCATTTCTTCGCTCGAGCGAGGTTCGAATATATTAGTTGGCAGCAGCGTGATATATATCACTTTTTCATCTTCCTTTTCATCCAAACCCTAGATCCGATACTCTCTCTCTCTCTACATACTCATTCTCTCTACAAATACTCTATGTTCTAGGAGTTTTCTACCCTAATCCCTTTGTAAGAAAGTTAGAGCTTGGCTTGGGCTTCCATTTGATCCGAAAATTTGTGGATTTGGAGCACTTTCAAGTTTCTTCAACTTCTCCTTTGAGCTTCTCTATTTAAGGTAGGGATAATCTACTCTTTTTAATGAGTTTTAACATAAATGTTGGGCATTTGTATAAATGTAGAGATTTTGGAAGTTTTGGAAAGTTAGGGTTTGATTTTGAAATCATAAAAGAGGGGTTCCTTGGTTTTGGACTCCATTGTGAATGTGAGGTTTTGAAATGGGGTTATGGATGTATAATTGATGAAATTGAGCCTTAGAAGTGTTATTTGAGAAAGAAGGGAAAATGCCCTAATTGGGATTAAATGAATTATTTGTCAAAATAATGAAATTAATTATGGGAATACATAATTGGGTTGGAAATGATGAAATTGGGGGAAAATGTAATTAATTGGTATAGTTGGATTGAAAATCACTTACCTATGGAAAATGTATTAATTTATCTGTTTGATAAATTTAATTATCTGTTTAGAAATAACTGTTTGGGCTATCGGTGAAGGATAACCATGATTGTTGTAGAACCACATGATGATTAGGTAAACTAAAACTAATCAATTAAATTATGTCATTGAATATGACGGTTGGATTAACACATTGAATATGTGCTTTAATTGATCATTGTATATGATAAAGTGTTTAAATACATTGCATATGTATCTTTGTTTGAAAGGAGATAGGGGATGGACTTCATTGATAATTAAGTTGGCCAGAGTGTCCAGGGTGAAAGTCCCGAAACCTTATATACATCTGAATGATGTTGATGAATTGAAGTGTTGATAATATGAGTTGTAATCTCATTTTCAATTGTTGATGAATTAAAGTGTTGTTTTTCTTTTGATTATGAGTTGTAGTCTCATTTGAATTACTTGGATGAATGAACCATGGCAATAAAGTAAGTTGGAAATAGAAATGAAACCGGGTTGAAAGATGTATATCAATGTCGATGGATTTTAGAAATGGTGTAAATCGATGTACATATGTTGAACATTTGTCAGATGCTAATGTTTTAGTTACTTCTCATATTTGGCTTACCATATCTCTACTGGACTTTGGCTCACCCTTCTTGGGACACCATTTTCAAGTACAGGAGATATGCCACCTCCAAGGACCTAGTCTGAGTGATTTAAAGGCAACAGGCTTCTTTTGTTGATATTTCTTTTGTGTTACATGTTTTTATTTCCAAGCCAAGGGATTTAAATGTAAAGGGCTTTTGACCCTCTTTTGTTGTAACCAAGTGTTGACTTGGAAAGTTGTAAGGCCGTAGGGCCTTTACTTTTGTTGTCAACATGTAATATCTTTTGTGGAAAACACTCTGATAAATGAATATATTTTATTTTCCCATGTCCAAGGATATTATGAATGATTGATTTATGTTTTTTTTTTAGGGCGTCACATTGGTTTTTTGACTTTTTAGCTATTTTAGCTTGGGGCTAAAAAACCATGTTTGGGAAGGACTTTTTGGTTTTTTTGGCTTTTTTAGATTTTTTGTGAGAGAAAAATGTAATGATTATAGGTTGGAAGTGATGTTTTGTCTTATTGGGCTAAAATAGCCTATTTTGTCTTATATGACTATTTTAGCCCCAACCCATCTTCCCAAACAATGAAGCCTGGTTTGAGATTGGCTCTTTGACTTTTTTGGCTTTTTGAATTTTTGGCGAAGTGTTCATATGTAAAATTACCCAAATGCCCTTGGATATACCCTGTACCATTTTCTGTTCATTTACCTAGGCGTGTGGGTTGCAAAGCTGCCACATCAGCCTCGTATTTTCAGTTTCTTTATTTATTTTTTATAATTACAAGAAAAATGAGAATTTTAACGTTCTTCAAAAAAAAAAAAATGGAGGGCTTGTAAAAAATTGTATGTCAAGATACAAGTTTTGAGAAAAATTTTCAAAATTACTTTCTCTCTCCTATACGTCAATCAATTACTTTTTCTCTCTCCTCTCTTTTTCTCAATCACTTGTTCACTAACACACGTCTTCTCAATTACATCAAATCATACAAACTGCAAAACTATTTTCAAAATATAACCAAACAAACCAAAAAAAATTCAGTTACTCTCGCTCCAAATATTTTAAAAAAAATTTATCTCCAAACACAAACCAAGCACACCTATAAATTTCCCTTTTGGTATCTATTTTTGGACACATCACCTCTGCACTTGGTTTACAATTTGTTAAAGAAAAATTGGTACAAATCATGCTGCTACCTTTTACCCAAAATTGAGTTGACGGCCAAATATTGTAATTTTCGACATAGGACATGCCCATTTTATTTTTTAAATTTTTTTAATTTTTCTGTCACAGTCATCAAATCATAATACTGTGGTTTGCCATCATGCTACCATGCTTAATTATTACAAGTATATAACAAATTTTCTGTTTTTCCAACCCAATAATTTTACAAAGTAAGGCACGTAAACCATAGTACTTTCATTTTTTCGTGTGTACACATGCATATTGTACAATATAATAAAATCACATACATCCCGACCATGGCTGAATAATGTTACAAGCATACGAATATTAGGTTGACTATATGTTTCCTAACATTTTGTTATTGCGCATGTACACTAACTTGTCTCGTATGCGAACTTGCAACAATGCCACATGGGGGTCCTCATCCCAACCATTAAACCATCCTTGTCATGTGCTACTTCCGGTGTGCCATTTACTATTGCCATAGCCTCTTCCTCGTTGAAGATGGGGTTAACTGTTGTTTGATTGCCAGTATTGCTACGTATATAGTTATGTAACGCCATTGACGTACCAATCAACTGAACTTGCACATTTGCAAAATCATACTGATGCATATTTTGAATAGACCCCCATCGATTTTTCCATGCGCTAAAAGTGCATTCCACCACACTCTGCAACGACATGTGAACTTTGTTAAATAATTCCATGGGGTTGTTTGCTGTCCTACGACTTTCAAGAATGTGGAATTGTTGTTGGTAGTAACGACTGCCTTTGAATGGTGCTAGGTCACGTTAGCGGTTTGGATAGCTACTAGTGAGAAGATAATATTTGCCTATAAAAATACCAGAAATTCAAATTATATATCGCGATAATTTTTTTTTCTTTTTTTTTTTGTTTTTAAATATTATGTACTAAAAAAAAAATAGAAATGCAATATGATACCTTCTTCAGGATGTGGAAAAGGGACATTGTCATTTGTGATTATCTCATTGAAGATGCGACTATCGTGCATACTTCTTTCCAATCCAAGCGATACGAAGATGAAACACATGTCGAAATCACAGGCCATGATATTTTGGGTGTGACAGTATTTCCTACCAAAATATGTTGGAGTGTCTAGCCCTGTAACCCGTGCAGTAATTTGTGTTCCATCAACGGCTTCTATATAGTCCTGCCAACAACCCTGTTATGTACACATTCACTTCACCATCTGCATTAGTTTTAATCGACAGCTTAATTAAAAAGAAGGTCAGTGTAATTATGTTAAAAGTGTAAGACTAACTATATTTTTTTCAAATTTTGTAGGAGGTTTTGATTTTATGTATAATTATTTTATTTATACAACACTAGTCTTGTTGTACCATAGAACAATCCCAAAGGGCCGAATGTGTCCAATTAGCAGTGTATTGGGGGTTTCTGCCTCCCTAAACGTTGCATAGGCCTTCTAAGGACCAAATAAGCCGATACATGGCTTCGATTTGGGGTCGGCAACGACCTCGTTTCATCATTACTGGAGAAGGGAACAGAGAAGACAATAGGTGATTTTTTATTTATTTATTTCAATTAGGCTTTGTTTGGTTCAGTTCATAATTTTGGGGATTCGAAAAAGGAAAGGAAAAATATAGATAAAATGTGAAAGAAATATATCTATATTTTACACACATTTTTTATTTCTCTTTTCAAAACCTTCTCTAAATTCATGAATTGAATACAATCTTAAAAAATGATTAATTTTAAAAAATTACATATCAATGTTATCTTTCAAAAATAATTATTGATTCCTGAAAATATTTATAATTTTAATTATTAAAATTTGTAAAGTTTATCACTAATATGATTTTTTTGACAAACATACATTGAAATGTTAGTTCCCCATTAATTTACAGCTGTTTTTTTGTTTCAACTTGCAAGTATGAAAAGTAGAGGAAGGGAATTGCGTCGGTTTGGTTTGATTTTTTCAAATTATTTTTAAGTGAATTTTGTTTATTTTTTAGTAAATTTTTGGGCCATATATTTATAAATTTCTCATCACTTATTTATATTCCAATAAATTTTAGGGGTTTTTACACACAAGTCCTAATTTATGAACTTATACTCCATTAAGTCCTAATTAAGATTTTTTGAACCTTCAAGTCTCATTAAATTTTTAATAGTCGAAATTACCTTTCAAATAATGATTGTTCATCATTTATAATTATCTATACAAGAATATGATGATTTGACATTTATTTTGATTTTCAAAACTTTAAAACATTAAATTTGAAATTGAAAAAACTAAAAAAAAATTATGTGCAAAAAAAAATTGAAATGAAAAAACTGAATTATTTTTTTGTGCAAAATTGAAAATTGTGTCTATAAAGGAATATGATGTGCAAAACTGAAAGACAAAAAAAAAAACTTTAAAAATGAAAAAATTAATAACGTTTTCAATTTTAAAACTGAAAAAAAAATTGATAATGTTTTTGGTTTTATTGGATAATTGAATCAAACCAATAAGTAGAAGGGTAAAAATGTTTAATCTCGTACCCTTTTTTTTCATCAGTTAGTGAAACAATTATCTAGAATATTACGATGCAAAATTGACAATAATCTTAATTTTAAAAATTAGAAAAAACTGATAATATTTTCAATTTTACTAAATAAGGCTCATTAGTTCAAAAAATCTTAGATAGGACCTGGGCTACCATAACATTTGTAAATAAAACTTTTAGGTAATTAATTCTAAATTTTATGGGTGACATAGCTATCAAAATACTTCTAATAATAATAAGGTGAAATGCTCATTAATGGTCGCATTCACATCACCAAATTGCTAAGTAAAAAAAAATATTCATAAGTGTAAAATTATTCATCAAATACCTTAAATATGAGAATTAGAATTTTGTAAATCAAATGTGCAAAATAATAGGATTTATTAAAATACAAAAAGATCTTATGGACTAATTAGTACACAAATACTTGAAAAAGGATTTTCTAATAAATTTCCTTAATTTTTTTTTCATATTTTATTTTAAGTTTTAGATACATCATAAATGGTTTTTATTCAAATTTCATTTGTTTTAGTGAACTATTTTTATATTTTATTCAATTTTTTTAAAAAAATGCATCTAAAATAGGCTCATCTAAAAAGAAAAAGAATTTAATTAAAATATGAAAAAAAGTTACTAAATACAAATGAAAACTCATTCAAAAATACTTTTCAAAAAGGGTTTGGATTTTTTGAAGTTGTCCATTTCAACTGGAGAAAGTGTTTAGGTTTGGTAGACCTATTTTGCTATTGACCTCGGTAATATAAACTTGTAGAGACCTTAATTTTTGTAATTACCGTTAAATCCCTAACCTTAAGTTTATTTCAATAAAGCCCTTGGAATTTTGCTTAATTGCGTTTTAAGCCCTCAAATCGGGAAGCATCACAGATTAATTCGAGTAAACCCTAATCGATCCCGGTAGATTAATAATCACCTTTAAAACCATATTATTAATTATTAGACCCTATCATTATATATTAATCACTCTAAACTCTTAATTCCAGATAACGTCGTTTTCGCTCGGTTTCTCGCCCTTCTTTGCACTTTAATTTAGCAGGACCCGAATTTATTATTTTAACTATTTTTTAATGTTAGTATATTAATAACATATATCAAGGTCTCATAAATTTAGACTTAGTCCCTATATACTTTTATTTTATTTCATTCTAATCCTCAATTGTAATATTTTAATAATTAATGTACTTGTGCCTATTATATTATGGTTATAAATACAAATATCTCATACAAATATCTCACACAAATATCTCACACAAATATCTCATATATATATATATATATATATATTTCTTGGAGCCCAAGTAGCTAGTCGTGTGAGGGTTGAAATGGCCTTGATGGCATTGATGGCAACTTTGACCAATTACACCTATGGAACTTAGTCCCTAAGTAACCTTCCAAACCTTTCTCTATATATGCACACTTCTCCCCCTCATTTTACACATTTTCAGCCATGCACTAGAGGAGTGAGAGAGAGTGATCTTGGAAAAAAAAGAGAGAGGGAGAGAGAAAGAGGGAGAGAGAGAAGAGAAGAAGAAAAAGAAGAATTGTTGAGTCTTGTACAACAAAGGTAAACATACATCACATCTTCTCTCAAGTTCTTTTACCACTTGTTTTTCCCCTCCTAATACATGCTCTTTATGTATATATGTTGTAGTCTAGGCATACACTCTTGTATAAATGTGTATTAATTAAGAAATGGCATGCTTCTCTTTCTTTCTTAAATTTCCAGAAGCAAATTTTTTCCCTCTCTTGAATTTATTTTCCTATCAAAACTGCATAAACTAGAAATATGTTTTTATGGTGCAATATTTGGTATGTCTAGAGTATGTGATAATTTTGGTAGGACCTAAGGATGTGTTTTTATAACCTAAACAATTTTTCTAAGTTTGCTACTCACAGAACTAGAAAAACGGTCAACTTTCTCTATTTTTATAAAATTCTAGAAAAATAATCTTGAGTCCAATTTTATGTCAAAATATTAATCTTGGTGTTATATTTCAACTAAAAATTTTTTGAACTCAAAGGAGTAAATGGTTTGAGAGAAAAACCGATTTGTGTAACTGTCAACGAATTAAGACAGATCTTGGTAAATCTGAATTATCTTAAAATCTAAAATACCTATCCTACTTTCATAAATTGAGTTTGAAACTAGACTTATTTATCTACAAACTCACATGAGGCCAGGTACTTAGGCCCAATAAAATTAATTTTTTCATAATTATTTTCAAACTGGTTCAAATCTGGAAATCTGGAAATTTGTGTTAATATGCTCTTATTTGGTTTGCAACTCTTATATTCTATGTTTCTTGAATGTCTTAGTCTTGATATGTAATTTATGATAAATTGTAAATTTTCTTTACCATGAATAAATTACTTGTTGTTTAGTTTAGATTCGTAACATATATTAACCATGCTTTGCTATAACTGAGAACATAATGCACTTAATAAAGGAGAAATCAAATGGGATGGTAATGGGTTGCGATCATTGTATTAAATTTTATGATTTAATGAATGATGGATTCAAGAGTATGTATAGTGGAATGTGTTCCATTTTTTGTGAAGTCTTGTGCAAGTGTGTTTTCGAACCCTAACATGGCACGGGAGGTATTCTGGCTGCTTAATGGAAATGAAAGGCATAAGGGTGGCAGTGAGGGTCTTACACAGGGAGAGTATCCCTGGAAGTCCGTTCCCTTGGGGTATACCGTGATGTCACCACTCGGGTATGTAACCCAAGTGCGTGGGCATCATTGGTAATTGTACGGTAAGCGACACATTGATAGTTATGCGGTAAGCGACGCATTGATATTGTATTAACCAAGGGGGAGTCAGAATTGCCCGTGGCCAGTGTTAGTGGTTGGGTAGGAACGACATTCCGCGGGGAGTTGCCTAGAACTAACTAAAATTGACTATTATTCATGAGAACTGAAATTTAATTATAAACTCTGCTTAATTATTGCTTTCGTTGTATGTTATGATCATGCCGTTATGTTCTTGTGTATTTGGAATGGAAAAAGGGTCGGGGTGTGTGTGTTTACTTGGCATTCCAAGTTCATAGCGTTTTATGCCAGGTGAAGGTGAGTTTTACACCGAGAATGAAATCCCGAAAAGCTTTGAGGAATCATGGTTGCCTTAGAGGTTAGATTTTATAATTCCTGTATTTTGGATAATATTTTTGTATCAAGGAACTAACCTGTATTTAAAAACTTGAAGAATTTTATCTGCAACTATTATTTATATTTTCTTTTAGTATAATTATTTGTATTTTGTGCTTAAAAATGATGTGTATCCACTAGTTAAATCCTGGTGTATCGTTGTATTATATTATCAAAATTTGGGGTGTCACAAAACTGTTCACTTTTCAAAATTAGTTGACAAGAATATTTGGGAATTTTTTTTTTCCAGATATCGATAGTTATAACAATCACATTTATATTACAAATAAGAGATGTCTATTGTCGAAATTATATTTCTTATCTATTTTTTTTTTAAATGTGGTTCAAACATATAACTATCAATATCCGATCCTATTAATTTTCATGAATATTTTATTCAACAAAACTTAAAAAGTGAAAGATTTAAATTACTGAAGTTAACTCTAAAATGTGCATACCAAATCCAAAGGCTCTCTCAAATAGGAGAAATTATTCAATGCTCTTGAAGCATTACTTCATTCCATTCACAAGCTGACAATTATTGTCTCCTATAACTCTAACAAAAAAAGTAATCAGTGTGTTTGGTTTCAGTTTTCTGATTCAGTTTTTTGAAAATTAAGTTTTTTGTTTTTCGTATTTTTTTATTTTTAGTGAATATTTTTAAATTTTTAAGATTTTTTTTTTACTTTTTTATATACACCTTACTTAGATGTATCTAAGTAGTAAAATATTTGTAAAAAAATTAATAAATACAAAAAAATAAAAAAAAAATGTACAAAATTTTAATATATTTTTAAATATTTTTTGGTATTTAATGTATTTTTTAAAGATTTTTTTTTCATAAATATTATATTGTTTAAGTGTATTTATGTTAGGTAGGTCTAATTTTTTTTTTTAAATTGCTTAAAATATTAAAATACACAAAAATAAAAAAGTAAATTTTTTGAAAATTGCTTTCTGAAACCTTGATAGGTCCCATAATTTACACTAATAGCTACTATTTTGAGGCACCACCTAAATTTGCTCTTAAAACATTGAATAATTTTTTGTTTTTTTTTTGAAAAAATATATATAAAAAAATAAAAAGTAATGTGATGTAAAATGAATTAAAAATCAAAAAAAATAACTTTTAATTTTTTACCAGGAGAGGCCAAAAAAATACGCTCACTTTGTGTGTGTGTGTGTGTGTGTAAACTTACTATTTTTAAGGATATCCCAATCACACCCATATGGGTTATTTTTGGAGATTACCCTTTGGAGTACTGCTATAGGCTCTGGCAAAATCCAAGCCACCAGAAATTCCATTACAAACCAAGTAATGGTTCAGTAGAATTGAAACAAATAGAAACTAAAAAAACAAAGCAATGCCATCAAAATTGAAACCATTTGTGCATGGAAAATATTATAACAGATATGATTCTATCCCATGGACAAACAAAAGTTATCCACATTTTCTCACAATTACCTTGAATCGTTCAAGTATTTCAATCATCATATCAATGGTTCGTTCACCAGAATACAGTTCCTTCTTTTATATATCATGGGACTCAGTGATGGAGTCAGGAAATTAAATCAGGAGAGACACTTATTAATTATAGCTTTGTTTTATATTTTTTCATAACCAACAATAAGATGATAATAATAATTTTTGAATTAATATTAAGTACAAAAAATTAAATAAATTGTTACAAAGGTATTTCACATAAAATTTTACAATTAACTTTGAGTAAAATAAAAAAGAAAGTACTGCGTGTAAGTAGTGTATCATGGACAATGTAAAAAAGTCATATATTTAAGTTGTAAAATAAATTATATAATGGTAAGATAAATCAAATTTTTACAAAATTTTATATAATAGTGATATCACGTTATTATTGACATATGATATCACCAACCAACAGTAAAGCAACATATGAAAGGTAAACTCCACATGCAAATATAACTAATACTCTAGTAATTTTTACATATATATAGTGAGATTAATTAAATATGCATATCAATAATGATGAATATTACCTTCATATTGAGATTTTTTTCATAAAATTTTTATACATAAAAATATAATTTGTTGTAGTCACTTCATTTTCAATAAAACAATCACTATTGTTTTCACAAATTTAAAAATGCCCTTGATATTGTATTCTAAATATTATTTTTGTTTAAAATTTTATTTATATACATATGTGAAAAAAGAAAAAGAAAAATCCAAGGGGTACGTGAACCCCCTAATCCCCACGTGGCTCTATAGCGATCCCAGTTTTCCCTTGTCATTTACTATATTCCAGACTCGAGTTCCGTGGTTGTATGTTGTTATCTGTATCTCGTTTCCATCGTTTGATTCTTTGTGTTTGAGTTTTGCGATGTGTTGGGTGAGTTTGGAACAAGTTAGTTGTGAGTTAAAACAAATGGTTGCTGCCCAGAATTTGGCTTCTTCGCTCGAGCGAGGCTTTTTGCGCTCGAGCGAGGCCTGGGTATTTGCTTCTTCGCTCGAGTGAGAGTTCTTGCGCTCGAGCGAGGATTGAGGGTCTTCAGGTTTCTTTTCAGACGCAGCTTCTACTCGAGCGAGCTTTCTTGTGCTCGAGCAAGCCTGGTCTGGTGTGTCTCTTCGCTCGAGCGAGAAGTCTTACGCTCAAGCGTGCGTCTGCGTCTCTTTTAGACCTGAAGGTTTGTATTCTTCGCTCGAGCGAGCTTTCTTGCGCTCGAGCGAGCGAGCCCTATGTTTTGTGTTTCTTCGCTCAAGCGAGGACTCTTGCGCTCGAGCATGCGTCTGGGTTGCAGACCTGAAGCTTCGCATTGTTCACTCGAGCGACGCTTCTTGCGCTCGAGCAAGGTTCTTTTGTTTTTGGTCACTCGAGCGACCACTCCTTCGCTCGAGCGAGCCCTGTATATACTAGTTCGCAGCAGCATGATTCTACATCACTTTTTCATCCCCATTTCTCTCCAAACCCTAGATCCGACTATTGCTCTCTCTACACTTTCTCTCTCTACAAATACACCTTGTTTTAGAGGTTTTTTATCCTTTTTCATTTGTTAAAAAGGTAGAGCTTTGTGTGGGCTTCACTTTGATCCGAAAAAGCTTGTGTTTGGAGCATCTTCAAGTTTCTCTTCCATCTCCTTTGAGTCTCTCCATTTGAGGTAGGGATAATCTACTCCTTATTATGGGTTTTGACATAAGTGTTGGTTATTTTGTATAGATGGTAGTGTTTGGGAGATTTGGGCAAGTTAGGGTTTGATTTGAAAATTATAAAAGAGGGGTTTTCTTACTTGGGCTTCATATGTGTATATGGGACTTTGGAAATGGGTAAGTTGTGTGTAATGGGTGAAATATGGCCCTTGGGAGCAATATTTGAGAAAGAGAGAAAATGCCCTAATTTGAATTACATATATTATTTTTGTAAATGACGAAATTATTATGGAAATATGAAATTGGAATGAGAAACATGAAATTGGAGGAAATTGTGATTAAATGGTGTAGTTGGATTGATAAATCACTCGCCTATGAAAAATGTGGTAAATTATCTGTTTGATAAATTTAATTATCTATTTAGAAATAACTGTTTTGGGCTATCGGTGGAGGATAGCCATGAGTGTTGTAAAATTGCATGATGATTAGGTAAATTGAAATTAATCAAATGAGAATATGTCATTGACTATGACGAATGGATAATAACGTTGAATATGTGATTGAATTGGTCATTGTATATGACAACTTGTTTAAATACATTGTATATGTATATTGTTTGGGAGGAGATAGGGGATGTACTCTATTGTTTGGGAGGAGATAGGGGATGGACTCCATTGATAATTAAGGTAGCCGGAGTGTCCAGGGTGAAAGTCCCGAAACCTTATTTACGTTTGAATGACGTTGATGATTGAAGTGTTGATAATATGAGTTATAGTCTCATTTTGAATTCATTGTATAAATAATGAATCATGTCTATGAATTGATTTGGATAAATAAGTGGAAGTGGATTAAAATACGGTTGTAAATGTTGATTGATATTGAAAAGGGGATATGTTAGTTTACAAGTGTTAACCATTTATTGAATGCTAATGTTTTAGTTATTTCTCATATTTGGTTTAACATATCTCTACTGGGCTTTGGCTCACCCTACTTGGGACACCATTTTCAGGTACAGGTGACATGCCACCTCCAAGGTCATAGCTTGGGAGGTCTCGGGGCTGAAATCTCTGTTTTGGTTATTTTGTTTTGTGTAATATGTTTTCATTTCAAAGCCAGGGGCTTTAACTTGTAAAGGGCTTTTAACCCTCTTTTGTTGTAACCAAGTTATACTTGGAAAGATGTAAGCCCGTAGGGAATTTCTTTTGTTATTAGAAGTTAGAATTACATGCTATAGTTTCAGGATGAATATCAATGGAAATGTAATGCATGTGATAATTGTTGTAAAGAAGACAACAATGAATGAAAATATATCATTTCTCTTATGTTTATGGATTATGTGAATGGTTGTCTTATGCTGTTTTTTTTTTTTTTTTTTTTTTTTTTTTTTTTTTTTTTTTTTTTTTTTTTTTTGAGGGCATTACAGGCTCCGTCACTGATGGGACTTCTATGTGAAATCTCTCTAATATTCAACTCAAAGGTCAATTTTTGTAAAATGTTAATTTGTTTAGAACAAAAAAGAACATAACAGCAAAAGTTGTCCCAAATCCAATCCCAATCCCAAATGACATTCTCAGAATAACCTCTCCCACACCGACTTGCTAGGAGAAACTACTTGAGGAACTTGATTACTAATTGGATACCGGGACAAATGTTCCCCACCACATAGACCTAGGTTCCGTTCAAAGCTCAAGTTTGGAAAGGTTTCAAACTGCCCTCCAGTAGGGATTGCACCATACAATTGATTGTAAGCAACATTGAACTCGAACAGAAAGTTGAGATTTACCAACGGATGAGGTATAGCTCCAGATAGATCATTTTGGGACAAATCTAAAGTCTCTATGCTCGTCATACCAGACAAATCCTCAGGAATGTTTCCAGAAAAATTGTTGCATTTGAGGACCAAAAAATGCAATTTTTTTAGGTTCCCAAAGTCAGGCCAGATGGGTCTGATGAGAAAGTTATTGCTGAGATCAAGTGTGGGTGGCAAACTCCAAATTTGATTATATTGCAACATTCTAACGCCTCCTTGGAATGAAAATCGGAATGGCAAGCGTAGAGTAGGGTCTTTCGGTGAGACATCCTTGGAGATTAGGCACTCTAATTTAGTCAAGTTCTTTGGTATCTCTCCGGTAAACCCACAAGATCAGAGAGATTACCAATTCCACTGCTAAGCTCACCTGAAAACCGATTATCCCGAAGACCCAACTGGTTCAATCTTGGTAGCTGGAAAATATCCTCAGTATATCTCCGGCGAAAAAATTTTGACCAAGCTAGAGGTGTTCTAACGAGCTGTAATTCCCAAACCCAGATGGAATTATACCAAAGAAGTGATCCATAGCAAAATCAATGATCCGAATTCGAGTTGAATTGATACAAATCCCCATAGGAACCGGGCTTTGGAATGAATTATTAGAAATGTCGAAGATCTCGAGAAATGAGAGGTTGATACTCATCGAAATTGAACCAGAGAAATCATTTTTGCAGAGGTCGATGACTTGTAGATTCGACATTTGAAACACAGATGGAAGAAGAGAGCCTCGGAGGAAATTGATAGAGAGGTTTAGGGTTGTGAGTTGGTCTAAACTAGTGAAAGTAGTTTCGTTGAGTTTTCCAGCCAATATCTTCCTTGAGAGTTCTAATTTCACAACCCTACCGGAATTGATAGGATCATTGAAGAAACCGAGTGAAAAAGATGAATTGCAGGTGATTCCTGACCAGTTATAACAATTTGAGGTTCCCTAACCATTGATAGTTCCTGAATCTAATCCAGTCAAGAAAGCCTCTAAAGCCTGGAGATCGTTCGAATTGCATGTGATGTTTTGGGAATTCAAAACTTGACTCGTAAAGAGAACACAAGAGCGAAAGTGAAGATTACCCACAACTCCAACACATCCATCCCAGAGAAACAGTTACAAAGCTTGATAGAGAGAGAGAGAGAGAGAGAGAGAGAGAGAGGGGTAAAGCCTGGTTTTAGAAGAACCCAGTTGCTAGGCGATGAATTGTGATCTGGGTTTTGTTAGTTTTGTTGGAAAATTTGTTTTTTAAAGGCTTATTTTGTGCTAACTTGAGCCTAAAATTGAATGAGATCCACACGTCTTTTGGGATAGGTCTGAAGAGGTAACGTGTTCCTTGCCGCATAGCAAGTTACACGGTGAAGACGGTTCGTCAAAACCATTTATGAGTGAATGGGGAACTTGACATTATTTTCGGATTTGTGAAATGGACATTTAAAGAATTAAATGTGGGTTTCTTTGAAATGGGTTGTCCCATATTGAAACTTTAAGAGAGCTTTTGTGAGTATATAAGCTCTTGGTGTACTAACTTGGGTTGGGCCTCAAGGGGCACCCAAAGTTTGTACAAAGGAGGCGTTATGAACAAAGTGAACCTTAGCCTAAACCACCACACACGCGCGCGCGCCGCCACCGCCGACTGGGCACTGGTGTGGGTGGTGGGTCGAGTCAGTTATAATATTATTTTTTTAGAGAACATTTATTTGAATTTTTTCAAATTCTTATAGATATTTTTTTAATTTCAAATTGGAATTAATTCTAATTTGAATTCAAATTTATTGTCCAAAAATTGTGGTTCTGGATTCCACTATTTTCCCAATTGTTAAATAGGTTTTCTTCAAATCTGCCAAACAGGTTCAAAACTGCCCAAAATAGATTCAAACTGATGTGCAGTTATCTGTTGAAACTGTCACCGAATCTGTTTTAATTTCAAACTAAATCAGTCCAGTGTTTGCACCTGTTCATGTTCAAAATCAGACCTATTAGGGTCTGTCTTTTGCCTATAAATATCTGCCATTTCCAGTAGTCTTGGTCGTCGAAATATTGACTGAAAAATTCATCTTCTTGCTGTCCAATTTTTGCTCTGTTGCATATATTCCTCATATTAATTTTAGGAATACTTTGAGAATATAGAACATAGGTTTGGTTCGCCGTACAAATTATTTTGAAGTGCTACTACAATTTGTGAAGATCATTGTATCTTGGGAGCTAGACGTCATTTGTCCATGAGCACCGTAGCAGGGCGAATCTCTTTTAAAGATGGAGTGTCACAAACTCAACTTTATCTTTTTATTACTCATTCGGTTCGGTAAAATAAATTTTGTAAGTTATTTATTTTATTTGTTTGATTTGGTGTCAATTTATTTATTTTACATAGAAGATTGTTCCTACAAGTTTCAGTACTATTGTTGATAAAACAAAAACAAATAAGAATTGATAAGAGAGATATGATGGATGGGTTCTGGGTTTGGGTTTGTACAAACAATCAAAGAGGAGAGAGTGAAACAGGTAGGTGAAGGAAAAGATATGTGGTGTTTGGCGTTGGCGGAGATTATTTGAAAAATCATACCTCGCTCACCTTTTGGAATTTATTTTTTCAATTTATTTAAATTATTTTTATTTAATAAATTATAATAAAATTTACCCTAAATAATTTGATATAAACTCTTAAATAAGTTATAAGCTGTGTAGATAAGGGAAATTCTATTATACACACATTAAAAAAAGGTGTACGATATATACTTTAATTATTTCATTTTTTTTATAATTATGATTAATTTTTTCTTTTAATTATGACATTTATTTTAGTTATGATTTGTAAGTTTTTTAGTGATACGTCATATTGTATTTAGTTATGATATATATATTTTTTGTTATAATTCAAAAAATTAAAATTATACCATTTTTTTTTTCTAGTTATAAGATGCATAAGCCTATTTTGGCATCTAAGTTAAAAATAATTTTTTTGATTTTTAAATTTTTTTAAGTCACTTCAATCCTTTATTTTTTTTTTACACTTTTATGAAAGAAAAGAAAAAAATTTTTAAAAAAAAACTAACGTTCAACATATTTTTCAAAATAAATCATATAGTATATTGTGTTTTCCGCGTATATAATCCCTACCAAACACCCCATAGTGGTGTGACGAGAAAGGTTGATGTTTTGGGCCTCGATAAGTCAAGTCTCGAATGCCTTGAGTCTTCCTCTCTCTCTTCTCTTAAACCCAAGCAGCTCAAGTCCTCTCGCTCCCTCTCATCCCTCGCGTCCTTTCGCTGTCGGGTTGTTGTTCCATTTCCTGTGATTTCTTCCATCTTCGATTTCGTTCTCACCCCCTTAGACTTCTCTCTTTCTGTTTTTATTTTCTTCTTCACTAGTTCGACAAATTCAATCAGCAATAGCCAGATCAAAAACCATTAATATTATGTACCAGTGTACTATAGCAAACCCATTTGCCAATGTATAGCAATTTCAATATAATCTAACAAAAATAGTAAGGATTAAGATGCATTTGAGGTTTAAATTGCAAGAATTTATGGGAAATACATCTCATAAAGACCACTACTGCTCCTTTTCTTATCTATAGCGATCCCGGTATCTAACCCAACCTTTATGGTGTTTCGGACTCGGGTCTTGTGGCTTGATATTGTTGTTTACGCCTTTTCCTCCTCTTACTCATTGAATTGGAGTTTTGGAATGTCTTGGGTGTGTTTAGAACATGTTGGTAGTGAGTGGGTGCAAGAGGTTGTAGCCCAAAATTTTGGTCTTTCGCTCGAGTGGGTCTTCTTGCGCTCGAGTGGGGTTATGATCACTCAGTATTTTGTGCGTCTGCAAAAATACTGCAGAAGTGTTTTTTACGCTCGAGCGAAGTTTAGTACGCTCGAGTGGGTCTGAGCTCGAGCAGACCTTCTTACGCTTGAGCGGCTGACAGAAGTCTGTATAGTACTGGATGAGTGTATTTTACGCTCGAGCGGGTGTCTTTGCCTTGCTGTTGTGTCTTGGCGCTCGAGCGGCCTTTCTTGCGCTCAAGCGGGTATAATTTTTGTGTTTGACGCTCGAGCAGACTGTGCATATATCAGATCGTGTAAGTGATATTTTAAATCACTTTTTCTGTCATTTTCTCTCTCTCCAACTTTCCAAAACCCTAAGTTGAGAGCTTCTCTCTCTCAAATACTCTCTCTCTCTCTCTCTCTCTCTCTCTCTCTCTACATTTTGGCCTAGATCTAGTGGTCTCTTCATCCTCCTTCCCTTATTAAAAAGTTGAAGCTTCTCAAGAGCTCCATTTTCATCCGAGTGGAAGTTGATTTCGGCGTCTTTGGAGTTTATCTCTTGCTTGGCTCGTCTTCTCTCTTTGAGGTAGGGTTATTCTACTCTCATTTATGAGTTTTAACATAAGTATTGGTCATTTTGTATAAATGGGGGGATTTGGGGTTTTTCGGTGAAGTTAGGGTTTGAGATTGAAATTACAAAAGAGGGGTTTTCTATTTTTTGGGGTTCCATGTGTATGTGTGGTCTCAAAAATGAGGTTATTGTGTACAATGGGTGGAATTTGGCCTTGGGTGCAACATTTGGAAAAAAATTGGGAAAATGCTCTAATTTGCATTATGTACATTATTTGAATAATTGATGAAATCAATGTGGAAATATGAAATTGGCTTGGAAATTATGAAATTGGGGAAGTTTGTGATTAAATGGTGTAGTTGGATTGATAAATCACTCACTTATGGAAAATGTGATAAATTATCTGTTTGATAAATTATTTACCTATTTAGAAACAACTGTTTTGGGCTATCGGTGGAGGATAGCCATAATTGTTGTAGAAATTACATGATGATTAGGTAAATTGAAACTAATCAATTGGATGATGTTATTGAATATAACGGTTGAATTGACACATTGTATATGTGATTGAATTAGTCATTGTATATGACGACGTGTTTAAATACATTGCATATGTTTCTTTGTTTGGGAGGAGACAGAGGATGTACTCCATTGTTTGGAAGAAGATAGGGGATGGACTCCATTGATAATTAAGTTGGCCGGAGTGTCCAAGGTGAAAGTCCCGAAAACCTTTTATATATATTTGGGTGCCGGTTCCCTCGGACATAGTTTCGTGAAATGACAAGATATTAGAAGTGAATAGAAGTGTATGAATGATGTTCATGATTGAAGTGTTGATAATATGAGTTGTAGTCTCATTTTGAATTGGTTGGATAATACTGAACTATGTCATGCATTGATTCGAATAAAAAAATGGAAATGGATTGAAATAAGGATGTCAACGTTGATTGGTCATGGAAGTGGTATGTGTTGGTTTACGAGTGTTAAACATTTATCGAATGCTAACATTTTAGTTAATTCTCATATGTTGTTTAGCATATCTCTACTAGGCATTAGCTCACCCTATTTGGGACACCATTTTCAAGTACAGTTGATATGCCACCTCCTAGGGCGTAGCTTGAGAGGTGTAGGAGTTGAAGGCTTTGTTTTGATTATTTTTGTTTTGTGAGTAAATGTAAATCCAAGCCGAGGGCTTTCTATCTATAGAGCCAGGACTCTACTCTTGTTGTAACCAAACGATGACTTGGAAAGTTGTAAGCCCTTAGGGTATTCTTTTGTTGTTAACATGTAATATTTTTGTAAAGCAAACTCTGATGAATGAAGATATATAAACTCTCCTATGTCTATGGATTGTATGAATGGTTGATTTATGTAATATTTTGAGGGCGTTACAACTTGATATCAAAGCGTACCGGGTTTGAATACTTTGTGTACATGGGAAGTGGTTAGTATCACAATGGGATTGTCTCGCTTGTTAGAGACTTAAGTGTTATGTTATGTGCTTATGTGATAACACGTTTATGTGACTATATGGGTATGAGATTTAGTTTATAGGATGTTGATCGGGTTCATGGGTTTCTGGGAGTCCTGTTGGAAAGGCACTTTGATCACTGCTGTTTCTAACTGAAACTCTAGCAACGCCACGGGACGGTTATTATCCGAAAATGAAATTCGTATGTGTTTATGTGGTTATGTGGAGTGAATTACAGTTGTCCATTGTATTAGGACGCGAGTGAAATAGCTTTCGCACATTTGTGAATGTGCTAATGTCTTTGTTACCTTTATTAGGATGTCTGGACGAGGTCGTGGTGGTAGGCGTGGTAGACCTAAGTGGTAGGAGATGCCTATACCGGATGAGGTTCCGACGTAGGAGGAGGGTATTGGTCAGGCCAACGTGGTTGAGCCAGTAGGTCAACAGGCCATGGGCGCCTTAGCCCGTGAAATGGCCGGAGCATTGAGGAAGTCTATGAACATTCTCTGAGCTAAGAATCAAGTCCAGGCCCAAGTAACCGAGGCAGGGCCGTCCTTTCTGAAGAGGGAGTTCTTCTGGTCAAATCCGGATGAGTTTGTGACTGATCTTAAAGAGCCACTGAAGGCTGATGAGTGGCTTGAACAGATGACGAAGATGTTTGAGATGCTTGGCATCGAAGACGGAGGCTTGCGAGTGACTTTGGCATCCTTCCAACTAAAGGGAGACGCGGGTCAGTGGTGGAAATATGTGCGAGGATGCATTGGAAGGACTTGGGAGGCTTTTGTTGAAGCTTTTCAGGATAAGTACCTGCTGACTACAATGAGAGAAAAGTTGAGAGGTCAGTTTTCTCAGCTTAAGCAGCTGAATACACCTGTGGCAGAGTTTGAAGCCACATTTACTAGCTTTTCGACGTTTGCACCGGAGTTGGTGGTGACCGAGGAGCATAGATGCTTGGAGTTCGAGAAGAAATTGAGGACCAGACTCATGTTTCGAGTGGCCGGGTCCATGATTAGGGAGTATGGGCACCTTGTGGTGGTTGCAGCCCATCCTGAGACCATTATACATGCGGAGGAGAAGAGGATGAGGGGCTCCAAGAGGTGTTAGGAAAGCCAAGGGGACGACAAGAGACAGAGGGGTTCTAACCCTCAACAGTCCCAGGGAGCGCATTCGAGATCTACATTTCAAGTACCGAGTTCGGGTTCTGGGAGAGGTGGTTAGGGAGACATCACCTATTTCAAATGTGGTTAGTTGGACCACAAGTCTCCAGTTTGCCCACAGAGAGGAGGAAGGCAACGTGCAACATCATATTCGACCCATTTTTAGGGCTAAATTCAGGGCAGAGGCCAGCCGCTTACTTGTTATCAGTGTGGGCAGGCGGGGCACCTAAAGAGGTTTTGCCCACAGTTTGGTGGCACACCTGGTGCGTTTGGTTCAAAACAGACACAGAGTTACCAGCCAGCACAGTCAGTTCAGGCCTTGAGGGCCAATCAGGGAGCCTCTTCGGCTCAGTCTGTGCAGCAGTCTTTTGCTCCGAGGGGTGAGCAGGTAGATCAGATGCCTTCAGGGCACGTGTACGCTGTTACAGCGCATGAACTTGTACCGGCTCCATCTGTTGTGAGAAGTACTTTTTTGTTTTGCAACTTGGTTGCTAATGTGTTAATTGATACTGTAATAACCAATTTTTTTTTAAAAAGATAACCAGTGCATAATTTAGTTGAGCAAATTTTCAAATTTGATTGTTGTGTAAATTCTGTGTGAAAATAGTTTGGTTTTGTAATTTTTTTTATTATTTTTTATTTATTTATAGTAAAATAGTCATTCTTTAACTAATCCAAATCAATGTTATTTTTCTTTCATTCCAAACCAAGAAACAAAACTTTTGTAAGTCTAAAACGAAATTTGATCACATGTGCTGAGGTAGTAGTAATGGGTTCCGCCCAAGCAAACAAGATTAATTAAGGGAAAATTACCCATAGGTCCCATGTGGAACATGTGGACACCATTTAATCCCATAACTTTTTGAGTACACCCAAAAGTCCTTTCCCCTCTCTCTCTGCTTTTTGCTTCCCTCTTTACGCCTCCTCCTCTAACCCTAATCTCAGTCCTAAAGTCAAACAAGAAGACGATGAAGAACAAGAATAAGAAGACGATGAAGAACAAGAATAAGAAGACGCTCATCCTCAGATCTGTGCTTAGATTGAACAGATTTGTGTATATATCTTTGTCAATTTCTCTCTCTTTCTCTCTCTAGTTATAGATTTTTTTGGGGATAGTTGTTGATCTATGGTTGTTGTTGTTGATGATGAAATAGATCTATAATATTATTGAAACAGATCTGTAATGACTCAGATTTGTACAGATATCACACAGATTTGTAATGAGAAAATTTATGAATTCTGAACAAGTAATTTTCGAGTTTTAGTTACAGGCGGTGAAAACTGTAAAATTTTGCAGTTTCAATTTTTTTTTTGGTGCTAGAATGAATCATGGTTTAAAACTGTAAAATTTTGCAGTTTTATAACATTTTTTAGAACTGTAAAATTTTACAGTTTCATAACATGTTTTAAACATTCCGACGAGTCTCCGGCAACCTTTTGACGGAAGTCCGACGGTAGTAAGATGTGAACAGTGTCTGTAAATTAAAAAAAAAAAAAGATTTTTTGGTAACAATTAAAAATGTATTGGACTAATTGGTGCAAGTATTTTGTTTTGGGATTAGCTGGGTTTTGAACTTAGTACATGAGACTTATTAGTAAGTTCCCCATTAATTAAAGGGAAAGAAATTATGCTAAAACGGAGCCCACTACAGCTGTACGACGGCCCAATTGAGGGGAGTGTCGGCATGTAATTTTCTCCAACTATTTTTTTTATTGATTTATTTAATTTTCATGTATTCAAATTACATATTTTTGTAGTAAATAAAATGAGTATATATTTTGTGGTGTACAAAAATATTATATTTTATGGTGAAAAAAATTATATCATTTTATATTTAATATTATAAAATTTTAAAGTATTATTACAAATTTTAAACAATACAATTGTATGGTGGGTGACAACCCATGTGAGGTTGGCCTTTGCTTATACTCTCTTCCTTCTTTCACTTCGATTATTTTTTTTAAACAGAGAGCTTTGCTCTCTTTCTACAGACCTCTCTCTCTCTCTCTCTCTCTCTCTCCTCCTCCCTTGTTGCTCAAGCTTTAAGTTTAGAGTGAGATTCCTTAGAGTGAGGTTTTGCAAAAATTTTGTAAATAAAAATTGGAGAGCTCGTCGTGATCTTCGCAATGGTGATATCGGATTCATGGCCGGACAATGTTTGCATTTTCGGATTTGTTTTTCTTCATATTTGAGATAGGGACTTTCTTCATATTTTTACATTAAAGTTATGTTAGGGTTATTTTGAGAAAATATATCATTATAAGAAGTATTGCATATAGATACATTTTCAGATTTTTATTTGGTAATTCTTGGAAGAAAAAAATTATGTTGAAATGTTAAGAATGTTGGTATTTGAGATTGATTTTGGAAAAATCATTTTGTGTTGTTAATTTTGTAAAAAGAGATCCGAAAATAGAATTTAATAGTTGTATGGATTGTATCTACATCATATTATGATTAGATGATTCATTTTGATAAATTAATGTTGAAATATTTATCTCATCCTTGAGTTTTGGAATTTATTTTTGAGAAAAATAAATAAATATTGAGGAATATTATGTAAATTGTTAAGTAGGGATTTTCCTACATTTCTTTATGCACTTTTACTTGATTATATGGAGTTTAGAGTTGCATATAAATTAATTAGAATTTTTTTTTTTAAATTCGTGATTTATTTGCTTAAAAGGAAAATTTTGAGAAAAATAAAGAGTTAATGTCCAAATTGCAAAAGTGTAAACTTAGAATATGTTTTTAAGGTTATGAAAGAGCTATGTTTTAAATTTGAACAAAAACGGATTTTAATTCGATTGGTTTTGAAATTTTTACCGGTTTGCGACCAAAAGAGCATTTTTAAAGAAAACAAAGGAATTACATTTAATTTTGGGGGCTTTTGATCAAAATAGGATGTCACAATTGAATAATGCTTGGAGAATGAGTATGGAAAGAAAATGATATTTTCTTGGACATTAACGGTATTATTTTGCTTAATGTATCTGTTGGAATAGAACAGACATGGTTAGAAATGGACCTTAAGAGGTTACTGGACGTGATTGTAATATGAAAACTAGTGTAGTTGTTCATATTTGATGAGATGCGGAATAGATTGTATTTATCAGAATTTTTATGGAATTTAATTATTTAAATATCCGTTTAGAAATATTTGTTTTGGGCTATCGGTGGAGGATAGCTATAATTGTTGTAGAAATTACATGAGGGTTAGGCGATTTAATGCTAATCCATTGTTGGTGCCATTGAATATGACCATGTTATGAATACATTGTATATGTACGTTTATTGGGAGGAGAAAGGGGATGTACTCCATATGTGATTATGTTTATAAATACATTGCATATGCATATTTGTTTAGGAGGAGAAAGAGGATGTACTCCATATGTGATTATGTTTATAAATACATTGCATATGTATATTTGTTTGGAAGGAGAAACGGGATGGACTCCATTTAAAGCAAGTTGGCCGGAGTGTCCTGGGTGAAAGACCCGAAATTTTATATATAAATGGGTGCTGATTCCGTCGGACAAAATATCCGTAAAATGGCAGGTTTGAAGTGTTTATGTGAGTTCTACATAATTGGAAAATCACTGAGTTGTAGTCTCATTTTGGTTGTTGAAAGATAATGAATTTAACTCATGAGTTGAGTAGCATCTATGAACTGGAAAAGAATTGAAGGAAAATGGAATAAGGTTGGTCTTAGTGGCCTATGGATATGCAAGTCTTGTAGGGGAAATTGTGTTATTCCTTGGATGATGAATTGGAATAAAAGTATTTATGTTCATCTTGTGAAATTGGCATATTATTTCATTTCATTACATTAGACTTTGAAGGTTGATTTGAAAAATTGCATTGAGAAAAGAATGTTGAGAAATAAGTTTTCATGAAATAATTTTGGGGTAAATATGTTGGTAAGTCTTGATAGGTGGTGTAGATGTTATTGAATAAGTTGGCCTGCGGGTCCGGGGTGAAAGACCAAAAATTCCGTGCGGATAGGTGTCCAGCCTTCCGGTTAATACCGGTAAAAATGACAATTTGGTAGTACTTGTATAGTCTACTTGCAGACACCAGCCTAGGGATTACCAGAGACGTATTTATCGCCCTTGAAATAAATTGTTAAGTTTTGAATAATTGAAATTGCATGACATCATTGAGCATGATGGTTTTCAAAGGATTTAAATGTGTTTTATCTTCAAAAAGGACATAGCATGGCATATGCATTCATCTTATAAGACTGTATAAAATGGATTTGATGAATTGTTTAATTATTTGATTCAATTGATAATGAGATAATTGAATGGATTAAAAAGGATGTCATGTTACTATTGAAGTATGTTTATTTATTTAAGTTAACTGGTTGTGGTTAATTAAATAAATTGGATTTAAGAGATTATGTGATAAAACCTTATGATTTTGACATGATATGATTTCACGAATATGTATGAGTATCTTTGTACGCGCATATCTTTTAATGTTTTAATATGAGATTGCTCGGTGAGTTTTGCTCCCCCCCTGCCTGTACATGTGTACAGGGAATGCTTTTCGGATTTGAAGATCAAACAATGGGTTTTACCATTTCATAAGTGTAATGTAATGATAGATTGTACTACTTCATTTGTTGTTTGGCTGAGTGCTATCTTTTTGTAAAGAGTAGTGTCCTCTCTTTTATTGTAAGCCTTAGGGCATTTCTTTTATTTGTATGTAAATGTCATTGTTGTATAACGAGAGGGAATATGTATATTTAATTATTCATCATTTCATCCAAGGATGAAATGTTATTTGTAAATGGACTTAATTAATGAATATTGGTAAGGTTATCTGAGTAAAAAAAAAATTCGGGGCGTGACAGATACGGGTGCATCTCATTCGTTTGTATCTTCTGCATTTGCATCTGTTTTGGGATTGGAGTTGGCGCAATTAGCATCTCTTATTTGTGTTGTATCGCCTATTGGGGGTAAGTTTGTTTTCAAAGAAGGGTGTCGGGACTGTGATATAGAGGTCACCGATCGTTGGCTTCCATTTTCTTTTGTATTGATGGATGTGTCTGGGTTTGATGTGATTTTGGGTTTGGACTGGTTATCGTCATACCAGGCTGTTATAGATTGCTACCGTCAGAGGGTTATTGAATGTACCTTGAGCGGAGATTGTTTTCATTTCTTGGGGGATCGGGTTGGTAGAGTCTTACTACTGGTGTATGATCCGCGAGGGCGGAGTGAGCTTAGTTGTCTTCTCGCTAGCTTTATAAGTAGTGAGTGTGATGAGACTTGGATTGAGTTGCCAAGAGTGGTTTGTGAGTACTCAGATGTTTTTCCCGAGGATCTAGTTAGTTTACCACCACATCGAGAGATCGAGTTCTCTATTGATTTAGTGCCTGGCACGGCACCGATTTCTATGGCACTGTATCATTTTGCTCTAGCCGTGTTGAGTGAGTTGAAGATTCAACTCCAAGAGTTGCTAGATAAGGGTTTTATTCACCCTCGTACTTCGCTATGGGGAGCATCGACCCTCTTTGCTAAAAAGAAAGATGGGCTTTGAGACTTTGTATTGATTATCGAAAATTGAACCAGGTTACGGTTAAGAACAAGTACCCTATGCCTCGTATAGATGATTTGTTTGACCAGTTGAAAGGGTCTCGTTGTTTCTCTAAGATAGACTTGAGATCGAGTTACCATCAGTTGAGGGTCAGGGATAAGGATATCCCAAAAACGGCATTCCGTACGTGATATGGCCATTACGAGTTTCTGGTGATTCCTTTTGGGCTTACCAATGCACTGGCTGTGTTCATGGACTTGATGAACTGGATCTTTTGGGAGTTCTTAGATCGTTTTGTAGTCGTCTTTGTGGATGACATTTTAATTTATTCACCTTCTGAGGAGCAGCACGAGGAACACTTGCGAGTGGTGCTTGAGTTGCTTAGAGCCCATAAGTTGTATGCTAAGTTTGGAAAGTGTGAGTTTTGGCTAAGAGAGGTTAAATTCTTAGGCCATGTGGTATCCAGAGAAGGGGTGACCGTAGATTCATCCAAGATAGAGGCAGTGCAGGATTGGGCACAGCCTAAGAATGTCTTTGAGATCCGTAACTTTTTGGGATTGGCTGGGTATTATCGTCGGTTTGTAAAGGATTTCTCCGGGCTAGCTTCGCCATTGACTAGATTGATGCGGAAAGGGATCAAATTCGTGTGGAATGAGACTTGTGAAAAGTCGTTCCAAGAACTTAAAATTAGACTTACCATCGCTCCAGTCTTGATTATTCCGGAGAGGGACTTGGGCTATGCAGTGTATTGTGATGCCTCATGAGAGAGTTTGGGTTGTGTATTGATGCAAGAGGGGAAAGTAGTAGCCTATGGCTTACATCAGTGGAAAACACACGAAAAGAACTACCCTACTCATGACCTAGTGTTAGCAGTTGTGATTTTTGCCTTGAAGATTTGGAGGCACTACCTTTATGGTGAGAAATTTGAAATGTTTTCGGACCATAAGAGTCTGAAGTATCTGTTTATACAGAAAGACTTGATTTTGAGGCAGAGAAGGTGGATGGAGTTCACAGAAGACTATGACTTTGAGTTGCATTATCATCCGAGAAAGGCCAATGTTGTGGCCGATGCCCTAAGTAGGAAATCCATTAGTGAGGTAGCTTGTATTGTTATCCAAGAATGGGAGATATTGGGTGCTCTTGGTGAGTTTGACTTGCATTTAGGTGAGTTTGTTGAGTTTGCAGCCTTGTTTTCTATGGTTGCACAACCTACGCTTGTGAATCGGGTGTTAGAGGCACCAAAGGGTGACTTTGAGGTAGAATCTCTCCGGAAAAAGATCTTCAGTAAGAAGGTAGAGAAGGGTTTGACCGTGTATCCGGACTTGAGTGTGAGGTACTGAGACCATTTGTTTGTGCCGGAGTCTTGTCGAGAGGAAGTACTCCGGGAGTTTCACCATTCACACCTTGCGGTGCATCCGGAAGGCATGAAGATGTATCATGATCTGAGTGATCAGTTTTGGGAGAGAGTTATGAAGAAAGATGTGGCAGTGTTTGTGTCAAGGTGCCTTACTTGTCAACAAGTGAAGGCCGAGCATCAAAGGCCGGTGTGTTTGTTGCAAGCCTTGTCTATGGCCGAGTGGAAATGGAAACATGTCATGATGGATTTTGTCGTGGGTCTTCCAAGGACTCAACGGGGTAGTGATGCCATTTGGGTGGTAGTTGACTGGTTGACTAAGTCGGTGTACTTTATTCCTATGCGTGTAAGGGATTCGGTAGATTACCTTGCCGACTTGTATATTCGAGACATAGTGAGGTTGCACGGGGTCCCAGTGTCGATAGTCTCTGATAGAGATACTCGTTTTACTGTTAGGTTGTGGCAGAGTTTGCAGAGTGCCTTGGGCACTAGATTGACTTTTAGCACGGCTTACCATCCTCAAACTGACGGGCAGTCCAAGCGCATTATTCAAATTCTTGAGAATATGCTTCGAGGCTGTGTCCTTGACTTTAAGGGACCGTGGGAGAGACACTTACCCTTAGTGGAGTTTGCCTACAATAATAGTTACCAATCGAGTATTGCCATGGCACCATTTGAGGCCTTGTATGGTTGACCGTGCAGATCTCCAGTATGTTAGGCCGAGGTGGGTGATGCACCTTTGTTGGGCCCGGAATTGGTTTGAGAAACGACTGAGAAGATAGCTCTTATTCATAAGAGGTTGGTTACGGCCCAGAGTCACCAAAAAAGTTATACCGACCGTAGGAGGAGATCTTTGTCTTTTGAGGTGGGTGACCACGTCTTTATGAAAATATCGCCTAGAACGGGTTTGATGAGGTTTGGGAAGAGTGGGAAGTTGTCCCCTCGATTTATCGGCCCTTTTGAGATCCTTGAGCGAATTGGAGAGGTTGACTACCGTTTGGTATTGCCGCCGCAGTTATCCGGAGTGCATGACGTATTTTATATTAGCACACTTCAGAAGTATGAGCCGGATCCATCACATGTGTTGGATTGGACCGATTTAGAAGTAGATGATGAAGCTTCGTATGAGGAGAGACCGATACGAGTCTTGGACAGGCGGGACTAAGTCTTGCGAGACAAGACGATTCCTTTGGTTAAAGTTTTGTGGAAACATCACGGAGTTGAGGAAGCAACTTGCGAACGTGAAATGGAAGTCTGAGAGAAATATCTGGACTTATTTGCTAATGTATAACTTTGTATTGAGATTATAATTGCTGTTAAAGGAAAGTATGAACATTGTATATGTTTAAATTATGAGAACATTGTATATGTTATGGACATCTTGGAAACATGATTTTATTGTAAACATTGCATATGTTTGGAAATATGGAATATTACATGTATTGTATTATCTTGGGAGCATTGTATATGCCATGTACACTTGTTGAAAATTTAAATTTTTATTAAACATTGTTAATGTTATGGAAATTGTGAATTTCGTTTCAATTTGGGCTCGTGTATCGAGTCAGTGAAAATGAATGACCGGGGGATGGGTCATGGTGTTAGATTTATAAGAATAATATGATTGGGAATGACCAAACGTTGATTTAGAACTTAATTTGTAATTTCGGGGACGAAATTCTTTAAGGGAGGGAGGTTATAGCGATCCCGATTTCTAACCCGACCTTTATGGTGTTTCGGACTCGGGTCTTGTGGCTTGATGTTGTTGTTTATGCCTTTTCCTCCTCTTACTCATTGAATTGGAGTTTTGGAATGTCTTGGGCGTGTTTAGAACAGGTTGGTAGTGTGTGGATGCAAGTGCTTGTGGCCCAGAATTTTGGTCTTCCTCTCGAGCGGGTCTTCTTACCCTTGAGTGGGGTTTGCGATCACTCAGTATTTTGTGCGTCTGCAAAAATACTGCAGAAGTGTTTTTCACGCTCGAGCGGACCTTCTTGTGCTCGAGCGGCTAACAGAAGTCTGTATAGTACTGGATGAGTGTATTTTACGCTCGAACGGGTGTCTTTGCGCTCGAGCAGGTGTCTTTGCGCTCGAGTGGGTTTTGCCTTGCTGTTGTGTCTTGGCGCTCGAGCGGGTATAATTTTTGTATTTGACGCTCGAGCGTCAAACTCTCCGCTCAAGCGGACTGTGCGTATATCAGATCGCGTAAGTGATATTTTAAATCACTTTTTTTGTCATTTTCTCTCTCTCCAAATTTTCTCTCTCTCCAACTTTCCAAAACCCTAAGTTGAGAGCTTCTCTCTCTCAAATACTCTCTCTCTCTCTCTCTCTCTCTCTCTCTCTATATATATATATATATATTTTGACCTAGATCTAGTGGTCTCTTCATCCTCCTTCCTTTATTAAAAAGTTGAAGCTTCTCAAGATCTCCATTTTCATCCGAATGGAAATTGATTTCGGCGTCTTTGGAGTTTATCTCTTGCTTGGCTCGTCTTCTCTTTTTGAGGTAGGGATATTCTACTCTCATTTATGAGTTTTAACATAAGTATTGGTCATTTTGTATAAATGGTGGGATTTGGGGTTTTTCGGTAAAGTTAGGGCTTGAGATTGAAATTACAAAAGAGGGATTTTCTATTTTTGGGGTTCCATGTGTATGTGTGGTCTCAAAAATGATGTTATTGTGTATAATGAGCAGAATTTGGCCTTGGGTGCAACATTTGGAAAAAAATTGGGAAAATGCCCTAATTTGCATTATTTACATTATTTGAATAATTGATGAAATCAATATGGAAATATGAAATTGTCTTGGAAATTATGAAATTGGGGAAGTTTGTGATTAAATGGTGTAGTTGGATTGATAAATCACTCACCTATGGAAAATGTGATAAATTATCTGTTTGATAAATTATTTACCTATTTAGAAATAACTGTTTTGGGCTATCGGTGGATGATAGCCATAATTGTTATAGAAATTGCATGATGATTAGGTAAATTGAAACTAATCAATTAGATGATGTCATTGAATATGACGGTTGAATTGACACATTGTATATGTGATTGAATTAGTCATTGTATATGACAACGTATTTAAATACATTGCATATGTATCTTTGTTTGGGAGGAGACATGGGATGTACTCCATTGATAATTAAGTTGGCCGGAGTGTCCAGGGTGAAAGTCCCGAAACCTTTTATATATATTTGGGTGTCGATTTCCTCGGACGTAGTTCCGTAAAATGGCAAGATATTGGAAGTGAATAGAAGTGTATGAATGATGTTCATGATTGAAGTGTTGATAATATGAGTTGTAGTCTCATTTTGAATTGTTTGGATAATACTGAATTATGTCATGCATTGATTCGAATAAAAAATTGGAAATGGATTGAAATAAGATGTCAACATTGATTGGTCATGGAAGTGGTATGTGTTGGTTTACGAGTGTTAAACATTTATCGAATGCTAACGTTTTAGTTAATTCTCATATGTTGTTTAGAATATCTCTACTGGGCATTGGCTCATCTTATTTAGGACACCATTTTTAGGTACTGGTGATATGCCACCTCCTTGAGGGTAGCTTGAGAGGTGTAGGAGTTGAAGGCTTTGTTTTGATTATTTTTGTTTTGTGAGTAAATGTAAATCCAAGCCGAGGGCTTTCTAACTATAGAGCTAGGACTCTACTCTTGTTGTAACCAAGCGATGATTTGGAAAGTTGTAAGCCCTTAGGACATTCTTTTGTTGTTAACATGTAATATTTCTGTAAAGCAAACTCTGATGAATGAAGATATATAAACTCTCTTATGCCTATGGATTGTATGAATGGTTGATTTATGTAATATTTTGAGGGCGTTACATTATCATTCCGACACCATTATCAAAATAAATTTAAAACATAGTCGGCCAGCCATAAAACCATTCGGTCAGCCAAAAAAAAATCACCGACCAACCAAACAAAAGCCGGTCGGCCAACTTTTTTTCTTTTTTTTACCCACCAAAAGTCTAGAAAGAAACTCATTCATCATGATTACATAGATGTTGGCACCATAAATTTGCAATTTTATTCCGTGTGTTTGGTTTGAATTTTTTGAATTAAGTTTTTTGAAAACTGAGTTTTTTAGTTTTCGTGTTTTTTTGTTTTTAATAAATATTTTTAGATGCACCTTACTTAGATGCATCTAAAAAGTAAAAAAAATTGTGAAAAAAGATTTTTAAAAATTAATATATATATAACTTAGATGCATCTAAAAAGTAAAAAAATTGTGAAAAAAGATTTTTAAAAATTAATAAATATATAAAAATATAAAAAATGTATTGAATTCTCGTATTTTTTTTTTGTATTTTTGGCATTTAGTGAATTTTTAAAAGGTTTTTTCCAATTTTTTTTTTACTTTTTAGGTATATTTATACTAGGTATGTCTAAAAATTAAAAAAATTGCTCAAAATATTAAAAAAATTCAGTAAAAACAAAAAAATATGAAAAATAAGAAAGTAGATTTTTTTGAAAAGTGTTTTTGAAAAATGATAACCAAGCATAGTGATTGTTTTTATAATTGCAGTACATGTGGCACCCTCCTACTTATTTGGACGTTATGAGAAGTTACGAAATGTGGAAAGATGATGGAAAACAAAGTGGAGAACATGGAGCACGAAGTGGAGGGAAGTTATGGAATATCATGGAGTATAAAATGGAGGAGGTGAAAGAGTGAGTAGTTTTAGATAGTCTTTTCCGACAAAAGTCCCTACAAATGTTTGCCTATAAATAGCCATTTATGGCTACATTGTGAAGAGATCTAAAACTCAAATCAAAGACAACTGATTTATATTTTTCTTTTTATTTATATTCTTGCATTTTATTTTACGCACTTCTTTTTCAAAGCATTTATTTTTAGCATTTCCATTTCGAAACATTTATTTTTCGAAACATTTTATGTACTTCCTTTTCAAAATATAGGAGTAGAGATAGGTAATTGTTACTTTGATTGTTCACTCAATAGAGATAGGTAATTGTTACTTTGATTGTTCACTCAATCACCCCGATTGTTCACTCAATCATCTTTCTCCATCTCCCCCATTCTTTCGTTAATTTTTCTTTTCTCTACACTTAGTAATTTTGAAATCTTCTTCATTGAGGCAAAATAACCGTTAACACAATCGCTTGATAATTGGCTTGAATTTAATCTGTAAGAATTTTTCAATCTTTGCTGATACGCTCGCATTTATGATATTTTCCTTCGTAAGAAAAATAAGCCAAAATTAACATATGTTTTTACAATTACAATTCTCAAAATTATATTTAACAGCAGTTTAACAAAAAGAGATGCTATGTGCACTTGTGATGATTTCAGTTTGTGAGTCATTCATTAAGAATACTAAAGAAAAATTAAATAAAAAATAAAACTTAAAGGTGTCGTTTGGTAACACTTACGTTTTCAGTTTTCTGTTTATATTTACAAAAATTTAAAAAACTCAAATAAAAACTTGTTTGGTAAAATTTCTGATTTATAAATAAGTGGACTCAGTTTATAAATTTGGCCAAAAAATGAAAACACAAAAAATGTGTTTCCATTTTGAGTTTTCAGTTTTTTTTTTTTAACCACCCAACACTAGCCACCACCCGCTACCATTTTCCACCACCGTCTTCTGCCATCTCCACCACTCTCACCCCTTTCTATACCACCACACCACCACACAGCCTGCCACCTGCCACCACCACCACCACCCAGCCACCACCACCCACCTGCCACCACCACGACACCACCACAAACCACCACCACACCACCCACACCCACTTGCCATCCACCACCCACCACCCGCCACTACCATCCACCGCCGCCACCACCACTCGCCACCTACTTGCCATCACCACTCAACTTACCCACCCTGCCCACTGGCTACCCACCCACCGCCACCACCACTCGCCACCATCACTTGCCACCACCACTACTACCATCACCCACCCGCCACCTACCTGCCACCACCACCCACCACCACCACCCACTCACTACACACTACCACCCGCCACCGCTCACCCACTCACCCCACCCACCACCACCACCACTCGCCACCTACCTGCCACCACTCGCCATTCGCCACCTACTTGCCACCACCACCTACCACTCGCCGCCACCACTGCCACCACCCCACCACTACCCACTCGCTACCACCCACCACCGCCGCCACCGTCACCCATCCAACCACCATCACCACCCACCAAACCCACCTGCCACCTGCCACCACCACCACCCACTCGCCACCACCCGCCATCGTCATCCACCCACACACCCAACTACCAACACCCGCCAACCTACCCGCCACCACCCGCCATCCGCCATCCGCCACCCACCTGCCAACCACACCCACCACCGCCACCGCCACTACCATCCACCACCACCCACTCGCTACTACCCACCCCTGCCCCTCCGTTCACCCACACCACACCGCCATTACCCATTACCACCAACAGCTACCCACCGTCCACCGTCACCACTTTCCACCACCCGCCACCGCCACCGCCCACTCGCTACCACCCACCACCGTCACCCACCCATCCGCCACCAACCACCACTCACCACCACCATCTACCCACCACCTACCGTCTTTCGCCGCCACTTGCCACCACTTACCATTTTTCACTCTTTTTACATTTTTTAAATTTTGTAAACATTTTGTCAATTACCAAACGCGTTTATAGTTTATGTTTTTCTAAAAATAAACAAAAAATAAACAAAAACCAGTTTATAAAATTTTTGTAAATATAAACTGGAAACGTAAACTTTACCAAACACACCCGAAGCGTTTTTGCTTTGTAAATGGGAAGAGGAAGAGAGAAAAATGAGAAGAGAGAGAGTTATAGAGAGAGAGGATGGAAGGGGGCTGGATCGGAGTCGGATCGAAACTCCAACGTCGATGATGAAAGAGAGAGAGATAGAGAGGGGCGGGTAGGCGACGATGGCTGTGGGTGACAGGAAAGGGTTGCGAAGGGGCGGTTGAGGGTAGGGATGTGTTGCCTAAGGTGGGTTGGAAGAACAAAAGAAGAAGAGGAAAGAAAAAGAAAAAAGAAAAAAGGAAGAAAGAAGAGGAAAAAAAAGAAGAAAAAAAAAAATCAAAACGACACATTCAAAAAATTCAAACCTTTCGCAGCACAATTCTAGTGGGATTGGATGTGAAATTATTGGAGACACAAAGTAGTGCCTGACATCTCACGTAATGTCAGTATACTCACTTGACTCAAATGGCAACTATGGCAATGCTAGTCTTTTTTTGAACGCTAACTCGGAACTTGACTCAAATGGCAACTACGGCAACTGCATGCTAGTCTTTTTTTGAACGCCAACTCGGAACTTGACTCAAATGGCAACTACGGCAACTGCATGCTAGTCTTTTTTTGAATGCCAACTACACGCTAGTCTAACGGAAGTTTAAACACGATATATGTCATAGCATTCGTTTTTATTTTTTTTATTTTTTTTTTTAAACCGGAGACTCGATTGTTATGAGAATTTTTGTGGTTAAAAAATTATTTTAATCACAAAAAAAATAAAAGTATTAGAAATTAGTTATTTTAATATTTGATTATTTTAATAAGTTAAAATAATTATATTTAAAAATTAGATTGAATTTTTTTATAGTTAAACAAAATATTTGTGAGAGAAAAAATAAAATAACTATATATTTGATGTGATATTTTATTTTATAAACTATTTTAACTTCTTTTTTTTTTTGTTGTAAATTTTAGATAAAAAAATAGCCCAAACCCGACTCGCCAAACACTCCCAAAATAGGCTAAGAAATTAATAAGATAAAATGTTACATTCAAACTATAACTATTTTACTTTTTCTCTTACAAAAATTAAAAAAATCAAAAAATTCATTCCATATAAAACTTTTTAACCTAAGATTAAAATAATCAAAAAGTTAAACCACGTCCAAAGCCTATGACCTGTCATGTGTCAATATTTCCAATATTGGCAGTAAATTATATATAAAAAGTTAAAATTTTGAATTTATGACTCCAAAAATGTTTTGAAACTCTAATTATGAGCTCTAATAGTTTTAAGAATAAAAATTGAGAGCTCTAATATGTATGTAGGGTCCATTTAATGTGATGTTTTGATTTTTCTTTCTTCTTTTTTATTTTTTTTAAGTTTTTACCTCACTAAAATTCAATTGGAGTTCTAGTTTTGTAGAAATGTATCATTATTGTTTATGACCTATTTGATTCTTCTCTCTCTTTCAAGATCAATCACCAATTTAAGAAAATTCAAAGAAAATTCAATCACGCTAGTCTAACGAAAGTTTTAACACGGTATATGTCATAGCACTCGATTGTTATATGAGAATTTCTGCGGTTAAAAAATTATTTTAATCACAAAAAAATAGAAATATTAGAAATTAGTTATTTTAATATTTGATTATTTTAATAAGTTAAAATAATTATATTTAAAAATTAGATTGAATTTTTTTATAGTTAAATATGATATTTGTGAGAGAAAAAATGAAATAATTATGAATTTGATGTGATATTTTATTTTATTAACTATTTTAACTTATTTTTTCTTTTTGTAAATTTTAGCTAAAAAATAGCCCAAACCTGACTTGCCAAAACACTTTCAAAATAGGCTAAGAAATTAATAAGATAAAATGTTACATTCAAATTATAATTATTTTATTTTTTCTTTTACAAAAATAAAAAAAATAAAAAAATTCATTCCAAATAAAACTTTTTATCCTAAAATTAAAATAATCAGAAAGTCAAACCACGTCCAAAGCTCATCTGTCCACCTTTTCCAATATTGGCAGTAAATTATATATAAAAAGTTAAAATTTTGAATTTATGATGCCAAAAATATTTTGAAACTCTAATTATGAGCTCTAATAGTTTTAAGAATAAAAATTGAGAGCTCTAATATGTATGTAAGGTCCATTTAATGTGATGTTTTGATTTTTCTTTCTTCTTTTTTATTTTTTTTATTTTTTTTTTTTTTTTTTTAAGTTTTTACCTCACTAAAATTCAATTGGAGTTCTAGTTTTGTAGAAATGTATCATTATTGTTTGTGACCCATTTGATTCTTCTCTCTCTTTCCAGACTAATCACCAATTTAAGAAAATTCAAAGAAAATTCAATCACGCTAGTCTAACGGAAGTTTAAACACGGTATATGTCATGGCACTCGATTGTTATGAGAATTTTTGTGGTTAAAAAATTATTTTAATCACAAAAAAAATAAAAGTATTAGAAATTAGTTATTTTAATATTTGATTGTTTTAATAAATAAAAATAATTGTATTTAAAAATTAGATTGAATTTTTTTTTATAGTTAAATATGATATTTGTGAGAGAAAAAATGAAATAATTATGGATTTGATATGATATTTTATTTTATTAGTTATTTTAATTTATTTTTTCTTTTTGTAAATTTTAGCTAAAAAATAGCCCAAACCCGACTTGCCAAACACTCCCAAAATAGACTAAGAATTAATAAGATAAAATGTTACATTCAAATTATAATCATTTTATTTTTTCTCTTACAAAAATTAAAAAAATCAAAAAATTCATTCTTCATAAAAAATTTTAACCTAAGATTAAAATAATCAAAAAGGCAAACTACTCCAAAGCCTATGACTTGTCATCTGTCCACCTTTTCCAATATTGGCAGTACATAATATATGAAAAAGTTAAAATTTTGAATTTATGACTCAAAAAATGTTTTGAAACTCTTATTTATAAGCTGTAATAACTTTAAGGCCCCGTTTGTTTTCAGAGGTAAAATGGAAGAGATTGATACTGAGAGAATTAATAGTGAGGGGATTGATAGTGAGGGAATTAAGTAAAATTATATTTGTTTTGATGATAGTTATTAGTGTAGGGATTGTTAAATTATTTTTATATAAAATAAATATAAAATAATAAGATAAATAAAAAAAATACAAAAACATTAAATATTAATATTTTAAAAAAAATGCTCAACATGTAAAAAATTTAAAAAAAAAATAAAAAAAAAATAAAAAAATTTCATAAAAAATAAAACAAATAAAATAATGATTTTTACTCAACAAAAAATATAAAAAATTAAACATTAATGTTAAAAAAAAATGCCCGACATGTAAAAAATAAAATAAAAAATAAATTAAAATAAAAAATTTCTAGTCCGCCGGACTATTTTTCTAATACCAAGTCCTGGAGGCCCATCTAAATCCCTTTGGGGAGGTGTAACAAGTCCGCGGGGGACCGCTACAGTTCGGACTCTCGATTTGTGTCGTCGTGGTTCTTAATCTGAACCAAAGAGTCCAAATCTGGCAAATCGTTTTGAGAAACAGATTTTTGAAAAAGTAGTGCCAAACATGGACTGCTTTGCCAGATACAGAGTCGCTACGTAAATATTTTTAAAATGGGGGAATTTAGGAAACCCTGACTCGGTACCGAAGGCCACATGTCCGTCATCACCGGAGTTGTCTCGGCTCGGGAGCTAAGGTACGATCGGGGAAGGTCAGCTATGAGCACCCCCTTTCGCCCGGTACGAAGACCGGCCTCTACTAACTGTGATATCCAATTTTGAAAATGTTATGTGTTCTTAATCCGGTTATTAGCCTAGAATTACTATGTTGTGCGCGCAGCAAACAAGTATAGACCAAATCGCCCAAATTGGAACAAAACATTTCATGTTTGTTTTGAAAATGGTTTGCTACTCGCAAGTAGGCTAAAATGCAGATTTTGCCACCCTCAAGTGGGCTTTTAGAAAAGATGATTTTGCCACTATCTAGTGGGCTTAAAAAAAAAAAAAACTCATAGTCAACGAATTGTTCCAATCCAAATAACCCAACCTTCACCCACAAGCATTCAGGCAGTTATATCACATAAGCATATAGCCTCATGGTAAGCATGCTATTCATGGCAGTCACTCACACGGATGGAAGGATGCTAAAGCATAAAACTTACCGAGTACTCCAAGCCAAAACAGAAGCTTATTAGAAATCCATGCATGATCCTAATTATACAGAAATACCTAATGCAACACATGCAAAAGTGCAACTATAGCAGGCTCGGCTATTCTA
>NW_021027013.1:1547615-1573014 GCF_004153795.1 Camellia sinensis
TCAAGCCAAGCCATGCAACAAATGGCCTTAAGTGCTTCAAAACAAAACAATGCGAAGATTCGAACTAGCACCTCTAGCAAGGACTCAAGCTGGGCATGAACTCATTGACCAAAAACAGAGTTTTGGAGACATTAATACAAGGTCTAAGGACCACTTAGATGACATCCAAATGACCCAAACAAGGCGTGCATAATCACAAAACCCCATGGAGCATGAGATGACAACCTTACAAGGTATTTAAAGGGACATTCAAATGCGAGCTCTCAAGCATACAATAAGGTCTGAAAATGGCATGATGGATGGTACCCAAATCACCAAAACAATGCAAGGATGACATGCTATACATTCACAATACTTAAGGCTCACAAGCCGGAATGCAAAGGGGCTAATGCGATGGCATGCCAAATTCAACCAAACAACCTAGGACAGACCTAGAACTGGAAAAAACATGCCACAAAAACTTCACAAGTCTAAGCCTAAAACATGCTCCAACAATAGGCTAACACCTAAAGCATATTAAGGCATAAACAAGGCATATACATGGCAAACTATGCTAAGCACGCATGGAGTAACAAAACCAATTAAAATCAGTTATATTATGGCATATATATAGCATGAAAAACACCTAAACATGCTCAGCACACACTCAAGCATATACTCTTCAAGAGGCGCCAAAACATGGCCCTTTTCCAAGGACAAACAAGGAGAGGGCGGTGGCCCTCTCTCTTTGGGACTTCAAAGGCAATCACCTCACCACTGGAAAATCCACTCAAGATTCAGTGGTAAAGAGAACCCCAACACCAAAATCCGGAGCTAGCACAAATGGCTCAAATGAGGCCTTTAAGGCCTAAGGTGGTCAAACTACGCCTCAAGACCAAGAAACACTCTTAATAAACAATAAAGGAAGGTCTTAATAAACCAGAACTTTTTTGTGTTATACACCAAGTTCAAAAACGAATTTAAGATAGGTAGAAATAAGGTGCAAAAATGGGGAATAAAGGTGTTAGTTTCTTACCCTTGATGACCCCTTCACAAGTGATGCTCCAATGGCCTCCCTTGGCTTGAATCCAACACCAAAACCTCAAAATCAGTCCCTTAGAACCTTAAAAGCTAGACAAGGTGAAACACTAGTTCACTATGTGTTTGTGTGCAATAGTATGGACTAAAACACCTAGAACACAAAGAGAGAAAAAGAGAGATAGGATATGTATGGATCCTAACCCTAAAAAACCAGAGCTTCTCTTTGTGTTTTTTGTCTCTAAAATGTCTAAAGTCTCTAACCTTTTGCAACAAGAGAGAGCCCCTCTCTTTATAGAGGCTTTTTGTCTTGTAAAGCTTACAAGACAAGCTTCATAAGAGGGAGATCCCTCCATACACGTGTATGGAGGGGAGCAAAAGCAAGACAGCTGTCTTAAAATATCTGCAAAAGCAGATGCACAGTAATCGGCCGGCCAAAAATGCCATCTTGGCCAAAAAGAGTGCCGGCCGGCACTAAAAAGTGCTGACCGGCAACAAATAGTGCCGGCCGGCAATATACATTGCCGGTGGCAGGGAAAACCAGCCGGTGGCCTCTAGCCACTGCCAGTGGTGGGTGGGGATGGTCTACAAGCCCTACCCTGCCTCTCAAAGGCAAAACACAAGTGTTTGGTGTAAAACCAGACACTAAACAGTCAAGTTCGGAGATCCTGAGGCAAGGCGCGCGAGCCGAGACCTCCGGAAACTCCAAACGAACACAAACATGGATAATCACCGAGTGTTCAAATGGTGACGTCCAAGTCTTGAGGACAGTAAAAAATGGGGTGTCTACAGGAGGGCTATCCTAATCCGGAGTTCACTATCAATCCCCTTCCCATCTCTCAAAACAAACACAATATTAGTGGGTCCCACCTCACTACCAATCCCAATCTCCCTTCTAACTCTCAAAACAAACGGGGCCAAAGAGTAAAGATTGAGAGCTCTAATATGTGTGTAGGGCCCATCTGATGTGATGTTTTGATTTTGTTTTGTTTTGTTTTTTGATTTTTCACACTCAATTAGAGCTCTATTTTTTTAGGAATGTATCATTGTTGTTTATGACCCATTTGATTCTTCTCTCTTTCAAGACTAATCACCAATTTAAGAAAATTTAATTTTTTATTCGTATTTTTTTTTATTTTTAATATTTTAAATAAATTTTTAATTTTTAAATACATCTAATTTAAATATGTCTAAAAAGTAAAATATTTATGCAATTTTTTTTAAAAAAAAATCACTAAATATAGGAAAAAAAAATTCAATACATTTTCATATTTTATTGTATTCAATAAATTTTTAAAAAAATTTTGTACAAATTTTTTATTTTTCAAATATATTAAGATTAAGTGAATCTAAAAATTAAAAAAATGATTTAAAATATTTGAAAAAATAATTAAAAATATAAAAATATGAATTCAAAACTCATAAAACTGTTTTTGAAAATTGTAAACCAAACAGAGTGAATACTGTAAAAAATCGTATTTAATTATTCTTATAAATGTATTATCAAGGGAGCTTTTTTGATAAATCTATTTTCTAAAAGCTTTATTCCATCCAACCTATATTCTTTTTGACTATTCCATTAGGTCCAATTTGAGATAAGAAGACCAAAATACCCTTTTCATCTACTTATGTTCCATTTAGTTCACATTATTTTCTTATGTTTCAATAAGTCCTATGGGTGACATAATTACCAAAATACCATTAATGTGAATGTTTACACCGTCAATATAAATGTTTATATCGTCAATGTGTAGGGGCCCGGCTCATGTCGACCCTCGTGGGTGCTCGGAAAAATTCGAGTCGGGCCGGGCCGGCCCACAAACAAAAAAAATAGGCTCGACCCGGCCTGTTCACAATATGAATATTCACATTGACATATTAACATTAACATTAACATTGACAAGAGTGTAAAATTGGCCCATGACCCGTGGGCAGCCCGAAGCCCGGGCTCGGGCCCGGGTCGGGGCGGGCCCGGCCCGGTTCGTTGACAATGTGAATATTCACATTGATATGTTAACATTCACATTGATAGGAGTGTAAAATTAGCCTGCGGCCTATGGCCGGCCCGAAACCCGCCTGCGGCTCGTGGGCTGCCCTGGGCGGGCCCGGCCCGACCCGTTGATAATGCAAATATTCACATTGACATGTTAACATTCATATTGATAAGAGTATAAAATTAGCCCGCGCCCCGTGGGCGGCCCAGGGCGGGCTCGACCCGGCCTGCTGACAATGTGAATATTCATATTGACATATTAACATTCACATTGATAAGAGTGTAAAATTGACTCGCGTCCCATGCGCGGCCCGGGGCGAGCCCGGTCCGGTCCGTTGACAATGTGAATATTCACATTGACATATTAACATTCACATTGATAGGAGTGTAAAATTGGCCCGTGGCCCGTGGGCGGCCCGAAGCCCGCCCGCTGCCCAGGCGGGCCCAGCCCGACTCGTTGACAATGTGAATATTCATATTGACATATTAACATTAACATTGATAAGAGTGTAAAATTAGCCCGTGACCCGTGGGCAGCCTGAAGCCCGGTCCCGGGCCGACGTGGGCCCAGCCCGTTGACAACATGAATATCCACATTGACATGTTAACATTCACATTGATAAGAGTGTAACATTGGCCCGTGCCCCGTGGCTGCCCGAAACATGCCCCCGGCCCGTGGGCGGCCCGAGGCGGGCCCAGCCCGGCCTGTTAACAATGTGAATATTCACATTAACATGTTAACATTCACATTGATAAGAGTGTAAAATTGACTCGCGTTCCATGGGCGGCCCGGGTTTGGGTCCGGGCCTACCCCAGGCCGCGGGCGAGCTTCGGGCAGCGGACAAGTTTTACACTCCTATCAATGTTAATGTTAACATGTCAATGTGAATATTCACATTGTCACGGGTCGGGCCAAGCCCGCCTCGGGCTACGATCGGGCTTCGGGCCGCCCACTGGTTGCGGGCTAATTTTATACTCCTATCAATGTGAATGTTAACATATCAATGTGAATATTCACATTGCCAACGGGCCGGGCCGGCCCTGGCCCGAGGTCGGGCTTCGGGCTTTTGGCTGCCCACGGGTCACGGGCCAATTGTACACTCTTATCAATGTGAATGTTAACATGTCAATGTGAATATTCACATTGTCAACAGGCCGGGCCAGGCCCGCCCACGGGCCGTGGACGGGTTTCGAGCAGCCACGGGGCGCGGGTTAATTTTACACTCCTATCAATGTGCATGTTAACATGTCAATGTGAATATTCACATTGTCATGGGTCCGGCCAAGCCCGCCTCGGGCTGCGGTCGAGCTTCGGGCCGCCCACGGGCTGCGAGCCAATTTTACACTCTTATCAATGTGAATGTTCACATTGTCAATGGGCCGGGCCGGGCCTGCCCCGGGCAACGGGCGGGCTTTTGGCCGTCCATGGACCGCGGGCCAATTTTATACTCTTATCAATGTGAATTTTAAGATGTCAATGTGAATATTCACATTGTCAACGGGCCGGACCGGGTCCGCCCGGGCCGCCCATGGGCCGCGGACGGGTTTCGCGCCGCCACGGGATGGGGGCCAATTTTACACTCCTATTAATGTGAATTTTAACATGTCAATGTGAATATTCACATTGTCAATGGGCCGGGCCCGTCCTGGCTCACGGACGGGTTTCGGGCCGTCCACGGGCCAATTTACATTCCTACAAATGTGAATTTTAAAAATGAATGTTCGCATCATTAAATTGCTAATCGTTGAAAAAATATTTATAAGGGTATCAAAATTAAATATAAGGGCATAAGTGTCGAAAAAAATAGTGTAAATCAAGAAAATGGACTTTATGGAATAAAACTATGGGAGTTTTTTTGATAAATCCATTTTCTAAGAGCTTTATTCCATCCAACCCATATTCTTTTTGACTATTCCATTAGGTCCAATTTGAGATAAGAAGACCAAAATACCTTTTCATCTACTTATGTTCCATTTAGTTCATATTATTTTCTTATATTTCAATAAGTCCTATGGATGACATAATTACCAAAATACCCCTAATGTGAATGTTCATACCGTCAATTTGAATGTTCATATCGTCAATGTGTAGGGGCACGGCCCATGTCGATCCTCGTGGGTGCCCAGAAAAATTCAAGTCGGGCCGGGCCGGCCCACAGGCCAAAAAAATAGGCCCGACCCGGCCCGTTGATAATGTGAATATTCACATTGACAAGTTAACATTCATATTGATAGGAGTGTAAAATTGGCCTGTGGCCCGTGGGTGGCCCGTGGCTAGCCCGCCGCCCGGGGCGCGCCCGGGCCGGCCCGTTCATAATGTGAATATTCACATTGACATATTAATATTAACATTGATAAGAGTGTAAAATTAGTCGGTGACCCGTGGGCAGCCCGAAGCCCGGGCTCGACCCCGGGCCGGGCCGAGCCGGGCTCGGCCCGTTGACAATGTGAATATTCACATTGACATGTTAACATTTACATTGATAGGAGTGTAAAATTAGCCCGCGTCCTGTGGCTGGCCCGAAACCCGCCCCTAGCTCGTGGGCGGGCCCGGCCCGACTCGTTGATAATGTGAATATTCACATTGACATGTTAACATTCACATTGATAAGAGTATAAAATTAGCCCGCGTCCCGTGACTGCCCGAAACCAGCCCACGGCGCTTGGGTGGCCCAGGGCGGGCCCGGCCCGGCCTGTTGACAATGTGAATATTCACATTGACATGTTAACATTCACATTGATAAGAGTGTAAAATTGACTCGCGTTCCATGGGCAGCCCGAAGCCCATAGGCGGCCCGGGGCGAGCCCGGCCCGGCCCGGCCCGTTGACAATGTGAATATTCACATTGACATATTAACATTCACATTGATAGGAGTGTAAAATTGGCCCGTGGCCCGTGGGCGGACCGAATCCCGCCCGCTGCCCAGGGCGGGCCCGGCCCGACCCGTTGACAATGTGAATATTCACATTGACATATTAACATTAACATTGATAACAGTGTAAAATTGGCCCGTGACTCGTGGGCAGCCCCAAGCCCGGCCCCGGACCGGGGCGAGCCCGGCCCGTTGACAACGTGAATATTCACATTGACATATTAACATTCACATTGATAAAAGTATAACATTAACCCATGCCCCGTGGCTGCCCGAAACCCGCCCACGGCCGGTGGGCAGCCAGAAACGGGCCGGCCCGGCCTGTTGACAATGTGAATATTCATATTGACATGTTAACATTCACATTGATAAGAGTGTAAAATTGACTTGCGTCCCATGGGCGGCTCGGGGCAGCCCGGGTTTGGGGCCGGGCCTACCCCGGGCCGCCGGCGAGCTTCGGGCAGCGGACAAATTTTACACTCCTATCAATGTTAATGTTAACATGTCAATGTGAATATTCACATTGTCACGGGTCGGGCCAAGCCCGCCTTGGGCTGCGATCTGGCTTCGGGCCGCCCACGGGCTGCGAGCCAATTTTACACTCTTATCAATGTGAATGTTAACATGTCAATGTGAATATTCACATTGCCAACGGGCCGGGCCCGCCCCAGTCCGTGGTCGGGCTTCGGGCTGCCGACGGGTCACGAGCCAATTTTACATTCTTATCAATGTAAATGTTAACATGTCAATGTGAATATTCACATTGTCAGCAGACCAGGCCCACCCCGGGCCGCCCACGGGCCGTGGGCGGGTTTCGGGCAGCCACAGGGCGCAGGCTAATTTTACACTCCTATCAATGTGAATGTTAACATGTCAATGTGAATATTCACATTGTCACGGGTCGGGCCAAGCCTGCCTCGAGTTTCGGGCTGCCCACGGGCTGCTTATCAATGTGAATGTTAACATGTCAATATGAATATTCACATTGTCAACGGGCCGGGCCGGGCCTGCCCCGGGCCTCGGGCAGGCTTTTGGCCGCCTATGGACCGCAGGCCAATTTTATACTCTTATCAATATGAATGTTAACATGTCAATGTGAATATTCACATTGTCAACGGGCCAAACTGGGCCTGCCCCGGGCCGCCCTTGGGCCGCAGGCGGGTTTCGCGCCGCCACGGGACGGGGGCCAATTTTACACTCCCATTAATGTGAATGTTAACATGTCAATGTGAATATTCACATTGTCAACGGGCCGGGCCAGGCCGAGCCGGGTCGGGCTCGCCCTGGGCTGCTGGCCAATTTTATACTCTTATCAATGTGAATGTCAACATGTCAATGTGAATATTCACATTGTCAACATGCCGGGTCGGGCTCGCCCCGGGCCGCTCACGGGCCGTGGGCGTGTTTCGGGCAGCCGCGAGCTAATTTTACACTCCTATCAATATGAATGTTAACATGTCAATGTGAATATTCACATTGTTAACGGGCTGGACCGGACCTTCCCCAGGCCGCGGGCGGGCTTTTGGGCGCCCATGGGCCGCGGGCCAATTTTATACTCTTATCAACGTGAATGTTAACATGTCAATGTGAATATTCACATTGTCAATGGGCCGGATCTGGCCCGCCCGGGCCGCCCATGAGCCGCGAGCGGGTTTCGCGCCGCCACGGGACGCGGGCCAATTTTACACTCCTATTAATGTGAATGTTAATATGTCAATGTGAATATTCACATTGTCAACAGGCCGGGCCGGGCCATGAATAAAAATCCCTAAAACTATACATACATGAGACTAAATGGGTTAAAAAATTCTTTCATGGATTTCTTGGGTTAAAACACTTCTAAATTGGACTTATGAATAAAAATCCCTAAAACTATACATACATGAGACTAAATGGGTTAAAAAATTCTTTCATGGATTTCTTGGGTTAAAACACTTCTAAATTGGACTTATGAATAAAAATCCCTAAAACTATACATACATGAGACTAAATGGGTTAAAAAATTCCTTCATGGACTTCTTGGGTTAAAACACTTCTAAATTGGACTTATGAATAAAAATCCCTAAAACTATACATACATGAGACTAAATGGGTTAAAAAATTCTTTCATGGACTTCTTGGGTTAAAACACTTCTAAATTGGACTTATCAATAAAAATCCCTATTATCAAATATGAATAATAAATTAATTTATCTAGAGAATATTTAATAAATATATTATTGTATAAATTAGATTTAAACTATTCCAATTTAGTCGGTAACGAAAATATTGATAAGAATAAATAATTTTATGTATTTAATATTTTTCATTTGTAATTATTTTTGACAAAAATTCAACTTAATAATTACATTTACTAAATATCCTAGTTGAAAATTTTATTTAATTGATTTTTCATAAACTTCCACAAATACACAATTGTATAGATTTATCATTAAATTTACAAAAAAAAAAAAAAAAAAAAAAAAAAAAAAATGGCATTAGGTGGCCGGTGAGGTGAGTCTCACCCCACCACACAGCCGACAAAATAGGTTATGATGATGCTCTTGGTCTTTGATAGATTTGAGATCAATTACAATTACAACCATGCTGGGACCCTAACGGGGTGACCCCAGCACTGCCAGTTCCAGGTGTCTTCCTTTGAGTGCAAGATTGAAAAAAAAAAAATAAATAAATAAAATAAAATTTGAGCCAATCAAAAACTAGTGGAGGTGGTGGAGTCACCCCCACTGGAGTCTCCCCACTGGAGTCTGGGGCATTTTCCTTACAATTATAACAAGAGTAAAGGGTTGGATATGTTTTATCACAGACTCCATTCTTAACTAATGGGAGAGAGTGAAAGCTATAAAAATAAATAAATAAATAAATTCTTTTAGGATTCGTTTGGGAAGTGAGTTGATTTTTTGATTTTTTAGTTTTTTAGTTATTTTAACTTGGGATTAAAAAGTTTCGTTTGAGAAGGAATTTTTTTTTTTGTGAGAAAAAAAATGTAATAATTATGAGTTGGATGTAATGTTTTGTCTTATTAGTTTAAAAAGCCTATTTTATTTTTTTGTGGTTATCTTAGCCCAAAAAAACCCAAAGCTCAACTTCCCAAACGGAGCCTAATAGGGAGAGAAGAAGGGGAGAAGGAGAAAGGTTAGAATTCTGGTACCATTTTACCACGTCATTTCAACTTCATTATTAAGTAAGAAAACCCCCTCAATCTTCTTATTCTTTTTATTTGTTCAAACTTTCAGATTATATTCATGTGCTAAAATGACTAAAAATTTTAGATAGAATTTTGATTGTAGTCACAGCTAAATTTGGGATATGTATATTAGATGTTTGAAGGTTATTTAAATATTAGTATTTTTAAAATCATAATATAATCTTGGATTTAAGCTTGCACGTTTGTTTGTGACATTAAATAGATGATTGAAGATTTTATTTAGTTTGATCATGTGTTTCTTAAATCAGTTAGAATTTTATACGAATTTTTAAACAATTTTATACTCAAAATTTCAGGATGGTTTGTTCTACAAAATTATCAAGAATATGTCTACATCACAAAGAAATTTTGTTATCAATTATTTTAGCTCTGTTCGAATTTATATACAATTTTAACTAAATCTAAAATTTTAGACAGATTCTACTTCATCTTTGAAAAATCATTAAAACTCTCATGTTAGACCAAATAAGGTATTTTTTAAGTTAAAAATGAATTTGAGAAGTCTAAGTTTCATACTCAATTTTTGGAATATGAATTTTACTTATAAATTTATGTGTAGAATTATTTTAAGAAAATGTGACGAATCTGTGTCATGTAATTTCTTATAATTTTATAGAATTATTTATGACTTATTTTTGGGAAATTCTTTCCAAAAAATGACCATAACTTTTTTTTTTGTAACATTTCTGATAATTACATGAATTTTAGAATTGTCTAAATAATTTAATTATAATTTTAACCACGAAGATTGTGTTCTGAAAATTCTGGGCAGAATATTAAATGATCAAGATTACCAATTCAATTATTTATTAGAACTAAAAATAATTGGCGTGCTAATCTATTTAATTATATCTTGTAAATTAGTAGTTTATGCATATATGTTGTGATTTATTTTAGTATTTAAAATTATTATTTCATACTATGACTTGATTTAACTGTTTACAATAATTTGTAAATATTGATAGATTATTGTAGAACGTACGTGTTAATATTTTCTGTTGAAAATTGTATTAAAATGGTATAATATCGATTGTGATCTAATTTGTAATTATTAGTGATTATTATGAAATTTAATTAAAATGGTCAACGAAATGTACAAAATTAACGGTTGACAATTAACACTGGTTATTCAGGGTGAATGCTGGTTTTAAATAGTCTACAAAATTAATGGTTGACGGTTAATACCGGTTGTTCAAGATAAGCCCTGATTTTGAGAATTCTAACGTAAATTGTGTTGTGAAACCCTAAAATGGCATAGGACTTATTTGAACCATTTTCGGTATTCAATTTTAGAATAAGGGTGGATGTGTAGGTGGCACACATGGAGGTTACCTACCCCTCGCATACCGTTTCCTTAGAGTAGATCACATATGCCACTGCTTGGGTATGTAACTCTAGACGTGGGCATCATTGGTAGTTACGGTTGGTAACAGTCGAATATTTGACTAAAATGGGGTTTCAAATTAACTGTGGTCATGGCTTAGTGGTTGGTAAGTTAAATCTATTTGGTGAGATTTTGAGTGTCACCTAATTTATTAAAATTGTTGAAATTATTTTAGTGGTTGTAATTTATGTTTACAATTATATTGTTATATCATGTTTATAATGTTGTTATTTTCTCTTAAAAAGAAAGGTAGGCTTATTGTATTTTCTTACTGTGTTGCAAAGCTCAAAACATATGTTTTGTTACCCTGGCGTTTTACGCCAGGTTTTGACGCGAAACAAATGAAAGCCGAAAATGGAGTTGACGCCAACGTAGAGTCTTGGCTGATTTGAAGCCATGACTAGAGCCAGATAAATTTTATTATCTTATGTATTAGCTATTAAAGACTTTATAATTTTGTTTGATGTTGTATTTAGATAAATTTAAGTTTTTATTTAATATTGTTTGAACCTTTGGTTATGTATGAGAGTTGAAATCTCCTATTAAGATGTTAGGTTTTTAATTTATTACGTCATTTTGTTTGCTTAATTTCCCTTGATGTTCTAAAAATTTAGAGCTTCACAATTTGGTATCAAAGCTTAGGTCAATAACCTCTTGAGACCTTGAGAATCCTTAGAGCCTACATTATATATATATATATATATATATATTACTTATGGTTATATCTAGTGTTTTTCTCCTTACCATACGAAACAAACCCTTTCAATTTGAAGGATGACATGCCTACTAAAAAGAAATGGATAATTGGATGAAGAATTTGCCTCTGACCCAAGGAAGAGCTTTAGGTTAGAATACCAAGGAATGGTGTGATGATATCTAACCTCGATTGAAGCATAGAGTCACAAATAGGCTTATATGATTTATATTTTTCTTATAAGCCACTTGCTAGTCATGATAACCATCTTAACTTAATCCTTAGTTGTATCCTTGATTTGACATCATATCTTCGAATATAAAATCATCACCACCCTATCGTAATTGAACCAATCCAATTTGGTGGAAGATTATCAATTGGCAACCTTTGTGCCTCGTTTATTGTATCTTGTATAAGGGTTTTTTGGAAACCAATTGCTTTATTTCAATCTTTACTAAATGACGAATCTTAGATGTTTAGTTTGAAACACGAATGGTTAACGTAGTTTCAAGTCAAATATCTAGTTGGGTTTCTACTTCCATAACTTTGACCCCATTGAAGTCTAAAACTATCATGTCATTCATTCTATTCTAGCTTTTATTCAAATTCCATTTGAATCCTTATGTTAATTGATACTATTGTTATTGTTACATAGTATTATTTTATCCTATGACTTTGTATTCTTTCATCTCTACTACTGTGCACTAACCTTGGGCTTAAAGTCAAAGTAATTTAAAATAGTCATGAGTGTAACATTACCATTTGGTAGATTGATTTGAGTAGATTTCTTGTTTAAGTCATGTGATTTAAAAGTGTTTGACCGACATCCTAAAAGTCATTGAAATGCCAAACTTTGACATAATCCTAAAAATAAATAAATAAACTAGTTGTCAGTTCATCGAGTAATTATTGATTGTTGTCATAAGACAGTGACGTCATACTCTTCTAATGGTATGTATTTCCAATTTAAGGGGGATAGACAAGATTCTTCATTCTCGACGTGTCATAAATAAGAGAGGAACGAGCAACTAGATAGATAGTTAGTCACTTCAATCTAGGTGGATAAAGATTAAAAGAATTTGGGACTTCCTCTTGTGATGTGTGAATCTGCAGACGTTTTTTTCTAAGTAACTATCATAATTACCTTCAAAGTATGAGCTAGATTTTATGGTCTAGCGCCAACCTAGAACTTCACTAATTTCTATGACATCACATCGAATGGCACCAACAAGACTACGGGAATTAAAGGTGCAATTGCAAGAATTATTAGATAAAAAGTTCATCAAACCTAGTATGTCTCCATAGGGAGCATCGACATTGTTCGACAAGGAAAATGATGAAACCTTGAGGTTATACATTGACTATTGACTACACAATCGAGTCACTGTTAAGAATCGATACCCATTACTAAGAATTGACGACTTATTTGATAAGAGTAGAGACTCAAAATGTTTATGCAAAATCAACATCAGGTCTCGATCTAACCAACTATGTATTGAAGAAGAAGACATACCAAAAACTGCATTTCGAACATGTTATGGCCATTATGAGTTCATGGTAATGCACGGTTTGACTAATGCACGAAGTCTATTCATGAGTTTAATGAACAAAATTTTCACTCCTTAGTTAGATCAATTTGAGTAATGTTCATCAATGACATTTTGGATACTCACGATGAGAAGAAGATCGTGAGTAGCATTTGAGAGATATTTTGCAAGTTTTAAGGGAGAATTAGTTGTATTCCAAAGTTAGTAAATGCAAATTTTGGTGAAAGGAGTAAAGTTCTTAAATTATGTTGTGTCCGAATTCAAGATATTAGTAGACTCAGCTAAAGTGGAAGTAGTAATGGAATGGAAACAACTTAAGACTATATTGAGATTTATAATTTCTTGGGATTAACAGGTTATTACAAAAGGTTCATACAAGACTTCTTCAAATTAGCCAAGCCAACGACATGTCTGACATATAAATGAGTAAAGTTTAAATGGGACGAAACTTGTGAGCAATCATTTCAAGAACTCAAGAAAAGAATAACAAGTGCTCCTATACTAATTTTACCTAAACTGACATTAGGTACTCATTTTATTGTGATGCTTCTAAAGAGGAGTTAGGAAGCATATTAATGCAAAATGGAAAGGTAGCTAGTGGCTTATGGGTCAAGATAATTGAAGAATCATAATAAATAAATAAAAAATATCTGGAGTTAGCGATTGTGGTCTATACGCTTAAGACTTGGCGACGCTACCTCTATGCAAAAAGTTTGAAATATTTACCCAACACAAAAACTTGAAGTATTTGTTCACACAAAGGGACTTGAACATGAGGCACAGACATTCTAGGGAAGACTAACATTATAGCTGACACATTAAGTTGAAAGTCGAGAGAAATCATGACCAACATAACAATGAAAGAATGAAAAATGATGAGTACAATGAATGAGTTTAGGTTACAACCAGGTACTCAAAATGGAAAAGCTAGTTTGTTCGTAATAGTCGCGACACCCTAACTTCCTACCAAAATGCTAAAAGCCCAAAGATTTGATCAAAAAACCGACTTCATTAAGGCACGATTAGTGTCAAGAGAACCCTCACTTGATTAGGTGCTCCATCTAGATGGTAGTTTGAGATATCTAGGTTGATTTTTTGTGCCAAACGTCGAACAATTTAGAGAGAGAAAAAAAAACTTAAAGAGTTTCACCATTCGGTTTTGCAATTCATTCAAGGGAAATAATGATGAGTACAATGAATGAGTTTAGGTTACAACCAAGTACTCAAACTGGAAAAGCTAGTTTGTTCGTAATAGTCACAACACCCTACCTTTCTACCAAAATGCTAAAAGCCCAAAGATTTGATCAAAAAACCGACTTCATTAAGGCACGATTAGTGTCAGGAGAACTCTCACCTGATTGGGCACTCAATCTAGATGGTAGTTCGAGGTATCTAGGTCGATTTTTTGTACCAAACATCGAACAATTTAAAGAGAAAAAAAAAAACTTAAAGAGTTTCACCATTCGGTTTTGCAATTCATTCAAGGGGAAATAATATGTACCAGGATCTCAAGTAGTGGTGGATTGGAATAAAGAGGGATGTTGTTCAATTCGTATCTAAGTGCTTAACATGCAAGCAAGTGAAAGCAAAACATTAGAAGCCGGCAAAGAAGCTCCAACCTTTGCCAATACCTGAACAGAAATAGGAACATATGACAATGGATTTTGTAATGGGATTGCCCCGATCATTGCAAGGCTATGATGCCATTTGGGTTATGGTTGATTGGTTAACTAAGATGGCACGTTTCCTACCAATAGGACCAACGAACAACTTGAATTATTAAGTTGATTATTTATTCAAATAATCATTAGGCTGTGTGGAGTGCCAATATCAATAGTGTCAGACTGTGACCTTTGTTTTATATCTTAAATTTGATAAAGTCTATAGAAAGTTATAGGTACAAAATTGTGTTTTAGTACGACCTTTCAACCTTAAATTGACGAATAGTCATAAAGAACAATTCAGACTATGGAAGACATGCTTCGACTCGATGTAATGGATTTCAAGGGTAATTAGGAGAAGTATTTACTAGTTTTCAAATTAGCTTGTAACAATAGTTTTCAAGCAAATATGGGTATAGCACCTTATGGATCATTGTACAGATTACGACGATCACCGATCTATTGGATAGAAGTAGGACAAGCTACCCTGTCGGGACTAAATCGAGTTAGAGAAACTACATGAAATGTAAAATTAATTAGACAAAGACTTGAAATCGCCCAGAGTAGGTAGAAAAAGTTATGCGAATCAGAGGAGAAGGCATTTGACATTTAAAATTAGAGATCACGTGTTCTTGAAAATCCAACCTCGTTGAGGAATTGTTGGTTTTAGAAAGAAGGGAAAGTTATCACCTCACTTTATTGAACATTTGAAATTTTGAATGAAGTTGGAGAAATGACGTATCGTTTGGCTCCACTACCTCAATTGGCTAGGGTACATAATGTTTTTCACATCTCTATGCTACGAAAATATAAGCCACACATTTCTCATATCACTAATTGGGGAGAAATTAATGAAGAGAGACGTTCAAGGAAAAGCTTGTCAAAATTTAGATCGTCGCGAAAATAAATAAATAAATAAAACTACGAGGAAAAATTAGACCATTGGTTTGAGTTCTTTCGTGACATCGTGGAATGAAAGAAGTCGACATTGGAACGAGAAGATATGATACACGTTAACTACTCATAACTCTTCGAATGTAAAGGTAATTAATTTCGAGGACGGATTTTTTTTTTTAAGGGGAATATATAGCGATCCCGGTTTTGCCCCGACCTTCATTGTGTTCCAAACTCGGGCTCCGTAGTTGAATATTGTATCTATGTCTTGTTTTTCCCTTTTGACTCTTTATATTTGAGTTTTGGAACTTGTTGGGCTTGTTTGGAATAGGTTAGTTGTTGATTGGTTTAGATTGTTGTTGCCCAGTTTTTGGCCTCTTCGCTCAAGCGAGGTCTCTTCGCTTAAGTGAGGTTTGAGCGTCTTTAGGTTTTTCTCCCAAACGTAGTTTTTTTGGGAAGGGAAAAGTTCTTCGCTCGAGCGAAGCTTTTTACACTCGAGCGATCCTGGTGAAATGGCCTCGTCGCTTAAGCGAGACTTCTTGCGCTCGAGCGTGCGTCTGCGTTTGTGGCAGACCTGAAGCTTTGCATTCTATGCTCAAGCGACGTTTCTTGTGTTCGAGTAAGGTCACTGTTGTGTTTGGTCGCTCGAGCGATAACTCCTTCGCTCGAGCGAGGGTTGTGTATATTAGTTTGCAGTAGAGCTTTTCTGCATGACTTTTTGTATCTCTTTCACCCAAAACCCTAGCCCAGCTCATTTTCTCTCTAAAATACTCTTTTTCTGTCTCTATAAATGCACCTTGATTTGGAGGTCTCTCAACCCTAGTCCTTTTGTTAAAAAGGTAGAGCAACTCGTGGGCTTCCATTTGATCTAAGAAAGTTTGAGTTTTGAGCATCTTCAAAGTTTCTCCTTCTCTCCTTTGAGCTTCTCCACTTGAGGTAGGGATGTTCTACTTTTTAATATGGGTTTTAACCTAGGTGTTTGTTATTTTGTATAAATTGTGGGATTTGGGAAGATTTGGGTGAAGTTAGGATTTGCGTTTGAGTTTTGAAAGAGGGGTTTTCTATGTTTGGCTCCATATGTGTATGTGAGGTCTTGAATATGATGTTATTTGAGTATAATTGGTGAGATTAGGTCTTGGGGTTGTTATTTGGAAAATGGGAGAATTACCCTAATTTGAATCAAATAAATTATTCTGTATAAATAATGAAATTGATGTGGAAATATGAAATTGGAAGGACGTATAAATGAATGGTATAGTTGGATTTGATAAATCACTCACCTATGAAAAATTTGGCAAATTATCTGTTTGATAGATTTGTTTATCTGTTTAGAAATATCTGTTTTGGGCTATCGGTAGAGGATAGCTATGATTGTTGTAGAAATTGCATGAGGACTAGGTAAATTGAAACTAGTCATATGAAGTATGTCATTGAATATGACGGTTTCATAAAATTGTTGAATGTGTGAATTTGGTGGTCATTATATATGGCACGCTTTTAAATACATTGTATATGTATTATTGTTTGGGAAGAGATAGGGGATGTACTCCATTGTTTGGAAGGAGATGAGGGATACGCCATTGATAATTAAGTTGGCCAGATTGTCCAGGGTGAAAGTCCCGAAATCTTATATGTATTTGGGTGTCGGTTCCCTCGGATGTGATTTCGTAAAATGGCAAGAAAATGGAAGTGTTGGAATAATGGTTGTTATTGAAGTGTTGATTAATGAGTTGTAGTCTCGTTTTGAACTGTTTAGATAACAGTGAACTATGTCAATGAATTGATTTGGGTAAATGGATAGAAATGGACTGATGTATAGATGTCGATATTGATTGGTCACGGAAGGGTGTAAGTTGGTTTACACATATTAAACATTTATTTGATGCTGATATTTTAGTTAATTCTCATCTATTGTTTTAGCATATTTCTACTGGGCTTTGGCTCACCCTACTTGGGAAACCATTTTCAGGTACAGGTGAAATGCCGCCTCCAAGGACATAGCTTGAGAGGTTTAGGGGATGAACGCTCCATTTTGTTATGTGGTTTTGTGTTAAATGTTTATTCAAGCCGATGGCTTCATATGTATAGAGACTTAGACTCTTATTTTGTTGTAACCAAGCGAAGTCTTGGAAAGATGTAAGCCCCTAGGGCATTTGTTTTGTTGATTATCAATTAGAGTTACATGCTATAGTTTCAAGATGAGCATTTATGAAAGTGTAATGCATGTAATATCTCTTGTAATATAGATTCTGATGAATGAGAATATAATATTCCTATTATATTTGTAGATCTTATGAATGGTTGATTTATATTATTTTGAGAGCGTGACAACTTGGTATTAGAGCATACCGGGTTTGAATACTTTAGGTACGTGGGAAGTGGTTAGTACCACAATGGGTTTGTCTCACTTGGTAGAGACTTAAGTTTGATGTTATATGTGCTTATATAATAACATGTTTATGTTACTATATGGGTATAGGATTTAATTTCTGGGATGTTGATCGGGTCCATGGGTGTCTGGGAGTCCTGTTGGAAAGGCACTTGATCACTACCGTTTCTAACTAGAACTTTAGCAATGCCACAGGACGGTCATTATCTGGAAATGAAATTCGTACGTGTTTATGTGATTATGTGCTTATGTGGAGTGAGTTATAGTTGTCCATCGAATTAGGATGCGAGTGAGATAGCTTCAGCACATTTGTGTGCTAATTTCTTTTGTTACCTTTATTGGGATATCAGGACGAGGTCATGGTGGTAAGCGTGGTAGGCCTAGGAGGCATGAGATGCCTACACCGGATGCGATTCCGGTGCATGAGGAAGGAGTTGGTCAGGCTAATGTCGCCGAATCGGTTGGTCAGCAGGCCATGAGCGCCTTAGCCCGTGAGATGGCCAAAGCATTGAAGGAATCTATGGACATTCTCAGGGCTGAGAATCAAGTCTAGGCCCAAGTAGCTGAGGCAAGGCCGTCTTTTCTGAAGACGGAGTTCTTTCGGTCGAATCCAGATGAGTTTTTGGGCGACTTTAAGGAGCCACTGAAGGCTGATGAGTGGCTGGAGCAGATGACAAAGATGTTTGAGATGCTTGGCATCGAAGATGGAGGTTTGAGGTGACCTTGGCGTCCTTCCAGTTGAAGGGAGATGCGGGTCAGTGGTTGAAGTATGTGCGGGGGCGCATTAGAGGGACTTGGAAAGCTTTTGTTGATGCTTTCCAGGACAAGTATTTACCTGCTACAGTTAGGGAGAAGTTGAGGGATCAGTTTTCTCAGCTCAAACAGTTGAACACGCCAGTGGTTGAGTTTGAAGCCATGTTCACTAGTCTGTCGAGGTTTGAACCGGAGTAGCGACTAAGGAGCACCGTTGTTTGGAGTTCAAGAAGAAATTGCGGATCAGGCTCATGTTTCGAGTTGCCGGGTCCATGATTAGGGACTATAGGATCCTTGTGGAGACTGCAGCCCATCTTGAGACTAGTATGCATGCGGAGGAGGAGAGGATGAGAGGGCTCCAGGAGGAGTCAGGATGGTCATGGGGACAGTAAGAGGTAGAGGGGTTCTAACCTTCAGCAGTCCCAGGGAGCACATTCGAGATCCATCTTTCCAGTGTCGAGTTCGGGTTCTGGGAGAGGCGGTCAGGGAGACATCACTTGTTTCAAATGTGGTCTGTTGGGCCACAAGTCTCCAGTTTGTCCGCAGAAAGATGGAGGGCAGCGAGCAGCTTCATCTTTGGCTCGTTCTCAGGGCCAGAGTCAGGGCAGAGGCCAGCCGCTCACTTGCTATCAGTGTGGGAAGGCAGGGCACTTGAAGAGGTTTTGCCTACAGTTGGATGGCACACCTGGTGCATCTAGTTCGAGGCAGACACAGAGTCACCAGCAAGCGCAGTCAGTATAGGCCTCGAGGGCCAATCAATGAGCTTCTTTGGCTCAGTCAGTGCATAGTCTTATGCTCCGAGGGGTGAGCAGGTAGATCAGAGACCTACTGTCATGACCCAAACTCGGCCCTATGGGTTTAGCACCGTAACCGGCCAGTAATCCGAGATTACTGAAGGCCTGCTTAACAGCAGTACAGTAAAACAGAGTACAGGGCCTGGCGGAAGCCAATACAGTAATTAAACAATGCCCAATGAGCTGTGACAGTCTGCATGCAAAAAGACTTTTCATACATATATATATAATCAGTACAGAACAGCATGCACAATATATACAATCATTCAGACTAGGGACTCCATCCCTTACATAACAGTGCAGTAAACATTCAGTCTATACAATCCAATCGGTTATTACAAAACAGTAAGACAGTACAGAAGGGGGAGTCCTAAAACACCTCTAAGCCTTAGCATGATAGGCTTGGAACCTTGCGGTGAGGCACGGTAGTTGGCTTGACAAAACTGGAGTAACCCTGACGCTCCTAGCCGCGGTCTGGTGCCTGTACACCTACATATATATATGAGCAGTGAGCTAAAGCCCAGTGAATAACATAATGCGTAAAGAGGTTAAGAATGAATGTCCTTACAGTATGAAAACAGCTTATTTAAACAGTATTTTAGTTGTTCAGTCAATACAGTCATATGTGGCACACCCATTAGCATAACAGTACAGTAAACAGTAGGTCTTAGAAGACCGAGTAGTAGTGATGGCCATCAGTCAGTAAACAGTTGTGGTTCCAACAAGGGAACCGACAGAGATTTCTGTCACAGTAACAGTAAACAATAGGTGCTAAGGATGCCACAATACAGTTCAGAATATAGACATACATTCATTCAATTAACAGTAATCAGTTCAGAAAACAGTACAGTTCAGTTGTTCAGAAGATAATCATTTGTGAACATATCTTTACACAATCGTTACTCACAAAGTTTGGGCTACAGTATGCTAGAGCGTGTCTCCCCAGTCGCCAACCCTACACAGTTAACAGATTGAACACACTAAGCTACACAGCTGGGAAAGGTAATAACTTAATCCCTAATTTGCCTTGGTGTGTTCTACATCTATAACCTCAATAAGATGTCTTAAACTAGGCCTAATAATGCCTAGAATGGGATGAGGATGCAAAGATGTACTTTTAAAAGTATTTTCAGATTTTTCAGAAAACAGGGGTCACGCTCGAGCGTAGGTAACTCCGCTCGAGCGGACATGCAGACAAAGGTACCTGCTCGAGCGGCAAATCACCCGCTCGAGCGTACTGCAAAAGTACTGGATGGGTGAAATCTCCGCTCGACGGACGCTCGACGCCCGCTCGAGTTTGAGACACAATACTCCGCTCGAGCGCCCAGTACTCCGCTCGAGCGGACTGTGAAACAACACAGAGATACTGGATGCTCGGATTCCACGCTTGAGCGTCACTTCCCCCGCTCGAGCGGGAGTGCAAAATCTGGAAAACCCAGATCGCACCTCCAAGCCAAAAACCAAGTTGTAACAACTCAAAACTCGACCTCTTGGGCTGAATTTCCAGAAAACATTTGTAAACACATAGCATAACATGGTTCAAAGCTCAATTTTGAGAAATCAAAGCCCAAGGGTGTTTAATTCAAATCCAATTTCAAACCATTTTCAAGAACAATCCTCAAACATGACATGCGTGATCTTCAAATAACTTTCAAGCTTCCAAACATGCTCTAAAGAGCCAATTGATTCAAAAACATGATGAAAACATGGCTTACACTCAAAATATGGACATGCATGTGACAATTTGCCATGAACTCACCTCAAAATCCAACAATACTAACATGCATGCATGAATGGAGTTCTAATACCATACCTTAAGATCAAAACTTGACTCAACTCTACAATTAATCATGGATCATGCAAGAATGAACTCAATTCATAAACAAGAGGGTAATTACTCTACCTTAGGTCTCCAATGCAAGACTAGAAGCTCAAATTAGCAATCTACACTTCAATCTCCTTCAAATTCTAAGCAATATTGAGACGAAATCGACTCCTCAAGTCTCTCTCTCTCTAGTCGGCTAAGGGTCTCCACGAAAGGGCTGAAGAAGTGTTTTGCTCAAGTGTAATGAAGCTCACAATGAATCAAGTAGTGGCCACTAAGGCTAGTTTGGTAAATAAGGCCAACTTAAGCAATTGATCAATATTTAATCTAATTTAGTCATACTAAATCACATTTTAGATAAATACACCATAAAATCACATAAATCATGATGATCGAGAAACATTAATCAATTCCCGGTTCGGCCACCGATAAGGCCTTCAATTAGCAGTTTAAACATAAAACATGAACAGATCAAGTAAACAATCAAACAGATAGAATACAGATTAACGTACATACTCAGTCAATTCAGTTCCAGTTTTCAGTCAGTCAGTTCAGTACTTTAATTAGTTCAATTATCAGTCATAATCAGTTCAGTTTAATGGTAATCAATGTTTATCGGTGAGCAGTGGTGAGGGTTATTACACCTACGAGGCGCGTGTATGCTGTTACCACGCCAGATCTTGTACCAGCTCCATCTGTTGTGAGAGGTACCTTTTTGTTTTGCAACTTAGTTGCTAATGTGTTGATTGATACGGGTACATCCCATTCATTTATTTTGTCTACATTTGCATTTGTTTTGGGATTGGAGTTGGCGTAGTTAGTATCTCCTATTTGTGTTGTGTCACCTGTTGGGGGTGAGATAGTTCTGAAGCAGGGGTGTCGGGGCTGTGATATAGAGGTCGTCGATCGTCGACTTCCTTTTTCTTTTTTATTGATGGATATGTCTGGTTTTGATGTTATTTTGGGTATGGACTAGTTATCGTCATACCGGGCTGTTATAGATTGCTACCGTCTGAGGGTTACTGTATGTACCTTGAGCGGTGATTGTTTTCATTTCTTGGGAGATCAGATTGGTAGAGTTTTACCATCGGTGTATGATTCGCGCGGGTGGAGCGAACTTAGTTGTCTTATCGCTAGTTTTATGAGTAGTGAGTGTGATGAGGCCCGAGTTGAGTTGCCAAGAGTGGTTTGTAAGTATTCGGATGTCTTTCCCGAAGACCTTACTAGTTTACCACCTTATTGAGAAATCGAGTTTTCTATTGATTTAGTGCCTGGCTCAGCACCGATCTCCATGGCACCGTATCATTTTGCACTAGTTGAGTTGAGTGAGTTGAAGATTCAACTCCAAGAATTACTAGATAAGGGCTTTATTCGCCCTAGTACTTCACCTTGGGGAGCACCGGCCCTCTTTGCTAAAAGAAATATGAAGCCTTGAGACTTTGTATTGATTACCGAAAGTTGAATCGGGTTACGGTTAAGAACAAGTATCCTATACCTCGTATCGATGACCTGTTTGATCAGTTGAAAGGATCCCGTTGTTTCTCTAAGATAGACTTGAGATTGGGTTACCATCAGTTGAGAGTAAGGGAGGAGGACATCCTGAAGACGACATTCCGTACGCGGTATGGCCATTACGAGTTTCTGGTGATGCCTTTTGGGCTAACCAATGCCCCAGCTGTGTTTATGGACTTGATGAACCGAATCTTCCGAGAGTTCTTAGGTTGATTTATGGTCGTCTTTGTGGACAATATCTTGATTTACTCACTCTCTTGGAGGAGCACGAGGAACACTTGCGAGTGGTGCTTGAGTTACTTAGAGCCCATAAGTTGTATGCTAAGTTCGGGAAGTGTGAGTTTTGACTAAGAGAGGTTAAGTTCTTAGGCCATGTGGTATCCGGGGAAGGGGTGACTGTAGACTCATCCAAGATTGAGGCAGTGCATGAGTGGGCACAACTTAAGAATGTTTTTGATATTTGTAGTTTCTTGGAGTTGGTCGGGTATTACTGTCGATTTGTGAAGGATTTCTCCAAATTAGTTTTGCCTTTGACTAGATTGACGAGGAAATGGGTCAAATTTGTGTGTAGTGAGACTTGTGAAAAGTCATTCCAAGAGCTTAAAGTTAAACTTACCACTGCTCCAGTCTTGATTATCCTAAAGTGGGGTTTGGGATATTCAGTTTATTGTGACGCCTCACAAGAAGGTTTAGGTTGTGTGTTGATGCAAGAAGGGAAAGTAGTAGCCTATTGTTTACGGTAGCTGAAAACACACTAGAAAAACTACCCTATTCATGACTTAGAGTTAGCAGCAGTGATTTTTGCCTTGAAGATTTGGAGGCACTATCTGTATGGTGAGAGATTTGAGGTGTTTTCTGATTATAAGAGTCTGAGGTATCTGTTTACACAGAAGGACTTGAATTTGAGGCGGAGAAGGTGTATGAAGTTCATAGAGGATTATGATTTTGAGTTACATTATCATCCAGGGAAGGCCAATGTTGTAGCTGATGCCCTAAGTAGAAAATTCATCAGTGGTGTAGCTTGTATTGCTATCCGGGAATGAGAGATGTTGGGTGCCCTTGGTGAATTTGACTTGCATCTGGGCTAGTCTGTTGAGTCTGCAACCTTATTTTCAATAGTTGCACAACTGACACTTGTGAACCGAGTGTTAGAAGCACAAAAGGGTGACTACGAGGTAAAATCCCTCCGGAAAAAGATCTCTAGTGGGAAGGTAGAGCAGGGTTTGACTGTGTATCCCGACCTGAGTGTGAGATACTGTGATCGTTTGTTTGTGCCGGAGTCTTGTCGAGACGAAGTACTCCGAGAGTTTCATCATTCACGCCTTGCGGTGCATCCAGGAGGCACAAAGATGTATTATGATCTGAGTCACCAGTTTTGGTAGAGGGGTATGAAGAAGGATGTGACTGTTTGTATCGAGGTGCCTTATTTGTCTCTTGGAGTAAATCAATATGTCATCAATAAATACAACAATAAAATTGTCAAGGTATGGTTTAAAGATTCTGTTCATGAGGTCCATAAATGCAGCTGGTGCGTTCGTGACTCCAAAAGGCATAACTAAAAATTCGTAATGTCCATACCTCGTTCTAAAAGCAGTTTTATCAATGTCATCTGATTTAACTTTCAACTGATGGTATCCGGATCTGAGATCAATCTTCAAAAATACTTTAGCACCCTATAACTGATCAAACAGGTCATCAATACGCAGTAATGGGCATTTATTCTTTATAGTTACCTTATTCAGTTCACGATAGTCAATGCACAGTCTCAGTGAGCCGTCTTTCTTCTTTACAAACAGAACAGGTGCGCCCCACGGTGAGGTACTAGGTCTGATGAACTTTTTGTCTAACAGTTCTTGTAGTTGCACTTTCAGTTCAGTTGGAGCCATTCGGTAAGGAGCTTTAGATACTAGCTGTGTTCTGGGAACCACATCAACGGTAAATTCAATCTCCCTGTCAGTAAAATCTCTTGGAAGATTATCTGGAAAAATGTCTGGAAATTCTCTGACTATAGGAATACAGTTCACATTAGCATTATCAGCAGTAGACACAGTTAGTACAGAACACATATACCCTTTACACCCCTTTCTAATCAGTTTAACAGCTTTCACAGATGAAATCAAATACGGAGGGGGTACTACTCCAACCCCATTAAACACAAATTCAGGCAGACCAGGTGGACGGAAAACTACTTGTTTCGTTACACAGTCTATGGTGGCATGATATTTCGTTAACCAGTCCATCTCCAATATTACATCAAAATGATCAATATTCAATGGCAGTAAATCGAGAAACAGATGTGCATCTTCAACAATAATTTCACAAGCAGGATACATATATGCGCAGGTCATAGATTCCCCAATGGGTGATGATACAGCTAACAGATAATTCATGGATTCTAACGGTCTATTCAGATTTTGCGAAATAGCATGCGACACATATGAATGCGTAGACCCCGAATCAATCAGTACATAAGCATTCTGAGTACAAATAGAGAGAATACCTGACACAACGGTCTCGGTATTCTGGACGTCTCCCGGTACTAGGGCGAACACTCGGCCCTACCTCATAGGCTCTTTCCCGGTAGCTTTGGGGTTCGGTTTTGGTGTAACAGTTGATGCCGCTACGCTTGGTGTAGCTTTACTACTAGCTTGTGGAGCAGAGGGGCAGTCTTTAACCATGTGGCCCACTTTGCCACACCTATAATAGGCTCCTGATATCTTGTAACAGACTCCCTTGTGATTTTTACCACACTCAGAACAGGGCGGTATTGTACGGTTTCCTTGACTAGACGTAGTCGTTGACCCCGTATTCTGTTTCTTGTTCAATGGACTATGCTTGCCTTTCTTAAACTTAAA
>NW_021027013.1:1573064-1588888 GCF_004153795.1 Camellia sinensis
TATGATTCTCGTAGTAGATAAAATATAGCCTATCGGATTTACTGGCTAACCAGTGAACGTGATTTCTTGAACTATTCTGCCGTTTGTGTACCAAGACAATACGAGACCCTGACTCAACCCAGGAAAATTACTCCCAAATCCTTCATGTTTTGTTCTCACTGTTGGTGTTCGTGTTGCCTCTGTAGGCGCCTTCGGAGTATATCGACTTTAGTCCAAATTCTGGGTTCAGCGTCGCGGTGAGTTATATAGAAAATTAGGCCTTGTGCAATATTACTTTGTATATATGAAGTGTGCTATGTCTTGTTTTTCGCCTTCCTGAACTTCTCATACACATCTTCATTGACACGTTTGAGAATCTGGATCGTTGGTCTAGCTTGAGCTTTGTTTGCGAATTATGGGTTCTATAAGTTGTTGATTGGTTTAGATTGTTGTTCCCTCAGCTTACGCTTAAGACACTACATTCATTAAAAGCTCAACTTAACGTCTATACTTGCAGTACACTGATGAAAGGAAGTTGGATTTAAACCTCCTCAGGGACATACCACCATTACAACGCAATTGAGGTTGTCCATTGAAACCTAAGATCTTAGGATCTCTGGTCACTAGGTTGGGTTTCATTCCGGTAACACCCGTAACATACAGGCTTAAATCCATTCCTTCTAACGATTTTTTACTAACCTCAGATCTAACCTTTGGTTAGCGGATCCGCAATGTTGTCCCTAGACTTTACATAGTCTAAAGTGACAACTCCGTTAAGACTAAGTTGTCGTATGGAATTAAGTCCTACGACGAAATGTCTAGACTTTCCATTAATACATATTACCCTGTGTTGTCCAATAGCCGATGCCTAGCAGAATGAATACAGATGGCTGGCACAGGTTTTGGCTAACATGGAAATACCTCCAGCAACTGGCGAAGCCATTCAGCTTTTTCATGTTGTTTTATTCCCCAGAAGAAATAAACTCAGTATTCTATTTGGTGCCGTCGATTTCGGCTCAACTCATAGCGATATAGCAGTCTCGTTCTTGGCCTTATAGAGATTTCTATAGAGGACGTTTGCAGCGAGTGTCGCCTCTTTAGGTTTTTCTCCCAAACCCTGAGTTTTGTTTGATGGGTAGAAGACACGAATAAACACCTTTAGTAGACTAGACGAGTCTTTATTACTGCACGATATCCAATTAGCGCCACTATAGCCCGGACTTCTAGTACTGTCACGCCCCAATCCGCCCTCAAAGATTTTGGGCATGCCTATAGCTTTTTTTACCGAGCAGACGGCTACCCGATTGTCAAACCTGATATATATAATAGTGGGGCCCGAACGGAGCATTTAAGCAATTTTTAAAAAATAACTTAAATATAACATCCATTGAGCTACTTCACTATTGGTGAAATGGCACTGTCGTCGCTTACGCGAAGGGAGACTTTGTAATCTTTATGACATGTAATCTATCTAATAGAAGCGCTCATGGCATAGCAATTATCTCCGGCGTGTGCTTGTGCGTTAGCAGTGAATCTTCTTGACAGTCTTCTTCGCATTGCCTACATTACTACAGAATACAAAAGAGGGAGAAGGATCCAGTTTATCACTTTGCATAGTTTCAATCAGAGTAAGTTTACATGGTCACTAAAAAGCAGACCAAGATAATCGTCGTAGTTAGGAAGCTTTACTCACGACTGCACTGTGCCGCATAAGTGCCTGGACACACACTGAGGTTGACAAGAGAAGATCAAGTCCCTTAAGTCCGGACTGGCTTTCCAGTTGATTACCTACAGAAATAGACAAACAAAGTGAGTAAAACTCAGTGAATAATAGTGCGACATAACATAACTTACAAAGTGACTTATCACGCTTAACTTACTTAGCAACTGTACTGTAGGCATCCGACCATTTTGGACACAGTCCCTCAACGGACTTGGACGTCACCGTTGAATACGGTGTGGTGTGTATATTAGTGATTTGCTATACCATTGTAGATTGGTGTTCGTCTTTTGTGCTGCAGTTTCCGCACTTTTTTTGTAGTCTCTTTCACCAAAACCACCTAGGCACAGGTGCCTCTGGCTCCACTGCTGTCCCTATATGTCTCAGAGATCAACTCAGATATTCGATTTCTCTTTCTTGTTAGTTCGAGTTATGGATATGCATCTGCAATTGAAGTCATTAGGCAACGTGTGTCTCATCTATAGCCTCTGTGCTAGAAGTGCCTCTATGGGTGTTGGGTCATAATAAAGAGGTAAGACGACAACCCACCTCATCCATCACCGGCGAGTGGCTAGATGCCGCATCCTCCATTTGATTCTCAGAAGTTTGAGATTTTGAGCATCTTCAAAGTTTCTGCCTTCTCTCCTTTGAGCTTCTCCACTTGAGGTAGGGTGTCTACTTTTGTATATGGGTTTTAACCTTAGGTGTTTGTTATTTTGTGATAAATTGTGGGGATCTTTGGGAGGAGTTTTGGGTGTTTGAGAGTCTGCTCCAGGAATTTGCGTTTGGTTTTGAAAGAAGGGGTTATACCCCTAATGTTTGGCTCCATATGTGTATGTGAGGTCTTGATATGATGTTATTTGAGTATAATGGTGAGATTGGTCTTGGGGTTGTTATTTTTGAAAATGGAGAGAAGCAACCAATTAGTTTGCCGCGGTGGGCACTATTTGTTGCCGGGTCAGCACTTTTTTAATGCCGGTCGGCACTTTGTTTCGGGCCAAAGCTGCTGAATTTATTTGTCGGAGGACTCGAATAATTATTTTGCTTGTAACTCAAAATATATGAAATTGATGTGGATATGAGATTGAAGGACGTATAAATGAATGGTAGTTTGCTTGATTGTCGAATAGAATATTTTTGGTAATCCACGACCCAGTAAGAATAAATAACTTTTGGTGTGCCTACCCACTTCACCTAATCATGCATGTTGTTTGGAGAGAATCCCTCATTTGTGCTAGTAGCTTGTCTTGAAGTTTACAAGAGGCATATGAGAGAAGCTCCTACTATCTAGGTTTAGAAATATCTGTTTTGCAAGAGAGGGAGCTAAGGTGCTTTAGGAGCATTTTGGAGTAGAAAGGGTGAGCAAGAGGAGAGCGGTCATGGCTCTTTATCTGTATAGGGTGTTATGGTGAGATATATGATGACATGAGCACTATGTTATCATACTTCTCTTCCTTATAATTAGTCTTACGCTCACCATTAAGGTGTTATTGTGCACCTTGATATATTGTCATGCACAATGAAATAACTGAACCCGTCAAGTTGTTTCTCACCTATTACACTACATATGGATGCTTGGAAGTTTGCTATGTAGAGATTTAGTGTGTTTGAAGTGGTTTGAGTGTCTTTAGTGAATTCTCAAAGCTTCAAGGATGGGGGCATCGATCTTGTAGACAATTCACATTTTTGTTTGAGATAAAGTGCTAACAAGGGTGATAGTAACTAATCCCTTTTATCTCTCCGTCTTTGTGTTTTGCATTGATTTTCATCTATCTTAGAGCTGTTTTTGTGATTATTGTATAACATAAAAAGTTTATTTTTAAGCCTCTTTATTGTTTTATTAAAGTGTTTTGTTGTTGAGGGTTGTTGACTCACCCATAGGCTCAAAGGCCTCATTTTGAGCCATTTTGTGCTAGCTCGGGATTTTGGTGTTGAGGTCTTTCACAATGAAATCTTGAAGGGATTTTCAGTGGTGAACGAATGATGCTTGAAGTCCCAAGAGTAGAGGGCCCACCCCCTCTCCTTGTTGTCCTTGAAAGGGCACATTTTGGCCTCTTAAAAGGAGCCTAATGCTTGAGTGTGTGTTGAGCATGTTTTGGATTTGTTTTTCATTGCTTATATATCCATGATATAACATGAATTTCAGTTGGTTTTGGAACTCCATGCAATGCTTAGATAGTTGCCTGTAATGCCATAATTTGTGCCTTAACATGTCTAGGTTGTTGCCTTTGTTTGGACATGTTTTTAGCTTGTATTTGTGAAGATTATTATGCTTATTTTGCCAATGTTTTAGATTCTGTCCATAGTCGTTTGGGTTCGATTTTAGCATGCATTATATGGCTCCTTTGCATTTTTGGCCTTGTTGGCCTTGAGTATGTGCATGTGTAGCATACCACCTTTGACATTGTTTGGTGATTTGGGATCATTCTTAATGTCATTCAGTCCATTTCCATTGCTTGTTTGATTGCCTGCAATGCCTCTTTAATTGCTGAAAGCATATGTTGCAATGCGTCCAGGATTAGTAGGAGATGCCTTTGCATGCCTTTTGTCCTTCTGGAGGCAGTCAGAGGGAGCTGAATCTTTCAGTGGTCTTCCTTGGGCGTTTGAGGTATGAGTGAGATGAGGGAAGCTAAAAACCGCCTATTTTTTACAGGATTTAGTTTACACGAATTGGCCCATGGCATGCCATATATTTGTGCCTATGAGTGGCGATAACATGACATGTCCAAAGCTTCATGACTTGCTTCGAAAATCGTTTAAGTAAATGTTGACTTACATGTATTTTGCTTGTCTTGCGTGTTTTGTAATATGACGGTTTTCGGCCTCAATCTTTATGTCAGTGGATGTATGTATTTCATATCTAAACTTAAATGGGTTCGAAAGTGCTAAAATGGATCGTACTCGAGTGTTTAATGTGAATAATGGTTGCTCTCATTTTTAAGGTGTGCATTGAGGGGTGTTGATTGTTTATAATTGTGGCCGCAATTGTGGTTAGGCTTTCCTCAGTTTTGAAACTGTCCATCATTATGGATTATAAATGGTTGGTAGCACACTAGTGTTTGGCTTCGTCTATATGTTTTGGTCATTATGGCCACTGTTTTTAGCTTAATGAATTAGAGCTGTCTCGCCTATAAATACATTGGAGTATAAAGATACATTCTTTGATCCGATCTTGGAGCATTGCACTATACATGTATGCTGAGTTGCTACGGAATTAGCCATTATTGATTAGTGCATCTATCGCAATGTCATGGAAACTTTGCGAGTTACTGCTATAAGCTTGTATGCCTAGGTTGCATTGCAATTTTGCTATGCGCTTTGACACTCTAGTTATTCCTATGAGAATCTCGAGGTTGTATATTATGGGAATTGAGTCCTAGGTCTTTTGATTATTGATTGGTTTGCATGCATTTGAAACCAAAGTTTGCATACTTGGTTATCTTTTTATGGGTTACACCTATCTCATCATGCTGGAAATCGCTCATGTGTAATTTTAGTTGGTCAGGTAGAGAATCCTCTCTAGTGAGGCACGGTCCCTTTGTAGTCATCAAACAATGAATAAGCTAGACATGGTTAGTGCATACATGTCTTGAAATAATGTGCTGTCCTAACGCTTGCTCTCTCGCTACCTCTGTTGCCTGTTGAGGTGTAAGCACCCAGTGTTCGCACGCGTAAGCACTTTCTTGCCGACTGAGCAGTGGTGAAATGCCGTAGCCAGGTCCGGCCGCAATCTTCCAAGGACAATAGCTTTTGACGAGTGGTTTAGCGGGGGAAATCAGCTTCAGTAATCTGTGGCCGATGGACTCACACCATCCTGTGCTGGAGGTGGTGGGTGTATTTTGCGCTTAACTCAAGCCGGATGTGTTTTAACTTTCAATGCCCCGAAGTGCGCGCACGAGATGCTATCATCCATGTGAGGTTTTGACGGCACTACAGCTATAAGACTCTTATTTTGTGTAACCAGAGAGTCGCGAAGTCTTGGAATATGTAGAGCCCCTAGGGCATTTGTTTTGTTGATTATCAATTAGAGTTACATGCTATAGTTTCAAGATGAGCATTTATGAAAGTGTAATGCATGTAATTCTCTTGTAATATAGATTCTGATGAATGAGAATATATATTCCTATATAATTTGAGATTTATGAATGGTTGATTTATATTTATTTTTGAGAAGCGTGACAACTTGGTATTAGGGCATACCGGTTTGAATACTTTAGGTACGTGGGAAGTGGTTAGTACGCACAATGGGTTTGTCTCACTTGGTAGAAGACTTAAGTTGATGTTATATGTGCTTATATAATAACATGTTTATGTTACTATATGGGTATAGATTTAATTTCTGTGAAGGATTTGATCGGGTCCATGGTTGTTCTGGGAGTCCTGTTGGAAAGGACTTGATCACTACCGGTTTCTAACTAGAACTTTTAGCAATGCCACAGGAGGTCATTATCTGGAAATGAAATTCGTGACGTGTTTATGTGATTATGTGCTTATGTGGAGTGAGTTATAGTTGTCCATACGAACTTAGGATGCGATGAGATAGCTTCAGCACATTCTGTGTGCTAATTTCTTTTGTTACCTTTATTGGAATCAGACGAGGTCATGGTGGTAAGCGTGGTAGGTCCTAGGAGGGCATGAGATGGCCTACACCGGTGCGATTCCGGTGGCAACTGAGGAAGGAGTTGGTCAAGGCTAATTCGCCGACATCGGTTGGTCAGCAGGCCAGAGCGCAATTAGCCGCGTGAGTGGCACAAAGCATTGAAGGAATCTATGGACATTCTCAGGGCTGAGAATCAAGGTCTAGGCCCAAGTAGGCTGAGGCAAGGCCGTCTTTTCTGAAGACGGAGTTCTTTCGGTCGAATCCAGATGAGTTTTTGGGCGACTTTAAGGAGCCAACTGAAGGCTGATAGTGGCTGGAGCAGATGACAATAGATTTTGATGATTGCCTGGCATCGAAGATGGGAAGGTTTGAGGTGACCTTGGCGTCCTTGCCAGTTGAAGGGGAAATTGCGGGTCAGTGGTTGAAGTATGTGGCGGGGGCATTAGACGGGACTTGGAAAGCTTTTGTTGATGCTTTCCAGGACAAGTAGTTTACCTGCTATCAGTTAGGTGAGAAGTTGAGGGATCAGTTTTTCTCAGACTCAAACAAGTTGACACACGCCAGTGTTGAGTTTGAAGCCATGTTCACTAGTCTGTCGAGGTTTGAAGCCGGAGTAGCGACTAAGGAGGCACCGTTGTTTGGGAGTTCAAGAAGAATTGGCGGATCAGGTGCTCATGTTTCGAGTTGCCGGGTCAATTGATTAGGGCTATAGGATCCTTAGTGGAGGCTGCAAGCCGCATCTTGAGACTAGTATGCATGCGGAGGATGGAGAGGATGAGAGGGCTCCAGGAGGAGTCAGGATGGTCCATGGGGACAGTAAGAGGTAGAGGGTTCTAACCTTCAGGGCAGTCCCAGGGAGCACATTCGAGAATCCTATCTTTCCAGTGTCGAGTTCGGGTGCTGGGAGAAGGCGGTCAGGGAGACAGTCACTTGTTTCAAATGTGGTCTGTTGGGCCAGGCAGTCTCCAGTTTGTCCGCAGAAAGATGGAGGGCAGGTCGAGCAGCTTCATCTTTGGCTCTTCTCAGGGCCCAAAGTCAGGCAGAGGCCAGCCGCTCACTTGCTATCAGTGTAGGAGGCAGGGCACTTGAAAGGTTTTTGCCTATAGTTGGATGGCACAACCCTGGTGCATCTAGTTCGAGGCAGACACAGAAGTCACCAGCAAGAGCGCAGTCAGTATAGGCCTCGAGGGCCACAATCAATGAGCTTCTTGGCTCAGTCAGTGCATCAGTCTATGGCCTTCGCGAAGGGGTGAGCCAGGTAGAGCTAGAGACCTACTGTCATGACGCGCAAATCCGCCCTATGGGGGTTTAGCACCGTAACCGGCCAGTAATACGAAGATTACTAGAAGGCCCTGCTTAACAGCAAGTACACTAAACAGAGTACCAGGGCACTGGCCGGAAGCCAATAACAGTAATTAAAGCAAGTGCCCAATGAGCTGTGAGCAGTCTGTCAATGCAAAAGACTTTTCATACATAATAGTATATATTCAGTACAAGAACAGTATGCACAATATATACACTCAATTCAGAACTAGGCGACTCCATCCTTAACATAAACGTGCCAGTAAACATTCAGTCTTACATCCAATCGTATTACAAAAACAGTAAGACAGACAGAAGGGGGAGTCCCTAAAACACCTCTAAGCTTAGCATGAAGGTGCTTGGAACCTTGGCGTGAGGCAGCGGTAGTTGGTTGACAAAACTGGAGTAACCTGACGCTCCTAGCCTGCGGTCTGGTGCCTGTACACCTACATATATAATGGAGGCAGTGAGCTAAAAGCCCAGTGAATAACATATGCGTAAGAGGTTAAGAATGAATGTCCTTACAGTATGAAACAGTTTTTTAAAACAGTATTCAGTTGTTCAGTCAATACAGTCATATGTGGCCACACCATTAGCAATACAGTAACAGTAAACAGAAGGTCTAGAAGACCGAGTAGTAGTAGAGGCCATCAGTAAGTAACAAGTTGTGGTTTCCAACAAGGGAACCGACAGAGATTTCTGTCCAACAGTAACAGTAAACAATAGGTGCTAAGATGGCCACCAATACGTTCGAATATAGGACATACATTCAATCAGTTAACAGTAATCAGTTTAGAACAGTACAGTTCAGTTGTTCAAAAAATATTAATCAATTTGTGACCATATCTTTACACATCGTTACTCACAAGAGTTTTGGGTACAGTATGCTAGAGCGTGGCCTCCCACAGTCGCAACACCTACACAGTTACAAATTGAACAGCACTAAGCTACAACAGCTGGAAAGGTAATAACTTAATCCCTAATTTGCCTTGGTGTGTTCTAGACATCTATAACTCTATAAGTGTCTTAAAACTAGGCCTATATAATTGCTAGAATGGGAAAATGAAGGATGCAAAAGATGTACTTTTAAAAGTATTTTCGATTTTCAGAAAACAGGTTCATTCTTGCTCGAATCCGCCCCCCCCCCCCGCGCCCCCCGCCGTTTTTTTTAGGTAACTCCGCTAGAGCGGCATGCAGACAAAGGTACCTGCTCGATCGGTTTTTCGGCGGGCAAATCACGCCCCGCTCGAAGCGTAACTGAAAAGTAACGGATTAGGGTGAAATCCTCCGCTTCGACGACGTCGACGCCCGCTCGAGTTTGAGAACACAATCTTCCGCTCGAGCCGCATCAGTACTCCGCTCGAGCGGACTGTGAAACAACACAGAGATACACTGGACTGCTCGGATTCCACGCTTGAAGCGTACACTTCCCCGCCGAGCGGCGAGTGCAAAATCTGGAAAACCCAGATCGGCACCCTCCAAGCCATAAATAAACCAAGTTGTAACACTCAAAACTCGACCTCGTTAGGCTGAATTTCCATGAAAACATTTGTAACGGCACAATAGGCAAACTATGGTTCAAAGCTCAATTTTGAGAAATCAAAGTCCCCCCAAGGGTGTTTAATTCAAATCCAATTTCAAACCATTTTCAAGAACATCCTCAAACATGACATGCGTGATCCTTCAAATAATCTTTCAGCTTCCAAACATTGCTCTAAAGGCCAATTGATTTCAAAAACATGATGAAAAGCAGGGTGGCTTACACTCAAAACATGGACATGCATTGACAATTTCCATAACTCACCTTCAAAAATCCCAACAATACTCACATGGCATGCTGAATGGAGGTTGCCTAATACCATAACCTTAAGATCAAAACTTGACTCAACTCTACATTAATCATATGGATCATGGCAAAATGAACTCAATTCATAAACAAGAGGGTAATTAACTCTACCTTAGGTTCCAATGCAATGACTAGAAGCTCAAATTAGCAATCTACACTTCAATCTCCTTCAAATTCTAAAGCATATTGATACGAAATTGACTCCTCAAGTCTCTCTCTCTCTAGTCGGCTAAGGGTCTCCACGAAAAGGACTGAAGAAGTGTTTGCTTCAGTGTAATGAACTCACATGAATCAAGTAGTGGCCATTTAAGAGCTAGTTTGGTAAATAAGGCCAACTTAAGCAATTGATAATATTTAATCTAATTACTAGTAAACTAAATCACATTTTAGATAAATACACCATAAAAATCACATAAATCATGATGACGAGAAACATTAATCAATCCCGTGGTTCGGCCACTCGATAAGTGCTTCAAATTACAGTTTAAACTAAAACATGAACAGATCAATGTAAACAATCAAAAACAGATAGAATACAGATTAACGTACATACTCAGTCCATTCAGTTCCAGTTTTCAGTCAGTTCAGTTCAGTACTTTAATCAGTTCAATTATCAGTCATAATATTGTTCAGTTTAACGGTAATGCAATTTTATCGGTGAGACAGTGGTGAGGGTTATTACAGTCTCCCCTCCTTATAAAGAGTTTGTTCTCTAAACTCGAGTTACCTTCGTTCTGGAGAAAAACAGGATTCAGTGGAACATTTACGGATATCTTTTAGGCCATGATCCTCTTCCCTTTCCCAAGTGGCTACACACCACCATGTGGTTCTGCAGTTCATCTTTTACCAGCGGGATTTCTTTGTTTCTCAGATTTCTTGATCCGTCTTGTTTAAATCTGTATAAGTCGTTCCTCATAAGTGTAGTCATCACTCACACTACACGAGTAGAGACTCTATCACAATGAAAAGGATCCGGAGGTAGTTCTCATTCAAACATGGAAATGTGGAAGACGTTAATGCTTAGCTCATTTCAAGAGGAAGCGCAAACTTGATACGCCACCGGATTGATTTTCTCATATCTCATATGGTCCGACGTACCTCGGTGGCTAACTTACCTTTGACGATCCAAAAACGAGTCTGGCCCTTTCATCGGTGTCACTTTCACAAATTCGTGATCACCCACGTCATAGCTCTCTGTCTCGTCTTCTACATCTGCATAGCTTTTCTGTCTGCTCTTGCAGTTTTCAGTTCTCTGTTATAATCAGTTGTTCACCTTTCTCAGTTGTTTCAATCAACAATCTCGGGCCCAAGCAAAGGCCCGTCTCCTAACTTCTGCCGCAGAAATCGGAGATCTACATTTCTGCATAGCAATTGCCTCGAAAGGCGCCATACAATACTCGAATGGTAGCGTTGTTGGTAGGCGAATTCAGCCAATTGGTAAATGGCTTTCCAGTTTGCCCTGAAAGGTCGAAGGACACACATTCTCAAGTAAATCCTCTACGATGTCTGGATGGTTCTTTCTGATTGGCCATCTGTCTAGGATGATAGGCACTACTCAGTCTTCAATTCAGTACCAGTGCAGTCTGTAAGTTTGCCAAAATCTTGATAGTAAACTTCGAATCCTGTCAGATAAAACAATGGGACACTGGGCACTCTATGTAGTCTAAACAATTTCATCATATAGAGTATAGCCAATTTGTCCGCATTATAAATTGTCTTAACAGTAAGAAATGAGCAGAATTTAGTCAGTCTATCAACAATACCAAATCGAGTCCATACCTTTACTGGAGCGAGGCAAAATCCAACTATAAATCATGGTGATATGCTCCCATTTTCACTCGGCGGTATCGATAAGGGTGCAATAAGCCTGCGGTGTCGTTGATGTACGGCTTTAACTTGTTGGCATGAAGACATTTCGATACAAATCAGCAATTTTTTCTTTCTTTCATGTCCCCGGCCACCGAGAAATTCATTTCAGGTCTTGGTACATTTGTCGTATTCCCTGGATGATAGACAGTTTTGAGTTGTGGCCTACTTTGGCAGAACTCTCTTTTCAGTTCAGTTATCGTTCGGTACACACAGGTCTTTCTTGAAATTCAAGTACATTATTCTCCAATTTGAATCCCGGTCTCGGTTTAAGATTCTCTTTCTTCGATGATCTTCTTCAAGAAGTCACCCAATGCTGTTTCTCTTTAACTTTCTTTCAATCAGTGCCGGTTGATTGCAGAAATAGCAGCTAGGGTTCCTACCTTGTTCTCTCGTTGCTTGTTCTCTGCAAAACAATTTCTATTCAAACTTTTCAAGGTCCAAAAGCAACTCTTTCTATCTCTGTAAGCACACATGCTCCAGTTTTCCAATTGATTTCCGGCTCAATGCAAATCGGCAACGGTATTGGCTTTTCCCGATGTACAATATCTGTAGGTCATAATCTTTAATCAAGTTCGCAGCCAATCTCCGCTGTCTCATGTTCAGCTATTCTGTGTGAAGAAATATTTCAAACTCTTCGTGGTCGGTGTAAATACTTCACATGTCACCTCGTAGCGGTAGTGACGCTAGAATTTTCACGTGGCAAATACTACTATGCAGCAGAGTTCCAGATCAATGGGTCGGGTTAAGTTCTTTTCATAGTCGGTCCTCAGTTGTCGGAAGGCATAGGCAATTCTTTCGCCATTACTGCATTAAAACACTCCCAAACCCTTATGAGAAAAGCATCACTAAATTTTACAGTGTACGCATCCGAACCTGAAGGTAAAGGTAAGACCGGTGCAGCACTAAATCGAGTTTTCAACTCCTGGAAGGCATATTCCTTTGGTCAGTCCCAGTCAACATGATATCCCTTCTGATCAATTGAGGTCCAACGGTAAAGCAATTTGTGGAGAATCTCTGACAAATCTTCTGTAATATCCACCAAACCCAAAAAGCTTCCGGACTTTCAGTCACGTTTGGGGGTTGGTCTAGGCCCAGTTCACTACCAGCTTCGATTTTCTGGGCGGATCACAGAAATTCGCATTTTTGTCTAAACAAACATGCCCGCAAAACATAACAATGGTCAGCCAAAATTCACATTTAGACAGTTTAGCATACAGTTTCTGTCCTAAGGTTTGTAGGGCAAGTCTCAAGATGATGTTCATGTTCTTCTATACTCTTGGATAATCAATATGTCATCAAAATAATAGCAACAATAAAATTGTCAAGGTATGGTTTAAGAGATTTCTGTTTATGAGTCCATAAATGGCAAGCTGGTTGCGTTCGTGACTCCAAAAGGCATAACTAAAAATTCGTAATGTTCCATACCTCGTTCTAAAAGCAGTTTTATCAATGTCATCTGATTTAACTTTCAACTGATGGTATCCGGACTTGAAGAATTTCAAATTTCCCTTCAAAAATAACTTTAAAGCCACCCTATAACTGATCAATACAGGTCATCAATACCAGTATGGGCAATTTATTCTTTATAGTTACCTTATTCAGTTCACGATAGTCATGCGCAGTCTCAGTGAGCCGTCTTTCTTCTTTACAAAGCAGAACAGATGCGCCCCATCGGTGAGGTACTAGGTTCTGATGAACTTTTGTCTAACCAGTTCATTGTAGTTGCAATTTCAGTGCAGTTGGAGCCCTTCGGTAAGGATAGCTTCTAGATACTACTTGTTCTGGGAACCACATCAACGGTAAATTAATCTCCCTTGTAGTCAAACTCTTGGAAGATACTGAAAAATGTCTGGAAATTCTCTGAGCTAATAGGAATCACAGTTCACATTAGCATTATCAGGCAGTAGACACAGTTAGTACAGAACACATTACCTTTACAACCCCTTTCTAATTCAGTTTAAACAGCTTTCACAGAGAAATCAAATAGCGGAGGGGGTACTACTCGCAACCCCATTAACACAAATTCATGGCAGACCAGGTGGAACGGAAAACTACTTGTTTCGTTACAACAGTCTATGGTGGCATGATATTTCGTTAACGTCAGCGGTCCTTCCAAATATTACATTCAAAATGATCAATATTCAATGGAAGTAAGTCGAGACACAGATGTGCATCTTCTAACAATAATTTCACAATAGCATGGAATACATATATGCGCAAGGTCATAAGATTCCCCAATGGGTGATGATAGCAGGCCTAACAATAATTCATGGATTCTAACGGTCTATTCAGATTTTGCGAAATAGCATGCGACATCATATGAATGCGTAAGACCCCGAAATCAATCAAGTACATAAGCATTCTGAGTACAAATAGAGAGATACCTGACACAACGGTCTCGGTATTACTGGACGTCTCCGTACTAGGGCAACACTCGGCCTAACCTCATAGGCTCTTTTCCGTAGCTTTGGGGTTCGGGTTTTGGCGTAAAGTTGATGCCGCTACGCTTGGTGTAGCTTTACTACTAGCTTGTGGGAGGGCAGAGGGGCAGTCTTTAAACCATGTGGCCCACTTTGCGCACAGCCTATAATAGGCTCCTGATAATCTTGTAACAGACTCCCTTGTGATTTTTACCCACACTCAGTATTCAGAACAGGGCGGTATTGTACGGTTTCCTTGACTAGACGTAGTCGTTGACCCCGTATTCTGTTTCTTGTTGGCTGGGTTTTGCTTGCCTTTCTTGAATTTAAATCCCTGCCTTTTACCCTGCCATTCAGGCGATGGTGTTTCAGTTTTCAGTGCTTCAATGTTTGATTCAGCCATCAAGGCTCTGTCAAGAACATTTACATAATTCGGTAGTTTCAGAACATTTATTCGGTCAAGAATTGCAACATTAAGGCCGCTTTCAAATTTTCTGGCCTTCTTATAATCAGTATCCACCATATGCGGTGCATATCTAGCAAGCTCGGTGAATTTCGTCTCATATTCAGCCACAGACATTGCCCCTTGTCTCAGCTGTTCAAATTCAGTTACTTTTCTGTCCCTAACACACTGAGGGAAGTACTTTTCAAAGAAGGCTCCTATGAATTGAGCCCAAGTCAGAACGGTATTTTCATCACGGATGAGTATCCACCACCTTCTAGCTTCTTCTTGCAATGTAAAGGTGGCTAACATTACCTTGTGTGCTTCAGAGCAGGGGAAAACTTCAAACAATTTTTCAGTCTCCAGAACCCATGCTTCAGCTTTCAACGGTTCAAGGCCTCCCTAAAAGGATGGCGGTTTCATTTTGCTGAACTTATGGGTCAGTGCAATTATGTCCCCATCATTAGCATTCACATTTTGTACATTCACATTCACATTTTGTTCCGGTACAGCCGGAGGAGGAGGTGGGGGCTGTTGGTTCAGCTGTTGGTCCAGTCTCACAGTTATCAGTTCCATCATTTGCTCCAGTCTGGCCATTCTGGCCTCAGAGGATTAGGATTCGGTTTCATTTGCAGTGTTTGCGTTATCCATTTCACCATAAGCTGTTATAACAGTTTTAAACATAAGCAGTCATTTGTTTAACAGTTTAACACGTTAGCATATATTCAGTCATAACATAACCACACACTTATCATGCTCATGAGATGCCCTACTTACTTTCTAGGACACCCTATAGCTCATTTGGACACGTGTGTGCGGTATAACTCGTGGTAAGTATCGCTCTGATACCACTCTGTCACGACCCAAACCCGGCCCTATGGGTTTAGCACCGTAACCGGCCAGTAATCCGAGATTACCAAAGGCCTGCTTCACAGTAGCACAGTAAAACAGAGTACAGGGCCTGGCAGAAGCCAATACAGTAAATAAATAGTGTCCATTGAGCTGTGACAGTCTGTATGCAAAAAGACTTTCCATACATATAAACATAATCAGTACAGAGCAGTATGCACACTATATGACAGTCTGCATGCAAAAAGACTTTTCATACATATATACATAATCAGTACAGAACAGTATGCACAATATATACAATCATTCAGACTAGGGACTCCATCCCTTACATAACAGTACAGTAAACATTCAGTCTATACAATCCAATCGGTTATTACAAAACAGTAGACAGTACAGAAGGGGGAGTCCTAAAACACCCCTAAGCCTTAGCATGATAGGCTTGGAACCTCGCGATGAGGCACGGTAGTTGGCTTGACAAAACTGGAGTAACCCTGACGCTCCTAGCCGCGGTCTGGTGCCTATACAGCGACATATATATATGAGTAGTGAGCTAAAGCCCAGTGAATAACATAATGCGTAAAGAGGTTAAGAATGAATGTCCTTACAATATGAAAACAGTTCATTTAAACAGTATTTCAGTTGTTCAGTTAGTACAGTCATATGTGGCACGCCCATTAGCATAACAGTACAGTAAACAGTAGGTCTTAAAAGACCGAGCAGTAATGATGGCCATCAGTCAGTAAACAGTAGTGGTTCCACGAGGAAACCGACAGAGAAATCTGTCACAGTAACAG
>NW_021027013.1:1588938-1636915 GCF_004153795.1 Camellia sinensis
AGGAACACTTGCGAGTGGTGCTTGAGTTACTTAGAGCCCATAAGTTGTATGCTAAGTTCGGGAAGTGTGAGTTTTGACTAAGAGAGGTTAAGTTCTTAGGCCATGTGGTATCCGGGGAAGGGGTGACTGTAGACTCATCCAAGATTGAGGCAGTGCATGAGTGGGCACAACTTAAGAATGTTTTTGATATTTGTAGTTTCTTGGAGTTGGTCGGGTATTACTGTCGATTTGTGAAGGATTTCTCCAAATTAGTTTTACCTTTGACTAGATTGACGAGGAAGGGGGTCAAATTTATGTGGAGTGAGACTTGTGAAAAGTCGTTCTAAGAGCTTAAAGTTAGACTTACTACCGCTCCAGTCTTGATTATTGCAGAGAGGGGTTTAGGCTGTTCGGTATATTGTGATGCCTCATGAGAGGGTTTGGGTTGTGTATTGATGCAAGAAGGAAAAGTAATAGCAATTAATCATGGATCATGCAAGAATGAACTCAATTCATAAACAAGAGGGTAATTACTCTACCTTAGGTCTCCAATGCAAGACTAGAAGCTCAAATTAGCAATCTACACTTCAATCTCCTTCAAATTCTAAGCAATATTGAGACGAAATCGACTCCTCAAGTCTCTCTCTCTCTAGTCGGCTAAGGGTCTCCACGAAAGGGCTGAAGAAGTGTTTTGCTCAAGTGTAATGAAGCTCACAATGAATCAAGTAGTGGCCACTAAGGCTAGTTTGGTAAATAAGGCCAACTTAAGCAATTGATCAATATTTAATCTAATTTAGTTATACTAAATCACATTTTAGATAAATACACCATAAAATCACATAAATCATGATGATCGAGAAACATTAATCAATTCCCGGTTCGGCCGCCGATAAGGCCTTCAATTAGCAGTTTAAACATAAAACATGAACAGATCAAGTAAACAATCAAACAGATAGAATACAGATTAACCTACATACTCAGTCAATTCAGTTCCAGTTTTCAGTCAGTCAGTTCAGTACTTTAATTAGTTCAATTATCAGTCATAATCAGTTCAGTTTAACGGTAATCAATGTTTATCGGTGAGCAGTGGTGAGGGTTATTACACCTACGAGGCGCGTGTATGCTGTTACCACGCCAGATCTTGTACCAGCTCCATCTGTTGTGAGAGGTACCTTTTTGTTTTACAACTTAGTTGCTAATGTGTTGATTGATACGGGTACATCCCATTCATTTATTTTGTCTACATTTGCATTTGTTTTGGGATTGGAGTTGGCGTAGTTAGTATCTCCTATTTGTGTTGTGTCACCTGTTGGGGGTGAGATAGTTCTGAAGCAGGGGTGTCGGGGCTGTGATATAGAGGTCGTCGATCGTCGACTTCCTTTTTCTTTTTTATTGATGGATATGTCTGGTTTTGATGTTATTTTGGGTATGGACTAGTTATCGTCATACCGGGCTGTTATAGATTGCTACCGTCTGAGGGTTACTGTATGTACCTTGAGCGGTGATTGTTTTCATTTCTTGGGAGATCAGATTGGTAGAGTTTTACCATCGGTGTATGATTCGCGCGGGTGGAGCGAACTTAGTTGTCTTATCGCTAGTTTTATGAGTAGTGAGTGTGATGAGGCCCGAGTTGAGTTGCCAAGAGTGGTTTGTAAGTATTCGGATGTCTTTCCCGAAGACCTTACTAGTTTACCACCTTATTGAGAAATCGAGTTTTCTATTGATTTAGTGCCTGGCTCAGCACCGATCTCCATGGCACCGTATCGTTTTGCACTAGTTGAGTTGAGTGAGTTGAAGATTCAACTCCAAGAATTACTAGATAAGGGCTTTATTCGCCCTAGTACTTCACCTTGGGGAGCACCGGCCCTCTTTGCTAAAAGAAATATGAAGCCTTGAGACTTTGTATTGATTACCGAAAGTTGAATCGGGTTACGGTTAAGAACAAGTATCCTATACCTCGTATCGATGACCTGTTTGATCAGTTGAAAGGATCCCGTTGTTTCTCTAAGATAGACTTGAGATTGGGTTACCATCAGTTGAGAGTAAGGGAGGAGGACATCCTGAAGACGACATTCCGTACGCGGTATGACCATTACGAGTTTCTGGTGATGCCTTTTGGGCTAACCAATGCCCCAGTTGTGTTTATGGACTTGATGAACCGAATCTTCCGAGAGTTCTTAGGTTGATTTATGGTCGTCTTTGTGGACAATATCTTGATTTACTCACTCTCTTGGAGGAGCACGAGGAACACTTGCGAGTGGTGCTTGAGTTACTTAGAGCCCATAAGTTGTATGCTAAGTTCGGGAAGTGTGAGTTTTGACTAAGAGAGGTTAAGTTCTTAGGCCATGTGGTATCCGGGGAAGGGGTGACTGTAGACTCATCCAAGATTGAGGCAGTGCATGAGTGGGCACAACTTAAGAATGTTTTTGATATTTGTAGTTTCTTGGAGTTGGTCGGGTATTACTGTCGATTTGTGAAGGATTTCTCCAAATTAGTTTTGCCTTTGACTAGATTGACGAGGAAGGGGGTCAAATTTATGTGGAGTGAGACTTGTGAAAAGTCGTTCTAAGAGCTTAAAGTTAGACTTACTACCGCTCCAGTCTTGATTATTGCAGAGAGGGGTTTAGGCTGTTCGGTATATTGTGATGCCTCATGAGAGGGTTTGGGTTGTGTATTGATGCAAGAAGGAAAAGTAATAGCCTATGGCTCACGGCAGTTGAAAACACACAAGAGGAACTACCTTACTCACGATTTAGAGTTAGTAGCTGTGATTTTTGCCCTAAAGATTTGGAGGCACTATTTGTATGGCAAGAGATTTGAGGTGTTTTCTGACCATAAGAGTTTGAAATATCTGTTTACACAGAAAAACTTGAACTTGAGGCAGAGAAGGTGGATAAAGTTCATAGAGGATTATGATTTCGAGTTACATTACCATTCGAGGAAGGCTAATGTAGTGGCTGACGCCTTGAGTAGGAAATCTATTGACAATGTGGCTTGTATTGCCATCTGGGAATAGGAGATGTTGGGTGCTCTTGGGGAGTTTGACTTGCATCTAGGCGAGTTTGTTGAGTCTGCGGCCTTGTTTTCTGTAGTTGCACAACCTACACTTGTGAACCGAGTGTTGGAAGCGTAGAAAGGTGACTTTGAGGTAAAAATCCTCCGGGAGAAGATTTTCAGTGGGAAGGTAGAGAAGGGTTTGACTATGTATCCTGACTTGAGTGTGAGATATCGTGACCGCTTGTTTGTACCGGAGTCTTGCCGAAAGGAAGTACTTCGAGAGTTTCATCATTCACGCCTTGCAGTGCATCCAGGAGGCACAAAGATGTATCATGATTTGAGTGGCTAGTTTTGGTGGAGAGGTATGAAGAGGGATGTGGCAATATTTGTATCGAAGTGCCTTATTTGTTAGCAAGTGAAGGCCGAACATCAGAGGCCAGCGGGTTTGTTACAACCCTTGCCTATAGCTGAGTGGAAGTGGGAGCATGCTACGATGGATTTTGTTGTGGGTCTTTCGAGGACTCAATGGGGTAGTGATGCCATTTGGGTGGTAGTTGATCGGTTGACCAAGTCAGTGCATTTTATTCCTATGCGCCTAAGAGATTCAGTAGATTTCCTTGCTGACTTGTATATTTGGGACATAGTGAGATTGCACGGGGTCCCTATGACGATTGTTTTGGATAAAGATCCGCGTTTCACTGCTCGGTTGTGGCAAAGCTTGCAGCGTGCCTTGGGTACTAGATTGACTTTTAGCACGGCTTACCATCTTCAAACTGACGGGCAGCCCGAGCGTACTATTCAGATCCTTGAGGATATGCTTCGAGGCTATGTCCTTGACTTTAAGGGGTCGTGGGAGAGACACGTACCTCTAGTGGAGTTTGCCTACAATAACAACGTCTAATTGAGTATTGGCATAGCACCGTTTGAGGCCTTGTATGACTGACCTTGTTGATCTCCAGTATGTTGGGCCGAGGTGGGTGATGCACCTTTGTTAGGTCCAGAGCTGGTTTGGGAGACAATGGAGAAAGTGGCACTTATCCGTAAGAGGTTAGTTACAGCCCAGAGTCGCCAAAAGAGTTATGCCGACCGTAAGAGGAGACCTTTGTCATTCGAAGTGGACAATTATGTCTTTTTGAAAATATGACCTAGACGGGGTTTGATGAGATTTGGGAAGAGTGAGAAGTTATCCCCTCGGTTTATTGGCCCTTTTGAGATCCTTGAGCGGATTGGGGAGGTTGCCTATCGTTTGGCATTGCCGCCACAACTTTCTGGAGTGCAGACGTGTATCATGTTAGTATGCTTCAGAAGTACGAGCCGAATCCATCGCATGTGTTGGATTGGACCGACTTAGAGGTAGGCGAGGATGCCTCGTATGAGGAGATACCGGTGCGAGTCTTGGATAGGCGGGACCAAGTCTTGCGAGGCAAGACAATTCCCTTGGTCAAGTTATTATGGAAACATCATGAGGTTGAGGAAGCAACTTGGGAGCGTGAATTGGAGGTCCGAGAGAAAGATCTGGACTTATTTGTTGACGTTTGAATGTATGTTGAAATTTTAGTTTTGTTTAAGAACTATAGAAACATTATATATGTTTTGGATTATGAAAGCATTGTGAATGTTGAGTATGTTTCAGAAACACAAGTTTAATTTGAACATTGCATATGTTGTTTAAGTTTTGGAAATGTAAACTTGTTATAAACATTGAATATGTTTTGGAAACATGAGATATATGTATTGAAATTAGTTAAATTTTTGGAATATGCATATTGGTAAAATATGTTGGGCTATGTTTATATTGTGGTTTTGTTCTCTTGTGAAGAGATGGAATGACCGGTGGGTGGGTTATGGTGAAGAGAGTTGAATGGTGAGCATTTTGAAAATTGGATAATCTCGGTTTTGAAACTTGTACTAAAATTTCGGGAACGAAATTCTTTAAGAGAGGGAGGTTATAGCGATCCCGGTTTTGCCTCGACCTTTATTGTGTTCCGAACTCGGGTTCCGTAGTTGAATATTGTATCTATGTCTTGTTTTTCCCCTTTGACTGTTTGTATTTGAGTTTTGGAACTTGTTGGGCATGTTTGGAACAGGTTGGTTGTTGATTGGTTTAGATTGTTGTTGCCCAGGTTTTGGCCTCTTCGCTCGAGCGAGGCCTCTCCTGCTCGAGCGAGCCTTGTGTAATTTGCTTCTTTGCTCGAGCGAGGTTTCTTGTGCTCGAGTGAGGTTTAAGGGTCTTTAGGTTTTTCTCCCAGACATAGTTTTTCTAGGAAGGGGAATGTTTTTCGCTCGAGCGAAGCTTTTTGGGCTAGAGCGAGCCTGGTGAAATGGCTTCGTCACTCGAGCGAGACTTCATGCGCTCGAGTGTGCGTCTGCGTCTGTGGCAGACCTGAAGCTTTGCATTCTACGCTCGAACGACGCTTCTTGCGCTCGAGCGAGGTCACTGTTGTGTCTGGTCGCTCGAGCGACGACTACGCATATCAGTTCGCAGTTCTACATGACTTTTTGTATCTCTTTCACCCAAAACCATAGCTCAACTTCTTCTTTCTCTAAAATACTCTCTCTCTCTCTCTCTCTCTCTCTCTCTATAAATACACCTTGATTTGGGGGTCTCTCAACCATAGTCCCTTTGTTAAAAAGCTAAAGCAACTCGTGGGCTTCCATTTGATCCAAAAAAGTTTGAGTTTTGAGCATCTTCAAAGTTTCTCATTCTCTCCTTTGAGCTTCTCCACTTGAGGTAGGGATGTTCTACTCTTTAAGATGGGTTTTAACCAAGGTATTTGTCATTTTGTATAAATGGCGAGATTTGGGAAGATTTGGGTGAACTTAGGGTTTGGGTTTGAGTTTTGAAAGAGGGGTTTTCTATGTTTGGCTCCATATGTGTATGTGAGGTCTTGAACATGATGTTATTTGAGTATAATCGGTGAGATTAGGTCTTGTGGTTAATATTTAGAAAATAGGAGAATTGTCCTAATTCGAATCAAATAAATTATTCTGTATAAATAATGAAATTGATGTGGAAATATGAAATTGGAAAGATGTATAAATGAATGGTGTAGTTGGATTTGATAAATCACTCACCTATAAAAAATTTGGCAAATTATCTGTTTGATAGATTTGTTTATCTATTTAGAAATATCTGTTTTGGGCTATTGGTAGAGGATAACTATGATTGTTGTAGAAACTGCATGAGGACTAGGTAAATTGAAACCAGTCATATGAAGTATGTCATTGAATATGATGGTTTGATAAAATTGTTGAATGTGTGAATTTGGTAGTCATTGTATATGGCACGCTTTTAAATACATTGTATATGTATTATTGTTTGGGAAGAGATAGGGGATGTACTCCATTGTTTGGAAGGAGATGGGGGATACTCCATTGATAATTAAGTTGGCTGGAGTGTCCAGGGTGAAAGTCCCGAAATCTTATATGTATTTGGGTGTCGGTTCCTTCGGATGTGATTTCGTAAAATGGTAAGAAAATAGAAGTGTTGGAATAATGGTTGTTATTGAAGTGTTGATTAATGAGTTGTAGTCTCGTTTTGAACTGTTTAAATAACAGTGAACTATGTCAATGAATTGATTTGGGTAAATGGATAGAAATGGACTGATATATAGATGTTGATATTGATTGGTCACGGAAGGGTGTAAGTTGGTTTACACGTATTAAACATTTATTTGATGCTGATATTTTAGTTAATTCTCATCGATTGTTTTAGCATATTTCTACTGGGCTTTGGCTCACCCTACTTGGGAAACCATTTTCAGGTACAGGTGAAATGCCGCCTCCAAGGACATAGCTTGAGAGGTTTAGGAGATGAACGCTCCATTTTGTTATGTGGTTTTGTGTTAAATGTTTATTCAAGCCGATGGCTTCATATGTATAGAGACTTAGACTTTTATTTTGTTGTAACCAAGCGAAATCTTGGAAAGATGTAAGCCCTTAGGGCATTTATTTTGTTGATTATCGATTAGAGTTACATGCTATAGTTTCAAGATGAACATTTATGAAAGTGTAATGCATGTAATATCTCTTGTAATATAGACTCTGATGAATGAGAATATAACATTCCTATTATATTTGTAGATCTTATGAATGGTTGATTTATATTATTTTGAGGGCGTGACATAATAGATTGTGAGAATCCGTATTTAATTATTTTTATAGATGTATTATAAGATATTAATAGTAAATTAATTTGTCTAGAGACTATTTAATAAATATATTATTGTATAAATTAGTTTTAAACTATTTCAATTTAGTCACTAAGAAAAATATTACTAAAAATAAATAATTTTATGAGTATTTAATATTTTTTGTTTGTAACTATTTTTGACAAGGATTCAACTTAACAAGTATCATTAATAACTATCTTTGTTGGAAATTTATTTAATTAATTTTTAATAAACCCACATATATGTACAAATATACAAATTTATCATCAAATTCAAAAGAATTTTTTTTTGCATTTGGTGGCCGGTGAGGTGAATTTCAACCCACCACTTGTCCCATTGCATAGCAGCCTACAGCATAGGTTATGATGACGCTCATGGTTTTTGAGAGATTTGAGATCAATCACAATTATGACAAAAGGGCACAATTATGACAAAAGGTTGAATATGTTTTATGAGTCTACTTATACGACTTCATTCTTAACTGATGGGAGAGGGTGCAAGCTAAAAAATATAAAATAAAATAAAATCTTTTAATTGCAAAGATGGAGTTGGGATTGAAGAAGAGGAGAAAGAAAATGGCTAGAATCTTCCTACCATTTTGTCACCTCAGTTCAACTTCATTATTAGAGTAAGAAAGTCCTCTCAATTCTTTTATTCTTTTTATTTGTTCAAATTTTTAAATTATATTCATATGTTAAAATAATTAAAAATTTTAAATAGAATTTTAGTTGTAGTTACATGTAAATTTGTGATATGTATATTAGATGTTTGAAGGTTATTTAAATATTAGTAGTTTTAAAATCATAATTCATGTGTTTGGCTTCAGTTTTCTAAATTGAATTTTTTGAAAATAGAGTTTTTTGTCTTTCATATTTTTTTTTTTGTTATTTTTAGTGAATATTTTTAAAATTTTAAACATTTTGTTTACTTTTTTAGGTGCACCTCACTTAGATTTATCTAAAAAGTAAAATATTTGTGAAAAAATATTTTAAAAAATTAATAAATACACAAAAATATATTAATTTTTTGTTTTTTGTTTTTTTTTTTATATTTTTGGTACTTAGTGAATTTTTTAAAGATTTTTTTCACAAAAATTATAGTTTTTAAGTGTATTTATGTTGGGTGTGTCTAAAAATTAAAAAAATTGTTTAAAATATTAAAAAAAATTCAGTAAAAACAAAAAAAAAATATGAAAAATAAGAAAGTAGAATTTTCTGAAAAGTGTTTTTAAAAAACTAAAACCAAAAAAGTTGAATATAATCTCGGATTTAGGCTTGCATATTTGTTTGTGACATTAAATAGATGATTGGAGATTTTATTTGGTTTGATCATGTGCTTCTTAAGTTTGTTAGAATTTTGTATGCATTTTTAGATAATTTTATACTCAAAATTTCAATGTGGTTTCTTTTACAAAGTTGTCAAGAATGATTTCTAATCACCAAGCAATTTTTGTATCAATTATTTTTGCTCTGTACGAATTTATATAAAAGTTTAACTAAATCTGAAATTTTAGACAGATTCTACTTCGTTTTTGAAAATTCACTAAAACTCTTATATTAGACCAAATCTAGTATTTTCTAAGTTGAAAATGAAATTTGAGAAGTTTAGTTTCATACTCAATTTTTAGATTATGGATTTGACTTATAAATTTTAGTGTGGAATTATTTTAAGAAAATGTGACGAATCTATGTCATGTTATTTCTTGTAATTTTATAGAATTATTCATAACTTATTTTTGGAAAATTCTTTCCGCAAAATTACCATAACATTTTTTTTAACATTCTAGATAATTACATGAATTTTAGGATTGTCTAAATAATTTAATTGTAATTTTAACCACAAAGATCGTGTTCAGAAAATTCTGAGCAGAATATTAAATGATCAAGATTACCAATTCAAATATTTATTAGTACTAAAAATAAGTGTTGTGCTAATCTATTTAATTATATCTTGTAAATTAATAGTTCATGTATGTGTTGTTGTGATTTATTTTAGTATTTAAAATTATTATTTCACGCCATGACTTGATTTAATTGGTTACAATAATTTGTAAACATTGATGGATTATTGTAGAACATATGTGTTAATATTTTCTCTTGAAAATTGTATTAAAATGGTATAATATCGATTGTGATTTAATTTGTAATTATTAGTGATTATTATGAAAGTTTATTAAAATGATCAACGAAATGTGCAAAATTAACGATTGACGGTTAATACCGTTATTCAGGGTGAGTCTTGGTTTTAAATAGTGTACGAAATTAATGGTTGACTATTAATACTGATTGTTTAGCACGAGCCCTGATTTTGAGAATTCTTATGTAAATTGTGTCGCGAAACCCTAAGATGCACGAGGACTTATTTGAACCATTTTTAGTATTCGATTTTGAAATAAGGATAGATGTGCTGGTGGAACACATGGAGGTTAGGTACCCTTGACAAATTGCTCCTTAGGGAAAACTATGGATGCCTTTGCTTGGATATGTAACTCTAGACATGAGCATCCCTGATAGTTACGGTTGGTAACAGTTGAATATTTGACCAAAGGGGGGTTTCAAATTAATAATGGACATGGCTTAGTGGTTGGTAAGTTAAATTTTTTTCGTGAGATTTCGAATGTCACCTAATTTATTAAAATTGTTGAAATTATTTTAATAGTTGTAATTTATGTTTACAATTATATTGTAATATAATGTTTATAATGCTTTTATTTTCCTTTAAAAAGAAAGGTAGGTTTGTTGTGTTTTTTTACTGTGTTGCAAAGTTCATGGCATATATTTTGTTGCCTCGGCATTTTATGTCAGATTTTGACGAGGAAGGAATGGAAGCTGAAAATGGAGTTGATGCTACCGTAGAGCCTTAGAAAATTTGAAATCATGATTAGAGCCAAATAAATTTTATTATCTTATGTATTAGCTGTTAAGGACTTTATAATTTTATTTGATGTTGTATTTAGATAAATTTAAGTTTTTACTTAATATTGTTTGAACCTGGTTATGTATGAGAGTTGAAATCCCCTATCAAGATGCCAGGTTTTTAATTTATTAAGTCATTTTTTTTATTATTTCACTTGATGTTCCAAAAATTTGGGGCATCACAAATACTATTTTGTTTGGTTTGATTTTCATAACCAATTTTAAAAGACGACTATAGCGATCCCGATTTTTCCTCCATTGTTTATTGTATCCCAGACTCAGTTCCGTAGATGTCTGTTGTTGTCTATATTGCATTTCTGTCCTTTAATTCTTTGTATTTGAGTTTTGGGATGTGTTGGGCAGGTTTGTAATAGGTTGGGTGTATTTTGAAACAAATTGTTGCTACCTAGATTTTAGTGTCTTCGCTCGAGCGAGGCTTTTGTCGCTCGAGCGAGCTTTGGGTTTTGGTGTCTTCGCTCGAGCCAGGGTTTATTCACTCGAGCGAGCTTTGAGTGGTGTGTCTCTTCGCTTGAGCGAGCACTCTTGGGCTCGAGCGTGCATCTGCGTCTCTTTTTGACCTGAAGGTTGTGTTTCTTGGCTCGAGCGAGCTTTCCTTCGCTCAAGCGAGTGAGGACTATGTTTTGAGTTTCTTCGCTTGAGCAAGCACTCCTGTGCTCGAGCGTGCTTCTGGGTTGCAGACCTGAAGCTTTGTGTTGTTCGCTTGAGCGAGGCTTTGTGCGCTCGAGCGAGGTTTGTCTGTGTCTGGTCGCTAGAGCGACCACTCCTTCGCTCGAGCGAGCCTCAAGTATATCAATTGCAGCAGCGTGTTTCTTCTTCATTTTTTCATCCCATTTTCATCTCAAACCCTATATCCGGCTGCTTCTCTCTCTACATACACATTCTCTTTAGAAATGCACTTGGTCTTTGGGTGTCTCTACCCTAGTCTCTTTGAAGAAAAGGTAGAGCTTGGTGTGGGCTTCACTTTGATCCGAAAAACATTGGGTTTGGAGCATCTTGAGTTTTCTTCATTTTCTCCATTGAGTCTCTTCATTTGAGGTAGGGATAATCTACTCCTTATTATGAGTTTTAACCAAAATTTTAGTCATTTTGCATAAATGGTGTGATATGGAAATTTTGAAATGTTAGGGTTTAAACTTGAATTTATAAAAGAGGGGTTTTTCAATTGATGAGATCCATGTGTAAGTGAGACCTTGGAAAATGAGATTAATGTTGTAGAATTGATGAAATTGAGTCTTAGGGCTAAAGTTGAGAAAAGGGAGAAAATGCCCTAATTAAGTTTAAATAATTAATTTGGGAAATATGGAACTATGAAATTGAGTTGAGAATCACGAAATTGGATGGAATTGTGGTAGAATGGTGTGGTTGGATTAATTTATCACTCACCTATGAAAATGTTGATTATTTATCTGTTTGATAAATTTATTATCTGTTTAGAAATAACTGTTTTGGGTTATCGGTTGAGGATGGTCTTGATTGTTGTAGACACTGCATGTTGATTAGGGAAAACTGAAATTAATCGACTGATTATGTCATTGAATATGACGGTTGGATCAATACATCGGATATGTGTATTGAGTGATCATTGTATATAATGAAGTGTTTAAATACATTGTATATGTATATTTGTGTGGGAGGAGATAGGGGATATACTCCATTGTTTGGAAGGAGATAGGGAATGGACTCTATTGATAATTAAGTTGGCCAGAGTGTCCAGGGTGAAAGTTTCAAAACCTTATATGCATCTGAATGATGTTGATAATGGAAGTGTTTTTAATATGAGTTGTAGTCTCATTTGTATTGTGGATATTGGAAGTGTATTTAATATGAGTTGTAGTCTCATTGAAATTGTTTGTCTAAATAATGAGCCATGTCTATGAATTGAATTGGATAAATAAAGGGAAGTGGAATGAAACACGAATGTATTTGTCGTTGAACTGGGAAATGTTGTGAGTTGGTTTACAAGTGTTAAACATTTGTCAAATGCTAATGTTTTAGTTATTTCTTATATTTGGTTTGGCATATCTCTATTAGGCTTTGGCTCACCCTATATGGGACATCATTTTCAGGTACAGGTGATATGCCACCTCCAAGGACGTAGCTTGGGAGGCTTAGAGGCTGAAAGATCTTTTCTGTTATCATTTTGTATTACATGTAAATCAGGCCAAGGGCTTATTATGTAAAAGAGTTAGAACTCTTCTTTTGTTATAACTAAGTGTTGACTTGGAAAGTTGTTAGCCCATAGGGCATTTACTTTTGTTGTTAACATGTAATACTTCTTGTAAGAATACTCTGATGTATGGAATATTGTATCTCTTTCTTATATCACAAATGTATGATTTATGGGTTTATTTTGAGGGCGTTACAATGACTTTTTGAAAAAGATGGGCGAATTACATTAATGGTCTCTATAATTTGGAGTTTGTGTCATTTTGATCCCTAACTTTTCAATTATAATAATTTGATCCTAAATTTTAAATCTTACTCCAAATAAGGACAATTGAATGATACATTTTTCTTTGCAAACGGAAAATGCTCAATTTTAAGGGCAAAATTGTCAATTTGATAAAATATAAACTAGTTTGACAAAAATAAATGTCAAAAACTTATTTTTGAATTTTTAAAAATTATTTCTACCCACTAGGTGCGTGTTCAGCCTTGGTTGAAGAGTAATCTCTTGGTGCAGTATGAGACAACCTATAGTATCGTTATCTACCACAATGGTTGAATGTAGAGCAGCAGCCAATGGCAGCTCAAAAAATCACATGGCTTATGCAATTGATGAAAGATCTACACCAACGAGTTGATTATGGAGTACTGTTGCACTGTGACAATTAATCAACAATACGTTTAGCTGAGAATCCAGTGTTTCATGTAAGGACAAAGCACATGGAGGTACATTACAATTTCATTCAAGACAAGGTGCTCCAAGCATATAGAGATGAAATCAATCAAAATAGATGACCAAATAGCAGACTTGTTCACTAAAGGACTTGGAGCTTCAAAGTTTGCAGAGTTTTGGAAGCAACTTGGCTTAACTACAAAAGAAGAACTAAAGAAAGGAGTCAATGCTGAAGTGTTGCTAGTCATCGTTGACTCTTCTAGAATTATCTAAACCATTAATTACATATGTTGAATAATTTAGAAGACTTTGGAAAGATCTAGAAGACTCTAGAAAGATTTAGAGAAATCCAAAAGTTTCTAAAACATTGTAGAAGGTTCCGGAACATTAGAGAAGCTTGGAGAAATCTAGAAGGTTCCGGAAGGTTCTAGAATATTTTAGAAGTATATAAAGTACTATTATATGCTAAAATAGTTTAGTGATTTCTAGACTAGAGAGAAAGTATGAGTACAAGGTAAAATATTCTAGAGGGTTAATAATAATCCTTGGATCTAAATTATCCTAATCATCCATTGAGGAGGTGACCTCATTTGAAAGGTACAAGACACAACAAAAAGAAGAAGTGGAGTCAAGTGCTTAAGTGTGAGTGATTACAAAATGAGGTATCCTTAAGGGCTTTCTTTATATATTTGTACTTTGTATCTAAATAAATATTCACTTTTGTATAATCGTTGTGTTCACTAGCCACGACAATGCATTGGACAAATTGACCAAAAGAAGAAAAAGATTCCTCCAAAGTTTGGATTGCCAAGTTCACATTTAGCTAATCACCTTCAAGGAACACATCACGAATACCCAAATCTGCCACAAACTGTAGAGCCTTAGCACGATTATGAATAGGGTTGTAAACAAACCGAGCTGTTCATGAACTGCTCGAGCTCGGCTCGTTTAAAGCTCATTTGAGCTTGACTCATTTACTAAATGAACGAACTCGAACTTGATTTTAAGCTTGTTTATTAATCGAGCCGAGCTCAAGTAGCCCTAAGCTCGACTCGACAAGGCTCATGAACATAAAAATAAATATTTATTTTTAATAATGTATTAAATAAATTTTCAATAATCTATTTTATTTTTTATTTATGTTTGGTGTTTGTGTAAATTTAAATATTTGATTGATGAAATTTATTATTAATATAAATATTATTATATATTTTACTCATAATTTTTTTGTTGTTTTTATTTTATTTTATTTTATCTTAATTAGTAGATTAATTTAAATTTATTTTTTTTCGAACTTGAACTCGGCTCATTTATGTAATCAAGTGAGCTCGAGCCGAGATCGAGTTCAACAAATATTTGATGAGCCGAGCTTGAGCTCGATTTTTTAAGCTCGACCAGAGCTCGGCTCGAGCTTGAACTCGACTAAATCTTAATAAACTAGCTTGAATATTCAAAAGTTTGGCTCGACTCGGTTTAGCTTGACTTGGCTTGTTTGCAACCATAATTATGAAGTATAGTACTATTGGAGGCAACCAACATTTTCCAACGTTGAGCAAATGGGTCCAATTGTGGTACAAAATTTAGTTATTATATATTAATTTTTTTATATATAAATATAGAAGTGGAAAATAGAATTAGTTTCAGTGATAAATACATACAATTTCAGTAAAAAAATAGATCATCACATTTGTATAGTACGTAATGTCGAATTTAATAATAAATAAGGTCATATTGTGCAATAATAAGCAAGGCTACAAAAATCAGTTCATTTTTTTTTAAAGAAAAATCACATCTTTTGTATATCCATTTTTACTCATTATCAATCAATGTTAAAATTTTATTTTATCCAGATTTAACAGTTGAGAATAGTTTTTTGAGTAAGACACCAAAACTATTTATTTATTTTTTATATCAAAAATGATACATTCACAAAAAAATTATACATAATTTCTTTACAAAATAATGTAATAATGACATTGTTAAAAATATAAGTCATCTTTATATACCTTTAAATTTAGGAGATTTTTTTTGAGGTCCTTAATATTAAGATTTTATAAGATAAATGATATACAATATTTTCATAGTAGTTAAGGTCCCTTAACATTTTTACAGTGAAAATTCGACTCAGAGAAATTTCGAAAATTTTTGAAATTTCTATGATCATACTAAAGAAATTTAATTTCTCTGAGTCGGGGCCAAAATTTCTCTGACTTGAGCAAAATTTCTATGAGTCAAATTTTCTTTGTGAAAATATTGAAGGACTTTAGCTTATAAAAAATAAAAATAAAAATCTTCTACCTTTCCTACTATATAAAGTTTGTAATGCCCACAAATATTACATAAATCGACCATTCATACAATCTGTAACGCCCTCAAAATAATACATATAAACCCAACATTCATGATATTCATAGATAAGAGAATAAAGCATATTTCCATTCATCAGAGTGCTCTTTACAAAAAGTAATACATGTTGACAACAAAATTAAATACCATGTAGGCTTACAACTTTCCAAGTCAACACTTGGTTCTAACAAAAGAAGAGTTCTAACTCTCTACACAAATAAGCCCTTGGCTTGAATTTACATGTATTACCAAAATAGTAAAACAACAAAAAGAGTCTTTAACTCCCAAAACCATCCAAGCTAAGGCCTTGGAGGCGGCATAACATCTAAACCTGAAAATGATGTCCCATATAGAGTGAGCCAATGCCCAATAGAGATATGTTAAACATAATATGAGCAGTAATTAAAACATTGGCATTTGATAAATGTTTAACTCATATAAACAAACATACATCTCTTTCTATTTCATTACCCAAACCAATTCATAGATATGGTTCCCTGTTCATCCAGACCATTCATAATAAGACTACACCTCATATCAACAATACTTCAACAATTCAATTTCAAATGAGACTATAACTCATATTACGATCATTTCAATACTTCAATTCATCTACGTCATGCAAACGCAATTAGGATTTCATAAATGTTTAACTCATATAAACAAACATACATCTCTTTTCATTTCATTATCCCAAACCAATTCATAGATATGGTTCCCTGTTCATCCAGACCATTCATAATAAGACTACACCTCATATCAACAATACTTCAACAATTCAATTTCAAATGAGACTACAACTCATATTACGATCATTTCAATACTTCAATTCATCTACGTCATGCAAACGTAATTAGGATTTCGGGACTTTCACCCTGGACACTCCGGCCAACTTAGTTATCACTGGAGTCCATCCCCTATCTCCTCCCAAACCGTGGAGTACATCCCCTATCTCCTCCCAAACCGGGGAGTACATCCCCTATCTTCCCCCAAACAACATACATATATAATGTATTTAAACACTTATCATATACAATGATCAAGCAAAACACATATTCAATGTGTTATTCCATCCGTCATATTCAATGACATACTCATATGATTAGTTTTAATTCACCTAATCATCATGCAGTGTCTACAACAATCAAAACTATCCTCCACCGATAGCCCAAAACATTTATTTCTAAACAGATAATAAATTATCAAACAGATAAATTATCTACAATTTCAAAGGTGTGTGATTAATCAATCCAACTCCACCATTAAATCTCATAATTACCCAATTTCATTATTTCCAACTCAATTTTATATTTTCATAACTTTCCCAAATTAATTATATAAATTAATTCATCACAATAAATTAGGACTTTTCTCCCATTTTTCTCAACATTGACCCAAAGGTCCAAATATCATCAAGAAGCATCAATAACCTCATTGTAAGACCCAAAATACACATGTATGGGTCAAAAGAACAAAACCCCTCTTTATACATTTTGAAACCCTAACATCCAAAATTTCCCAAGCAAAACATTAAATCAAAGTGACCACATGTTTATGTCAAAGACCATAAATATGAGTAGTTATCCATACCTCAAATTTCGGAGCTCAAAGGAGAATAAGAAGAAAACTCAAAGGTGCTCCAAACTCAATGATTTTTGGATCAAAATGTAGCCCACACCAAGCTCCACACTTTTTACAAAGGGACTAGGGTGGAAGATCACTAAAGCTAGATGATTTCGTAGAGAGAAAATGTATTTTAGAGTGAGGAGCTCTCAAATGAGGGTTTTGAAAAGCTAGAGAGAGAGAGAGAGAGAGAGAGAGTCAAAAAAGTGACTAAAAAAAGACTTCCCACGAACTGATATACTACACAGCCCACTTGAGCGTGGAACGCCCCGCTCGACCGTCAGACACATACTCTCGCTCGAGCATGAAAAGTGACGCTCGAGCATCGAATGCACACTACCAGAAGTTCTACAGACGAAGGTCCCCGCTCGAGCGTGAAAGTGGACGCTCGAGCGTCAGATGACCTACAGAGAAAAGTACTGAGGGTTGAATAATCACGCTCGAGCGTCAAACTGCCTGCTCGAACAGAGGAGCAATACAAAGGGCCCGCTCAAGCGTGAAAAGCCCCGCTCGAGCGTGAAGGCCAAAATCTGGGCATTAACTCTTTGTTTCAAAACATAACCAACCTGTTTCAAACCTGCCCAACACAACCCGAAACTCAAATACAAAGGGTAAAGGATGGAATAAGATAACAACATCCATGGAACCGAGTTCGGAATACAATAAACAACGAGGGACAAACCAGGATCGCTATAACTTTCCCCCCTTAAAGAATTTCGTCCCTGAAATGAGATGAATAGGCTTCAAAAACATGATTTCTTAATTTTCAACAATATTACAAGTCAATATTCAACATCCTGAACCATTACCGATCATTCCATCTCTTTTGAAGAGGCAATTTACAATATAACTCAATATGCATTATCAATATGCTTTCCTTTGAAATTCAACAATTTCTAGTGCCATATTCCACCATTCCATAACATATTCAATGTTAATGATACATTTGCATTTCTATAACACATTCAACATACACAATGTTATATTAAACTTCCATTTTCAAGGCGTATTCAACAATACTTCCATAAATCAAAACATATACAATGTTTCTAGTCTTCACCAAGAAATAAAATTCCCAATACATGGTTAAACATTAACAAACAAGTCTGGGTATTTCCCACGGACCTTCAACTCACGTTCCCAAGTGGCTTCTTCCACTCCGTGATGTTTCCACAAGACTTTCACCAAGGGTATCGTCTTGCCTCGCAAACTTGTTCTCGCCTATCCAAAACCCGCACCGGTCTCTCCTCATACGAGGCATCCTCATCTACCTCTAAGTCTGTCTAATCCAACACATGTGACGGATCCGACTCGTACTTTCGAAGCATACTAACATGAAATACGTCATGTACCCCGGACAACTGCGGCGGTAAAGCTAAACGGTATGCAACCTCTCCAATCCGCTCAAGGACCTCAAAGGGACCAATAAACCGAGGGGACAACTTCCCACTCTTCCCAAACCTCATCAAATCCCACCTAGGTGATATTTTCAAAAAGACGTGATAGCCCACCTCAAATGCCAAAGGCTTCCTCCGACGGTTGGCATAACTCTTTTGGCGACTCTGGGCTGTAACGAGCCTCTTACGGATAAGCTCAACTTTCTCCGTCGTTTCTTGCACCAACTCCGGCCCCAACAAAGGTACATCACCCACCTCGGCCTAGCACACTAGAGACCTACACGGTCGGCCATACAAGGCCTCAAATGGTGCCATACCAATACTCAATTGGAAACTATTGTTATAGGCGAACTCCACTAAGGGCAAGTGCCTCTCCCACGACCCACTAAAGTCAAGGACACTGCCTCGTAGCATATCCTCAAGGATCTGAATAGTACGCTCGGACTGCTCGTCAGTCTGAGGATGATAAGCCAGGCTAAAGGTCAATCTAGTGCCCAAGGTACTCTGCAAACTCTGCCACAACCTAGCAGTAAAACACGGATCTCTATCTGAGACGATCGACACTGGGACTATGTCCCGAATATACAAGTCGGCAAGTTGATATACCGAATCTCTCATGCGCATAGGAATAAAGTGCGCCGACTTAGTCAACCGGTCTATGACCACCCAAATGGCATCACTACCCCGTTGAGTTCTTGGAAGACCTACAACGAAGTCCATCGTGACATGCTTCCACTTCCACTCGGCTATAGACAAGGGTTGCAACAAACCCGCTGGCCTCTGATGCTCAGCCTTCAGTTGCTGACAAGTAAGGCACTTAGACACGAAAACAGCCACATCTTTCTTCATACCCCGCTACCAAAACTGGCGACCCAAATCATGATACATCTTAGTGCCTCCCGGATGTACCGCAAGGCGTGAATGGTGAAACTGTTAGAGTACTTCCTCTCGGTAAGACTCCGCCACAAACAAGCGGTCTCGGTACCTCACACTCAGGTCAGGATACACAGTCAAACCCTTCTCAACCTTCCCACTGGAGATCTTCTCCCAGAGGGATTCTACCTCAAGGTCATGTACCTCTAACACTCGGTTCACAAGTGTAGGCTGCGCAACTATAGAAAACAAGGCTGCAGACTCAACAGATTCACCCAGAAGCAAATCAAACTTGCCAAGTGCACCCAACATCTCCCATTCCCGGATGGCTATACAAGCTACATCGCTAATGGATTTCCTACTAAGGGCATCGGCCACAACATTGGCCTTTCCCGAATGATAATGCAATTCGAAGTCGTAATCCTCAATGAACTCCGTCCACCTCTTCTGCCTCAGATTCAAGTCCTTCTGTGTAAACAGATACTTCAGACTCTTATGATCCGAGAACAACTCGAACCTTTCACCATACAGGTAGTGCCTCCAAATCTTTAAGGCAAAAATCACGGCTGCCAATTCTAGGCCATGAGTAGGATAGTCCTTCTCATGTATTTTCAACTGACGTGAGCCATAGGCTACTACTTTCCCTTCTTGCATCAATACACAACCCAAACCCTCTTGTGAGGCATCACAATATATAGTATAACCCAAACCCCTCTCCGGAATAATCAAAACTGGAGCGGTGGTAAGTCTAACTTTAAGCTCTTGGAACGACTTCTCACAAGTCTCACGCCACACATACTTGATCCTTTTCCGCGTCAATCTAGTCAACGGTGAAGCTAGCCTGGAGAAATCTTTTACAAACCTACAGTAATAACCGGCCAATCCTAGAAAACTGCAGATCTCAAAAACACTCCTATGCTATGCCCAAGCTTGCACTGCCTCTATCTTGGATGTATCAATAGACACCCTTTCCCCGGAGACTACATGGCCTAAGAATTTAACCTCTCTTAGCCAGAACTCACACTTTCCAAATTTGGCATATAGCCCATGGGCTCTAAGCAACTCAAGCACCACTCTCAAGTGTTCCTCTTGCTCCTCTTCAGAAGGTGAATAAATCAGGATGTCATCCACAAAAATGACCACAAAGCGATCTAAGAATTTCCAGAAAATCCGGTTCATCAAATCCATAAACACAGCCGGTGCATTGGTGAGCCCAAAAGGCATCACCAGAAACTCATAATGGCCATATCGCATACGGAATGTCGTCTTCTGAATATCTTCCTCCCTGACCCTCAACTGATGGTAACCCGATCTCAAGTCTATCTTAGAGAAACAACGGGACCCTTTTAACTAGTCAAACAAATCATCTATATGTGGCATAGGGTACTTGTTCTTGACCGTAGCCCGATTCAACTTCCGGTAATCAATACAAAGTCTCAAAGTCCCATCTTTCTTTTTAGCAAAGAGGGTCGGTGCTCCCCATGGCGAAGTACTAGGGCGGACAAAACCCTTATCTAGCAACTCCTGAAGTTGAATCTTCAACTCACTCAACTCGGCTGGGGCAAAACGATGCGGTTCCATGAAAATCGATGCCGTGCCAGGCACTAAGTCAATAGAGAACTCAATCTCTCAATGAGGTGGCAAACTAACAAGGTCCTTGGGAAAGACGTCTGAGTACTCACAGACCACTCTTGGAAACTCGGCCTAGGTCTCACTTCACTCACTACTTATACAGCTAGCGAGAAGACAACTAAGCTCACCCCGCCCTCGTGAATCATACACTGGTGGCAAAACACTATCAACCTAATCTCCTAAGAAATAGAAACAATCCCCGCTCAAGGTACACACAGTAACCCTCTGGCAGTAGCAGTCGATAACAGTCTGGTATGACGATAACTAGTCCATACCCAAAATCACATCAAAACTCAACATAACCATTACTACAAAAGAAAATGGGAGCCGGCGGTCGGCAACTTCTATATCACAACCTCTACATCCCTGTTTCAAGATCAACTCACCCCTGACAGGTGACATAACACAAATAGGAGAAGCTAACTGTGCCAATTCTAACCCCAAAACAGATGCAAATATAGCGGATATGAAGGAATGTGATGCACCCGTATCAATAAACACATTAGCAACCGAGTTACAAAACAGAAAAGTACCTCTCACAACAGATGGAGCCGGTACAAGATCCTGCGCGGTAACAACATACACACGCCCTGTAGGCCCCTGATCTACCTGCTCACCTCTCGGAGCAAAAGACTGCTGCACAGATTGAGCCGAAGAGGCTCCCAGATTGGCCCTCGAGGCCTGAACTGACTGAGCTGGCTAAAAACTCTGCCTTGACCCGGATGCACAAGATGTGCCACTCAACTGCGGGCAAAATCCCTTCAGGTGCCCCACCTGACCACACTGGTAACAAGAGAGCGGCTGGCCTCTGCCCTGATTCTGGCTCTGAGGACGAGCCAAAGATGAAGCTGCTCTCTGTCCTCCTCCCTTCTGCGGGTAACATGGAGACTTGTGGCCCAACTGACCACATTTGTAACAAGTAAAATCTCCCTAAATGCCTGTCTCAGAGCCTGAACTCGGCACTGGGAAGGTAGATCTCACAAATGCCCCCTGGGACTGCTGAGGGTTAGAACCCCTTTGCCTCCTACCATCCCCCTGGCCATCCTGACTCCGCTTTGAGCCCCTCATCCTCTCTTCCTCCTCATGCATAATAATCTCAAGATGGGCTGCAGCATCCACAAGGGGTCCATACTCCCGAGTCATGGACCCTGCAACTCTAAGCTTGAGCCCGGGCCTCAACTTCTTCTCGAACTCAAGACAACAGCGTTCTTTAGACGCCACTAGCTCAGGTGTAAACCTAGATAAATTGGTAAATGCGGCCTCAAACTCGACCACTGGTGTATTCAACTGCTTGAGCTGGCAGAACTGATCCCTCAACTTCTCCTTAACGGAGGGAGGCAAAAACTTCTCTTGGAAGGCGCCAACGAAAGCCTTCCAAGTCCCACCAAAATGGCCTCGAACAAACTTCCACCGTTGACCCGCGTCTCCCTTCAGCTGGAAGGACGCCAAGGTCACCCTCCAGGCTCCGTCTTCGATGCCTAGCATCTCAAACGTCGTCATCATTTGCTCAAACCACTCATCAGCCTTAAGTGGCTCTTTGGGATCACCCAAAAACTCGTCCGGATTAGACCGGAAGAACTCCCTTTTCAAGAAAGAAGGCCCTACTTCAACAGTGTGGGCCTGGACTTGATTCTCAGCTTTGAGAATGTCCATGGATTCCCTCAACGCTCCTGCCATCTCGTGGGCTAAGGCACCCATTTCCTGCTGACCCACTGGCTCGGCCACATTGGCCTGACCAACACCCTCCTACTACACCGGAATTTCATCCGGTATAGGCCTCTCCTGCCTCCTAGGCCTACCTTGCCTACCACCACGTCCTCGTCCTGACATCCTAATAAAGGTAACGAAGACATTAGCACATTTACAAATGTGTCGAAGCTATAACACTCACGTCCTTATACAATGGACAACTGTAATTCATTCCACATAAGCACATAATCACATAAGCACTTACGAATTTCATTTCTGGATACTGATAGTCCCGAGGCGTTGCTAGAGTTCCAGTTAGAAACAGCATTGATCAAGTGCCTTTCCAACAAGACTCCCAGAAACCCAAAGATCCAATCAACATCCTAGAAACCAAATCTCATACCCAAATAGTCACGTAAACATGTTATCAAATAAACACATGGCATTACATCCAAGTCTCTAACAAGCGAGACAAACCCACTGTGGTACTAACCACTTCCCATGTACCCAAGTATTCAAACCTGGTACGCTCTGATACCAAGTTGTAACGCCCACAAAATAATACATATAAACCCAACATTCATGATATTCATAGACAAGAGAATAAAGCATATTTCCATTCATCATAGTGTTTTTTACAAAAAGTAATATATGTTAACAACAAAAGTAAATGCCCTGTAGGCATACAACTTTCCAAGTCAACACTTGGTTACAATAAAAGAAGAGTTCTAACTCTCTACACAAATAAGCCCTTGGCTTGAATTTACATGTATTACCAAAATAGTAAAACAACCAAAAGAGTCTTCAACTCCCAAAACCATCTAAGCTAAGGCCTTGGAGGCGGCATAACACCTGAACTTGAAAATGATGTCCCATATAGGGTGAGCCAATGCCCAATAGAGATATGCTAAACATAATATGAGCAGTAACTAAAACATTGGCATTTGATAAATGTATAACTCATATAAACAAACATACATCTCTTTCCATTTCATTACCCAAACCAATTCATAGATATGGTTCCCTATTCAACTAGACCATTCATAATGAGACTACAACTCATATCAACAACACTTCAACAATTCAATTTCAAATGAGACTACAACTCATATTACGATCATTTCAATACTTCAATTCATCTACGTCATGAAAACGCAATTAGGATTTCGGGACTCACCCTGGACACTCCGACCAACTTAGTTATCACTGGAGTCCATCCCCTATCTCCTCCCAAATCCGGTTCAGGAGTACATCCCCTAGTTCCTCCCAGACCGTGGAGTACATGCCCTATCTCCTCCCAAACCGTGGAGTACATCCCCTATCTTCCTCCAAACAACATACATATATAATGTATTTAAACACTTATCATATACAATGATCAAGCAAAGCACATATTCAATGTGTTATTCCATCCGTCATATTCAATGACATACTCATATGATTAGTTTTAATTCACCTAATCATCATGCAGTGTCTACAACAATCAAAACTATCCTCTACCGATAGCCCAAAACATTTATTTCTAAACAGATAATAAATTATCAAATAGATAAATTATCTACAATTTCAAAGGTGCATGATTAATCAATCCAACTCCACCATTAAATCTCATAATTACCCAATTTCATTATTTCCAACTCAATTTCATATTTTCATAACTTTCCCAAATTAATTATACAAATTAATTCATCACAATAAATTAGGACTTTTCTCCTCCTTTTTCTCAACATTGACCCAAAGGTCCAAATATCATCAATAAGCATCAATAACCTCATTGTAAGACCCAAAATACACATGTATGGTCAAAAGAACAAAACCCCTCTTTATACATTTTGAAACCGTAATACCCAAAATTTTCCAACTAAAGCATTAAATCAAAGTGACCACATGTTTATGTCAAAGACCATAAATATGAGTAGTTATCCCTACCTCAAATTTCGGAGCTCAAAGGAGGAGAAGAAGAAAACTCAAAGGTGCTCCAAACTCAATGATTTTCGGATCAAAATGTAGCTCACACCAAGCTCCACACTTTTTACAAAGGGACTAGGGTGGAAGATCACTAAAGCTAGATGATTTCGTAGAGAGAAGATGTATTTTAGAGTGAGAAGCTCTCAAATGAGGGTTTTGAAAAGCTAGAGAGAGAGAGAGAGTAAAAAAAGTGACTAAAAAAAGGCTTCCTACGGACTGATATACTACACAGCCTGCTCGAGCGTGGAACGCCCCGCTTGAGCATCAGACACAGACTCCCACTCAAGCGTGAAAAGCAACGCTCGAGTGTCGAATGCACACTACTAGAAGTTCTGCAGACGAAGGTCCTCGCTCGGGCATGAAAATGGACGCTCGAACGTTCGATGACCTGCAGAGAAAAGTACTGAAGGTTGAATAATCATGCTCGAGCGTCAAACTGCCCGCTCGAGCGAAGGAGCAATACATGAGGGCCCGCTCGAGCGTCAAAAGCCCCGCTCGAGCGTGAATGCCAAAATCTGGGCATTAACTCTTTGTTTCAAAACACAACCAACCTATTTCAAACTTGTCCAACACAACCCGAAACTCAAATACAAAGGGTAAAGGATGGAAACGAGAATAAGACAACAACAACATCCACAGAACCGAGTTCGGAATACAATAAACAACGAGGGACAAACCGGGATCACTATACAATCCATAGACATGGGAGAATATATATATATATATATATATTCATTCATCAGAGTTTGCTTTACAGAAATGTTACATGTTTGCAACAAAAGAATGCCCTGCGGCTTACAGTTTTCCAAGTCATCACTTGGTTACAACAAAAGTAGAGTCCTAGCTCTATACATAGAAAGCCCTAGGCTTGGATTTACATTTAATCACAAAACAAAAATAATCAAAACAGAGCCTTCAATTCCTACACCTCTCAAGCTAAGCCCTTGGAGGTGGCATATCACCTGTACCTGAAAATGGTGTCTCAAGTATGGTAAGCCAATGCCCAGTAGAGATATACTAAACAACATATGAGAATTAACTAAAACATTAGCATTCGATAAATGTTTAACACTCCTAAATCAACTTATACCACTTCTATGACCAATCAACATTGACATCCTTATTTCAATCCATTTCCAAATATTTATCTGAATCAATGCATGGCATAGTTCAGTATTATCCAAGCAATTTAAAATGAGACTACAACCCATATTATCAACCCTTCAATCATGAACATCATCCATACACTTCTATTCACTTCTAATATCTTGCCATTTTACCGAACTACGTCCGAGGGAACCGGCACCCAAATATATATATAAAAGGTTTCGGGACTTTTACCCTGGACACTCCGGCCAACTTTATTATCAATGGCCTCCATCCCCTATCTCTTCCCAAACAAAGATACATATGCAATGTATTTAAACACGTCGTCATATACAATGACTAATTCAATCACATATACAATGTGTCAATCCAACCGTCATATTCAATGACATAATTCAGTTGATTAGTTTCAATTTACCTAATCATCATGCAATTTCTACAACACTCATGGCTATCCTCCACTGATAGCCCAAAACAGTTATTTCTAAACAGATAAATAATTTATCAAACGGATAATTTATCACATTTTCCATAGGTGAGTGATTTATCAATCCAACTACACCATTTAATCACAATCTTTCCCAATTTCATAATTTCCAAGCCAATTTCATATTTCCACATAGATTTCATCAATTACACAAACAATTTACATAGTGCAAATTAGGGCATTTTCCCCTTTTGTTCAAATGTTGCACCCAAGGCCAATATTGCACCCATTATACACAATAACCTCATTTTTGAGACCACACATACACATGGAACCTCAAAAGTAGAAAAATCTTCTTTTATAATTTCAATATCAAACCCTAACTTCACCCAAAAACCCCAAATCCCACAATTTATACAAAATGACCAATACTTATGTTAAAACTCATAAAGGAGAGTAGAATATCCCTACGTCAAGAAGAAAAGCCGAGCCAAGCAAGAGATGAACCCCAAAGACGCCGAAATCAATTTCCATTTGGATGAAAATGGAGATCTTGAAGTGCTCAAGCTTTTTAATGAAGGAAGAAGGGTGAAGAGATCACTTGATCTAGGCTAAAATGTTGAGAGAGAGGGTATTTTAGAGTGAGAAGCCCTCAACTTAGGGTTTTGGAAAGTTTTAGAGAGAGAAAGGACAGAAAAAGTGATTTAAAATATCACTTACGTGATCTGATATACGCACAGTCCGCTCGAGGGGAGAGTTTGACACTCAAGCGTCAGACATAACAATTAGACCTGCTCGAACGCAACAAATCCCGCTCGAGTGCCAAGACACAACAGCAAGGCATTACCCGCTCAAGCGCAAAGAGACCCGCTCGAGCGTAGAATACACTCGTCCAGTATTTTTCAGATTTCAGACAGTCGCTCGAGCGCAAGAAAGGCCGCTCGAGCTCAGACCCACTCGAGCGTAAGAAACGCCGCTCGAATGTGAAAAACACTTCTGTATTATTTTTGCAGACGCACAATATACTGAGTGATTGCAAACCCCGCTCGAGCGCAAGAAGAATCGTTCGAGCAAAAGACTAAAATTCTGGGCAACAAGGTTCTAGCCCAACTAGCAACCCACCTGTTCCAAACTTGCCCAACACATTTCAAAACTCGAATTCAAAGAGTAAGAGGAGGAAAAGACATAAACAACAACATTAAACCACAAGACCCGAGTCCGGAACACCATAAAGGTCGGGTTAGAAACCGGGATGGCTATAAAGTTAAAGAGGGATGTTTCACTAATTTCCCTTAAATTTAAAGTGATAAAATAAAAAATTATCATATTATTTTGAATTAATTTTAGGGTAAATCACACTAAACTCCCTTAAAATTTGTGAAAAATACAGTTCGCCACATATTTTGACATTATTACACCAACCTCCCATGGAATTTTAATTTACATAACAATTAGGTCCCTTTTCATCAATAATTTGATTAGTCGTATGAATGAAAAAATAAAGTTGTCATCTCTTATCTACTAAAATGTATATTATCTTTATTTATTTCAATATTTATTCACCATCTACATTAGTTTTAATCGATTTAGCTAAACTAAAAATGAAGTCAGTATAATTATATTAAAAGTGTAAAACTAACTGTATTTTTTTCAAATTTTGAAAGAGGTCTTGAATTTATGTATAATTTTTTAATTTATACAACACTAGTCTAGTTGTACCATAGAATAATCTCAAAAGGGCCGAATGTGTCCAATTAGCAGTGTATTGGCGGTTTGGGCCTCCCAAACCGTTGTATGGGCCTTCTAAGGCCCAAATAAGCTGATACATGGCTTCGATTTGGTGTTGGCGACGACCTCATATCATCATTACTCGAGAAGGGAACAAAGAAGACAATAGGTGATTTTTTTATTTCAATTAGGCTTTGTTTGGTTCAGTTCATGAATTTGGGGAAATCTAGAAATAGAAAGGAAAAATATAAATGAAATGTGAAAGAAATATAATTATTTTTCACATACACTTTTTATTTTCCTTTTCAAAACCCTCCCTAAATTCATGAACCGAACACAATCTTAAGAGATGGTTTATTTAGAAAAATTACATATCAATGTTATCTTTCAAAAATAATTATTAAAAACAATGTCTAATTATTACACATTAATGTGTGTTTGGGGCTAATATGATTAAAAATATTGAAATATTTATAATTTTAATTATTAAAATTTATAAAGTTTATCACTAATATGATTTTTTTGACAAACATGCATTGAAATGTTAGTTCCCCATTAATTTATAGCTAATTTTTTGTTTCAACTTGCAAGTATGAAAAGTAGGGGAAGCGAATTTCATTGGTTTGGTTTGATTTTTTAAAATTATTTTTAAGTGGGTTTTGCTTATTTTTAGTAAATTTTGGGGCTATATATTTATAAAGTTCTCATCACCTATTTATATTCCAATAAGTTTTAGGGAAATTAACCGGTAAATCCCGTTTCGTATACTTGTAATCCATAAGATGCTAAATGTTTTTTTGGTGACTGAGTGGTCCCGTAAATTATTTGTTGACGGTTTTGCCATTATTAATATAGTTGGGGGACAGGTGGTGTGGTTATGTATGGGGAAAGTGGTGTGGTGTTTGTGTGTTATGTTGTTCGAAAATCACACTAGTAGCTTTTTAAAGTTTGGTTGTTTTTAACATGCGCAGTGTGAGACGTGAATTCCTTACTAATTATTTTTTGGCACGTGACGTGAAGACACACAATAATTCAATCAAATTGTGTCCACCACGTTAGAGTGCCACATGTCACGTTTAGGAAAAGTAAACTAACGAATTTTTATGTATGGGGAAAGTGGTGGGGTGTTTGTGTGTCATGTTATTTGAAAAGCGCACTAATAGCTTTTTAAAGTTTGGTTGTTTTTAACATGTGCAGTGTGGAACGTGAATTCTTTACTAATTTTTTTTGGCGCGTGACATAAAAACATGCAGTAATTCAATCAAATTGGGTTTTCCACGTTGGAGTGTCATATGTCACGTTTAGGAAAAGTACACTAAGGAATTTTTAATTTTTTTAAAGTGTCACAACATCCCGGCCACGACTTCAATTCCTTACTCTATTTTTTTTGGTGCGTGACGAGAAGAGACGCAGTAATTCAATCAAATTAGGTCTGCCACATTGTAGTATCACATATGACGTTTAGAAAAAGTACACTAAAAGTACACTAAGGAGTTTTTAACTTTTTTAGAGTGTCACAACATACTCGCCATGTTGTCACATTTGAAAAAAATGCACAAAGGATGGGTAAAAATTTTAAAGTGTCACATCATACTTGCCATGTTGTCCCATCGTTGGAGTGTCACGTTAATATTTGCTATATTGAAGTATCACACCATACCTGTCACACATTCTAAAAAAAAAAAAAACAAACAAACAAACTTCCCCAATTAACTAGTAAGGATATATCTGTCAAACCAATACCCATCCACGTTTGAAAAGAGATTTACTGGTCACACACTACACTTAATAAGGACTTCTCAATCAACTATTTAAAACGTAGGACCAAATGGTACAGAAGTTTCCAAAAAAGGACTTTCCAATAAATTTTCCTAAGTTTTATGGATGACATAGTTATCAAAATACTCCTAATAATAATAAGGTGAAATGCGCATTAATGTTCATATTGATAGTCTAAATATTCCATGATGTGAATATTCACATCACCAAATTGCTAAGTAAAAAAAATATATTTGAAAGTGTAAAATTGTCTATTAAATACTTTAAATATGAGAATTAGAATTTTGTAAATCAAATGTCTAAAATATTAGGATTTGTTAAAATACAAGAATATTTTATGAACTAATTGGTATACATGTACTTGAAAGGGAATTTTCTTATTAATTTCTTTAAATTTTTTTCCTATTTTATTTTAATTTTTAGATACATCATAAATGCACAGGTTTTTGTTCAAATTTTGGTTTGTTTTAGTGAACTATTTTTATATTTTATTCAATTTTTTTTCTTTTTATAAAAAATGCATCTAAATAGATGCATCTAAAAAAGAAGGAATTTAATTAAAATATGGAAAGAAAAAATTACTAAATACAAATGAAAACTCATTCAAAAACAGTTTTTGAAAAGGATATGGATTTTTTCAAGTTAGCCATCTCAATTTGAGAAAATGTTTAGGTTTGGTAGGCTTATTTTGGGGCAGACCTCGATAATATAAACTGTTCATTTTTCAAAATTTGTTGATTAGAATATTTGGAAAAAAAATCAAAATAATCGGATATTGATAGCTACAACAATGACATTTATATTACAAAAAAGTGATGGCTATTTTTCAAATTATATTTGTTATCTATTTTTTGTAAAATGTGATTTAAACATATAACTATAGATATTCAATCTTGTTAATTTTCATGAATATTTTATTTAACAAAACTTAAAAAGGGAAAGATTTAAATTACTGAGGTTGACTTCATAATGTGCATACCAAATCCAAACACTCACTCAAATAGGAGAAATTATTCAGTGCTCCTGAAGCATTCCTCCTAAAGCGTTGCTCCATTCTATTTATATGTTGACACTTAATTATCTCCTATAACTCAAACAAAAAGTAGTAGATCTCATAATTTACACCAATAACTACTTACTTTGAACTAACACCTAAATTTGCTATTGAAGTATTGAATAATTTCTCCTCAAATAGGCTTGTCCAAACCTTTTTTTAAAAATCATACCAAATGGCCTTTTTTACTTCTAACTTAAAACCAGCAACAATACAAAAATACGCTCACACTCCTCTCTGTGTATGTGTGTGTGTGTGTAAAATTACTGTTTTTAAGGACATCCCAATCACACCCACATGGGTTATTTTTGGAGATTACTCTTTGGAGTACTGCCTATTATATAGGCTCTGGCAAAATCCAAGCCACCAGAAATTCCATTACAAACCAAGCAATGGTTCAGTAGAATTGAAACAAATAGAAACACTAAAAATAGAGTAATGCCATCAAATTTGAAAACCACCTTCTGTGCATAGAAAATATTGCAAAAGATATGACCCTAACCTATCCTATCCTATGGACAAACAAAAATAATCCACAAATTCTCACAATTATCTTAAATCGTTCAAGTATTTCAATCATCATATCAATGGTTCGTTCACCAGAAAACAGTTCATTCTTTTATATATCATGGGACCTCTCTGTGAAATCTCTTTAATATTTAACTCAAAGGTTAATTTTTTTTAAAATGTTAATTTGTTTAGAACAAACAAGAACATAACAGCAATAGTTATCCCAAATCCAGTCCCAAATCCCATCCCAAGCGACATTTTGACAATAATCTCTCTCCACATCAACTTGTTAACAGAGACTACTTGAGGAACTTGAAGGTTTCAAACTGCCCTCCAGTAGGGATTGTCCCATATAGTAGATTGTAAGCAACATTGAACTTGGATGGAAAGTTGAGATTTACCGACGGAAAGCTGAGATTTACCAATGAAAGAGGTATACCTCCGGATAGATCATTGTGAGACAAATCCAAAGTCTCTATGCTTGTCATACCACACAAATCCTCAGGAATGTTTCCAGATAAATTGTTGCATTTTAGGTCCAAATAATGCAAGTTTTTTAGGTTCCCAAACTGGGGCCAGATGGGTCCGGTGAGAAAGTTATTGCTAAGATCAAGTGTGGGTGGGAAACTCCAAAATTTGCTTATACTGCGACAACATACCAACGCCTCGTGAGAATGAAAATGAGAATGGCAAGCGTAGAGAAGGGTCTTCCGGTAAGACATCTTTGGAGATGAGGCACTCTAATTTAGTCAAGTTCTTTGGTATCTTTCCGGTAAAATAGTTATTCGACAAGTTAATGTAAAACAGAAACTCAAAATTACCAAACCATGGGCCCGATAAATACAACGCCTGCAAATTTGTCAGCCGACTCAACCACTGGGGGACCACACCACTAAGTCTGCAATAGGCAATAATGAGAGCCTTCAAAATTTTAAACTCTAGACTAGGATAGGAAGGCAATTGTTCATCATGAAAATTCAAGGTAGGAACCAAAGCAGTCAAGTTCTAGCACTACTCCAAGATATCAAGGGAGGCTGAGAGGTTAAAAACGGTTGAGTTCGATAATGAAAGCAAAGAGAGAACATGAAAATTCCTAAAGCTTTCTTGGATTTTCCCAATAAAGTTGTTTCTTGAAAGACCGATTATTTCCAGTCTCGAACAAAGTGGGAGATTATCAGAAACTAGCCCGATGAACTGATTAGTGGCTAAACTGAGCAAAACCAAATGGGCCATTTCAGAACAATTCAAATCAATTACACCATTCAAAGAATTGTTTCTCAAAACAAGTGAAGTAATAGTCCTAGAATTCACCACAGAATTGGGAATTCCACCGGAAAAATTATTGGATTCAGCATAAAATTCTTGTAACTTTGCACATCTATGAAAAACATCTGGGATAGGCCCTGAAAACGAATTCAATGATATATCCAAAACAACAAGATCAGAGAGATTACCAATTCCACTGCTGAGCTCACCCGAAAATCGATTATCTCGAAGACCGAACTGGTTCAATCTCGGTAGCCAGAAAATATCATCCGGTATGTCTCCGGTGAGAAAATTGTGACCAACCCAGAGGTGTTCTAACGAGCTGCAATTCCCAAACCCATATGGAATTCTACCAAAAAAGTGGTTCACAGCAAAATCAATGATCCGAATTCGAGTTGAATTGATACAAATCCCCACAGGAACCGAGCTTTCCAATGAATTATCAAAAATGTCAAAGATCTCGAGAAAAGGGAGGTTGATACTCATCGAAATTGACCAGAGAAATCGTTTTTGCTGAGATCGATGACTTGTAGATTCAACATTTGAAACAGAGATGGAGGAAGAGAGCCTCGGAGGAAATTGATAGAGAGGTTTAGGGTAGTGAGTTGGTCTAAACCAGTGAAAGTAGTTTCGTTGAGTTTGCCAGCCAACATCTTCCTCGAGAGTTCCAATTTCACAACCCCGCTGGAATCGATAGGATCGTTGAAGAACCATTTATAAACAATAAAAAAATAAAAAATAAAAAATTATCAAATAAGTTTTTATGACAACTTTTAAAATTTTTATAAATACAAATTGAAAATGAAAACGAAATAGTTACCAAACAGGTCTCAGATGATAAAAATATTATAAAATTAACAAATAATTAAATAAGTTACCAACATAAGAAATGACCCATCAAAAGATTCTTAGGTTATGTATGGTTTGATTTTTAGAATTTTTTTTAAAAAATTAAAAATTAATTTGGTTAATAAATAAAAAATAAAAAATAATTATCATTTTTATATAACTTTTTTTTTCGAGTGGTTATAAACAATTTTTGTAAATATAAATTGAAAACTGAAAACGAAATGGTTACTAAACAGGCCTCAGATGGTAAAAATGTCATGAAATTAACAAATAATTAAATAGGTTACCAATGTAATAAATGACTTATCAAAAGATTCTTAGGCTATGTATGGTTTGATTTTTAGAAAAAAAATTTAAAAATTAAAAATTAATTTGGTTAAGAAATAAAAAATAAAAAAATAATTATCATTTTTATGTAATTTTTATCTTTCAAGTGGTTAGAAATAATTTTTTATAAATTAAATATATTTCTTCATATTTATTTTTATTAATTTAGTTTTTTTTTCAAATGTCAGGGGGGATCCGTATTAAATTGAAACCTCAGGAGATGTTAATATAATTTACCCTTTAAAGTATATGTAAATGTTAAGGGTAAATATGTCATTTTAACTTAAAAGTTAACACCGTCAAATAATTACACTGACAAGGGGGTCAGTGTAATTTCCCAAATGTGAGGGGGAACTATAATAAATATAAACCTCAGGAGGTGTTAGTGTAATTTACCCTAATTTGATATAAACTCTTAAATAAGTTATAAGCTGTGTGTATTTAAAAAAAGGGAAAATTGGTCTAAGGTCCCTCATCTACTTTTGATAGGAGGAGAGGTCCAAAATAATATGTTTTGATGGCTAAGGTCCCTCAAATTTATTTTAGGTTATAAAGTACCTAAATTACCCTTCTTTTATAACATAAATTTGTTTGAATATTATATTGTTGACTTCACGGTGAGATTTTGGAAACCGAATTCGCCGCAGTGATTTTGTCAGAGATTGCAGTGGAGTTGACGAGAAATTTGTTTCCATATTATATTGTTGACGTCATGGTGGAGATTTCATCAGAGATTTCAGTGAAGTTGACGAGAAAGATTGCTACGATCGTGTAGGTGTTATAGTGTGTTGATCACGTAAATTTTCAGTGGAGTTGAATCAGGTTTGTTTTCGATGGAGATTCCACATGCATTTTGATTTTTGTTTTGAATTTTTGTTTAGAAAGAGGCCAGCTTGATAGAGTTGATTTTTATTTTTGGAATTAATTTTTGATTCTCTGGTTTTTGATCAATTGCAAAGAGTGTTGACAGTGTGTTGATCGCATAGGTTTTTCAGTGGAGTTGAATCAGGTTTGTTTTCGATTTAGATTCAACATGGATTTTATTTTTGTTTTGAATTTTTGTTTAGAGAGAGGCCAGCTTGATATAGTTGATTTTTATTTTTGGAATTAATTCTTCATTCTCTGTTTTTTGATCAATTTCAAAGAGTGTTGACAGTGTAGTTGATTTTGATGTTTAGAGTTCATTTTTCGTGCTCTGTTTTTCATCAATATGCTGATCAATGATAAGTTTTGTTCTATGTTTTTCCAAACCAGAGAAATTTTTTTAAACCATAGAAATTTCATTTTCTATACTTTTGTTGGTATAGTCCAGAGAAAATTGTAAGTTTGTTATTATAATCCAACGAAAATCACCGAGAAAATTATAAGTGCATATGGACATATTATTAGAAGTTTCTAATGCAGATAGAATTTGAGAAAGTGAATGTAAGTTCATAAATTTCTCTGGACTTTTATTTGTAGTTCAGAGAAAATTATAAGTTTGTTACTCACTTTCAGTTTGTAGTTTAGAGAAAATTATATGTTTGTAGAAGATGAATATAAGTTTTTGTTTCTCAAAGCAAAATTTGTTTTTTAAAACGATCCCGGTTTTCCCTTCATTGTTTAATTGTATTCCGAACTCGGTTCCGTGGATGTTGGTCATTGTCTTATTCTCATTTCTATCCTTTACTCTTTGTGTTTGAGTCTTGGGTTGTGTTGGGCAGGTTGGGAACAGGTTGGTTGTGTTTAGAAACCAAAAGTTGATGCCCAGATTTTGGCCTTCACGCTCGAGCGGGGCTTTTGACGCTCAAGCGGGCTCTTTGTTTTTGCTTCTCTGCTCGAGCGGGCATTTTGACGCTCGAGCGTGATTATTCATCTCCCAGTATTTTGTTTTGCAGGTCATCGGACGCTCGAGCGTCCACTTTCACACTCGAGCGGAGAACATCGACTGCAAAACTTCTGGAAGTGTGCATCCGGCGCTCGAGCGGCGCTTTTGACGCTCGAGCATAAGTCTGTGTCTGACGCTCGAGCAGGGCGTTCCATGCTCGAGCGTACCTGTTTGTATATCAGTCCGTGAAATCACTCTTTGGATCATTTTGTCGACTTTCTCTCTCTCTCTCTCTCTCTCTCTCTCTCTCACTTTTCAAAACCCAAACTTGAGAGCCTCTCACTCTAGACTTCAACTTCTCTCTACAAAATCATCTAAATCAAGTAATCTTCTACCTTGGTCCCTTTATATAAAGTGTGGGGTTTGGCTTGCTCTTTATTTTGATCCGAAAATTATTGGGTTTGGAGCACCTTCGAAATCCTTCATCTTCTCCATTTGGTCTCTCTATTTGAGGTAGGGATAACTACTCATATTTATGGTCTTTGACATAAACTTGTAGTCATTTTGATGTAATGTTGAAGTTGGGTAATTTTGGGGGCTAGGGTTTCAAAATATATAAAGAGGGGTTTGTTCTTTTGACTCATACATGTATATTTTGGGTCTTAAAATGAGGTTATTGATGTTTAATGAAAATATTTGAGCCTTTGGGTTAATGTTGAGAAAAGGGGGAGGAAAGCCCTAATGTGTTGTTATGAATTAATTTGTACAATTAATTTGGAAAGTTATGAAAATATGAAATTGAGTTGGAAATAATGAAATTGAGGAGTTATGAGAATGAATGGTGGAGTTGGATAAGTTAATCACTCACCTGTGGAAATATTGATAATTTATTTGTTGATACATTTATTATCTGTTTAGAAATAATTGCTTTGGGCTATCGGTGGAGGATAGTCTTGATTGTTGTAGACACTATATGTCGATTAGGGAAAACCAAAACTAATCACGTTGAATATGTCATTGAATATGACGGTTGGAATAATACAACGAATATGTGTATTGATTGATCATTGTATATGATAAGTGTTTATATACATTGTATTGTGTGGGAGGAGATAGGAGATGTACTCCACGGTTTGGGAGGAGATAGGGGATGGACTCCTAAACCGGGCTTTATTTGGGAGGAGATAGGGGATGGACTCCATTGATACAGCAAATATGTGTATCTATTGTGAAGTATGGAAGTGTTTTGATATGACATTGATACAGCAAATATGCGTATCTATTGTGAAGTATGGAAGTGTTTTAATATGAGTTGTTGTCTCATTTAAAAAGGAAGTGCTTTAATATGAGTCGTAGTCTCATTAAATTGTTGGCCAGGTTCTGAGCCATGTTATGAATTGAAAATTTGATAAGTAAAGGAAAGTGGAATGAAATATGGACATATCTGTCATGGAATTGGATTGTATTGTACGTTGGTTTGTATGAGTTAAACATTTATCAAATGCTAATGTTTTAGTTATTGCTCATATTATATTTAGCATATCTCTATTGGGTGTTGGCTCACCCTATATGGGACATCATTTTCAGGTACAGGTGGTATGCCGCCTCCAAGGATATAGCTTGGGAGGTTGTAGAAGCTAAAGACTTCCTTTTTGTGATTATTTTGTGTATTACATGTAAATCAAGCAAAGGGCTTATTTTGTGTTTTGAGTTAGTACTCTCTTTTTGTAACCAAGTGTTGGCTTGGAAAGTTGTAAGCCCGTAGGGCATTTACTTTTGATGTCAACATGTAATACTTTTGTAATGAATACTCTGATAAATAGAATTATGCTTTATTCTCTTAAGTTTATGGATGTCTTGAATGTATGATTTATGGGTTTATTTTGAAGGCGTTACATTTTTTGTGTTTTTTCTTTCAGTTTAGATGGACAATGTAATGTTTTTTGTTATCTTGAAGGTGTATATAAGTTTTGTAAATTTCTCTGTATTTTTCTATGAGTGTAATATTGCAGAATGATGCATAGAAAATTGTTAGCTTATAGTGAGGTGAAAATCACAGAGAAGCCTATAATTTCATAACAGATATTCAGTGTGATTTTTTTCTATGATTGTGTTTAATAGTTAGCAGTAAATTTCTCTGTGATTCTCTCTGGATTCATTAAGTTTCTATGATTTTGTTTTTTGTTATCTTGAAGGTGAATATGAGTTTGTAGATGTCTTTGGACTTTTATTTGGGTGCAGAGAAAATTATACTTTTTAGAAATTTCTCTGGACTTTTATGTTGTTCTTGTGAAGTGTTTTTATGTTAAACAAATTATTTTTCTTGTTTTCTCTTTCAGTTTCAATGGACAGTGTAGTGTTGTTGCTGTGCAAATATGAGAATGATACTATTGTCATTAATGTTTCATGCGAATTGAATTTTGAGGAATTGGTTGGCATTTTGTGTAAAACATGAGAGAATTTGAAACCTGAGACTATGTATATTTCATATTCTATTGTAGGCCATCCGAATTGTATGGTTCAAAATAATATTAATTTTCTGAATATGTTAAGGGTTGTTTGTGCACGCGGTGTTGATATAGTTGATGTTTTAGTTACTTGATGTAGTACTTCTGATGAAGAGGATGAAGTGAGGTCTAATTGGGTAGATGTTGTGGATGGTGAGTGTGATAGGCTGGTGGATATTGAAAAAAATTCATTCTCTAAGTTTTGTTCTCACCAAGAAAAGGTGTTATTGTCAACTGGTTGGCGAAATAATATTACGAGTGTTGGACAAAAGTTTGAGGGTGGTGTGGTTGAGTTCCGTACTTTTTTATGCAAGTATGCTATTGAGGTTGGTTTTTAGTTTACGTATGTTAAAAATGACAAGCTGAGGGTTACGACAGAATGTGCATATAATGAATCAAGGGGATGTATGTGGCATGTACATGCTTCAGTTGAAAAAACAAATGGGTTCTTCTACATAAGGACTTTGAACAATGAACATACGTGTGGTGTGGCGGTTCGTATGAGTAAACATGCTATGATGACTTCTAGCTTAGTTTATGGGCTGATACTTGAAGAGATAAGTGCAAAACCTTTAACTCGTCCAGTGGATGTTGTCAAAGAAATGAAAGACAAGTATGGGGTTTCAATCAGTTATAACTGTGGTTGGTTGGGTGTTGAAAAAGCAAAATGTAGTACATATGGGGATTCTTGTTTGTCATTTGATCAATTATGGTGGTATTTTGATGAGGCATTGAAGAACAATCCAGGTAGTCATTTTGAGTTAGATTTTGAAGATAACAAGCGTTTCAAAAGAGTGTTTGTGGCTTTTCATGCATGCATTGCTGGTTTCAGATATTGTCGGTCATTGCTTTTTCTTGATGAAACATTTTTGAAAGGATGATACAAAGGAGTTATGCTTGCTGCAACGAGGAAAGATGGGAATGAAGGTAATTGTAAATATATCTAATTTTATCTAAGTATGTGAATTTTCTATACATGTAGGAATTGAGTGAATGTGATTTTTCTCTAACACTTTGAATTTTCTCTGGTTTTGGCCACTGTGTGGATTTTCTATGGTTGTGGCCACTGTGAGAATTTTCACTGGATTTTGGTCAGTGTGTGAATTTTCTCTAGATGTTGTCATTGTGTGAATTGTATCTGTAGGTGGTCACTAAGTGAATTTTCTCTAGATATTCTGATTGTGTGAATTTTGTCTGTAGTTGGTCAGTAAGTCAATTTTCTCTGGATGTTGCCAATGTGTGAATTTTCTCTGAAGTTGGGCACTAAGTGAATTTTCTCTGGATGTTGGCAGTGTCAAATTTCTCTGGTTGTTTATTGTTCTAATTTTCTCTGCATGTGTATATCTAATATGCTTGTTCCTATTTGTTTTGTAGGTTTTCTCCTGTAGCTTTTAATGTTGTTGATGCTGAGAATAAAGACAATTGGTGTTGGTTCCTTGAACATTTATGTGGAGTATTGGGATCAGAAAGGGTGATAAGTTTCATATCAGATCGACATTGTGGTATTGTGGAGGGAATTGCTAGGTTTTTCCCTAACTGCTTTCATGGATTTTGACTTGAACATCTAAAGAGAAATTTGAGGGATAAGTTGTCATGTGGAAACACAAATTTGGTTAGGGAGACGATTGTGTCCAAGTTTTCAAAATGTGCATATGCGCCAACAAAGGCATCATTTCATTTCAAGTTAAATGAATTAAAAAGTGAGGGAGGAGACATTGTGAGTGTTTTCTTGAGAAGTTTACCATATGAAAATTGGAGTGATGCATGTTTTGCGGGGAAACGTTATGGTGAGATGTATTCAAATGTTGCTGAGTCATTCAATTCATGGATACGAGAAGCTCGGCACTTGCCAATAACAAATTTGGTGGACATGATACGGTTGCATATCATGAATATGAGGTCTGATAGGAGGCTACTCTCTAGTAAATGGAATAAAGTTCTGTGTCCTCGTATGGATAGTGTATTGGAGAAGTCCTTTTTGGATGGGAGGACATGAAATGTGAGTTTATCATCTGATAATGTCTTTGAAGTGCATTGTTCATGTCGAAAATGGGAAATAAATGGGTATCCATGTTAACATGCTATTGCTGCAATTTTTAGGAGTGGAAAGAATTTGAATTCATTTGTTGAACCATTTTTTCATGCTGATATGTATCGTCAAGTGTACTCGTTTTCGATTGGCCCAGTTCCAACTCTTGAAAAACCTTTGTGTAGCATTGAAGATGCTATGATTTTACCTCCATTGAGCAAGAGACCAGCTGGGAGGCCGAAGCAGAACAGAATTGCTTCTACTGGAGAGTTTAAAAGGGTGATTAAGTGTAGTTGGTATGAGAGTATTGGTCACCATAATAAGAGGACATGCAAGGAACCTTTGTTAAATAGTTGAAGATAACACATTTTATTATTTGAATAATACATTTGATGATTACTTTGTGTATTTTGTTTTGTGAAATGTATTTTTTAGACAGTGTATATAATAATATCAATCAAATTCATCGAGAGAAATTTTTCAATATCAGTTAAAGTGTGCATTGTGTTTGTTGATATATACTATAGGCAGTGGGTTTGTAATACCTGTCAAATTCATCCAAAGAAATTTTGCTATGGCAGAGAAAATTCTCTGTGTATTGTGTTTTGAAGCTTCAAATTCATCCACATAAATTTGACAGTGGCAGAAAAAAGTACTGTGTGAATTGTGTTTTTTGAATTTGATAATTGTTTTGTACTAACACAGTGCATTATAGATTGCATGATCATATAGGCACCTTTTTTGGCACGATGTGAGTTAAATTTCTCTGTGAATTTCTGGTAACTTCATATCAGTCATTTCAAGAAATGTGCACACCAGACAAAGGATACACAAAATTATTGCAGTGAGTACAACCAAGAAACAAAATTAAGCTCTTTTGAGATTTTTCTGAGTTGAGAATTTCTCTGGACCAGGGAAGAATTTATTTAGAATCACTTCAACTCAGAAATTTTTCTCAAAGCCAGAGAAATTTTCCTCACCAACCCAGAGAAAATTCCCCCTCCAAATCACTCAACCTAGAGAAATTCACAACTCAGAAATTCCATTTTCTGTCACCATTCAAATCCGTCAATTTCATCCGGATAAATTTTCCACTATCAGAGAAAATTATCTGGGCATTGTGTTTTGAAATTTCAAATTCATCCAGTGAAATTTTCCAGTAGCAGATAAAATTACTGTGCGCTTTGTGTTTTGTTGAGTTTGATGATTGTTTTGTACCAACACAAAGCATTACAGATTACATGATCATATAGGCATCCCCTTGGGACGATGCAAGTTAAATTTCTCTGTGAATTTCTGGTAATATTATAACAGAGAAATTTCTGCAGACAATTTTCTCTGTGTGGGATTGTGTTGACAATCACAATAAAAAATATATATATATTTAACCATCGATAGGTATGAAATTTATATTAGTCGAAATAAAAAAAATGAAAATTACATTAGTCAAGAAAGGATATATACATATAGGTCAAGTATCATCATTCCTTCAGTATATCAACAAAAAACTGAATGGTTAATATTGTATGGATATATACATATATGTGAGACAATTTTCTCTGTGTGGATATGTACATTGTCTTCCTTTCACTAGTTTCACTATTACATTTTTGGTTCTTCTTCTGGAGGTATTTCAATTAGTTCAGTCCATGACCGGCCAACTTCGGTTACAAATCTCTCTATGAGTTCTGCCCTCATCAACCTTATCTCTTGTGTGGACAATTTGGAACTGATAGGTTCATGCTTGCTATATTGTTTCATTATATAGTAGACAAAGATGCTACAATCCAGACTGCATACAAATTATAGGTATGGTTAGTTTTAAGAAACATGCAAATCAGATTATCTTATTTATAGATGTATGAAACTTACGAATCGCTTTCTTGTTGTGGAGCATTGTTGACATACTCAAAGTCATAACTTGTGTTTTGTGAGTTTATCAATTTGAAAGAGGGTTGTGATTGAGTCTCTCTTTCAAGGCAAGCTTTCAAAAAATTCTCCACATAATCTTGCTGCAAAAACATAATTTTTAAATAACAAAGAAATTTACAGACGAATCAATGGGATTCTATGAAAATTATCATCACATAAAGATTAGGATGGATCAGAGAAATTAGCACTCGTTACCAATTGTTTTGCATTTTTGACATATTTGTCTTCTGTATCATCCCTCCTTGGCCTTAGTGAGTTATAAAACCTCTATAAATTGTCTTGTTTGTCCAGGACAAACAACGTCCAGTGATTTCCATGTGTGGACTTCTCATTACCTCCAGTATTTATTGGGAAATGAAGGAACCTGTAGTTTATCCATGCTGTTTCAATATGCTTGTCAAATAAGGCCACTCGAAAAGATTGATTTTCTGCCATCTTGATGAAATTCTGTGTTCAGAGAAAATCAAAAAATGGTTTTGTTATGAGAAAGTTGAAATGACAGGAATTTAAGAAATATACACAGAGAAATTTTAAATGCCCACAACTAGCCAGAGAAAATTAGACTAGTGACACAACTGGCTTCAAGAAGTATCTTAAGAAGAAAAAGTAGTAACATACTAAGCTCATAGATGTGAAAAAAAATGAGGTTGGTTGTTGTCTTTCTTTTATTTGGTCAGCCAAAAGGATCTCTCCATAGCCATCAATGACCTGAAAAATATGATTTATAATTGTAATATTGGTTTATAAAGGCTGATAGAACATTGCAGAGAAATTTTGATGAAAGGGAAAGACTTATATTGTTGACAATTTCTTTTTGCTTTATTAGGTTTCTAATGTCTTCGAAGGTAATGAGATTCAACTCACTTGTCCAAATTAAAGCCCTACAAGATGACAAAGAAGGGATTTAATTGCTGTTAATGCAATATAAGTTTGTAATTTGTTGTTTGTTATCTTCTATTTTTTTTGTTGTACTTACTCAACTCCAGACACATTTGATATGTGCTGCAAGATGTCTTTTACATGATCTTTTATCAATCTTGAAATCGGTAGAGTTTGTGGAAAGACCCAAGATTTTCTGATGTTTATAGGTTGAGGCAAAACGTATGCATCAGCATCAAGCACTTCTTTGTCCTTCGTGCTTTGCTCAGCTTGCTTTGCAGCTTGTTTTGAAGCTCTAGTCACTTTCGCAACTTTGGGATATTGAAATTTTGGATCGTGCTGTTTTTCCTTCCTTTCTTTTGCCTTTAAATTTTTTATCATTGACGTCGGATCTTTTTTGACTGTAGACAGTGAAAATATTAGAAAAAGTGAAATTTCTCTGAAGTAACAGATGATATTTCAATATATAAATTTATTTGATTCAATATTTTCCAGTTACTATAGACTTTTATCTTTTGTTTCGGTTGTTCTTTGTGTGCCATTTGTTCTTGTTGGGTTGTTGGTTGTTGTTCCACTTGCATTGCAACTATACATAGTGAAAATCAAACAAGCCCCAAAAATGGAATAAGAAAATAGACAGAGAAAATGAAATGAGCAGTAGAAATCAATAGAAATAAGTGGCAGAAACTAATGTGTTCAGAGAAATATAACTTCCAGAAAAAATTACCAATGACATAGAAAATTATAATAAATAGAAATTTCTCTGAGTTATGTTGACACAAGGACATAACTTTTTGTGGCTCAGGATTTTCACTAACCTTGTGGTTGAAGTTATGTTGTTGTTCGGTATGGTTGTGTTGCTAGTTGGACGGATAGTTCTTGAACTTGTTCATGCAATTTAGCATTTTCAGTTTCAAGCTCCAAATTTGAATACCTTAACTGTTGAATTGTTTTTGTATCCTCTTCTTTTTCAACCTCCAGCATCCTTAGTTTCATTTGGATTGTACTTTCTTTTTCTTGAAATTCTGAGTTAAGTGATGTCAGGGTTCTTATTGCAATATCCTTTTTAGCAACTAATTCAATCTAATTTCTCTCTTCTTCTTTTTTAGATTGAGAAAGTGCCTTCAGTCTTTGACGTAAATCAGCAATTTGGGCATCCTTTGATTCCTCAGATTCTTGAGGCTGATGCATTGTTGAGCCACAAATGCTATCACGTTGTTGGTCCATCGGCTTATTACGTTCTTTTTCATCACTTTCCTCGTTTTCTTCTTGCTGTTCATCTTCTTCTTCACTGTCTTCTTCTTTCTGTTCATTTTGTTCTTTGTCTTCTGCTTCTATTTCTTCACTTTCTTCTTTGGCTTCTTCTTCTCCCCTGCTTGCTTGATCTTCTTGTCTATTGCTGGCTTCGTATTCTTCTATGTTGCCTTCTGCTTCTTCATTCCCTCATTCTTCAGATGGATCTTGTAATGTTTCCTTGAATTTGACAATTGCCTTTTTTGATTCTTTCTTCGTCTTTTTACCAAGACAGAACTCCTCTGATGGGTTTTTGATTAGCTGCTTGTCATCTATTTGTAACAGGAGACTCTTTTATTAGAGAAATGTTACAAAATTCACTGAGAGAAAAAATTCAAATAAGGAAAATAAAATTCATCTAAATGATACAAATGGGAAACAAACTTCAGAGAAAATTGTATGGGCCAGAGAAAATTAGAGACAAGGAGTTAATTTTATGAGGCAGAGAAAATTATAAAACAAGCAACATAATTTAGATATTAGAGAAAATCAATCAAGGAATATAAGTTAATGTTTGACTATAATTGTGTTAGAGAAATTTGGATTCCAGAGAAAATTCATTAGAAGGGTAGAAATAAACAGTGTTTATCAAAGATGCAAGGCACATAAGTTATGGGCCAGAGAAAATTACACACAAGGAGATAAAATTTTATGGGCCAGAGAAAATTATGAAACAACCAACATAATTAAGATATTAGAGAAAATCAATCAGGGCATATAAGTTAATGTGTTACAATTGTGGTCAGAGAAATTTGGATGGCAGAGAAAATTGATTGCAATGGCAGAAATAGACTAGTGGTAACCAAAGAAGAAAACATAAATTGATAGTTCAGAGAAAATTGATCTTAATCAATCAATGCACAAGGAGGGAAACAAAGCAGTGGTCAGAGAAATTTTGGAATTTCACTGAGATTTTAGTAGCGATAGAAATCTAACCTGTCGATGTGCAAGAGAGTGGACTGGTGTCTTTTGCAGCTGTTTCGTTAAGGTTTGCAGGTTCCACTTGGCACATCTTGGGAAGTAAGTTGTGTTACTATCTTTCGAGTCAATGATATTTGCATGTTCACATAGCAATACTGTGATGAAAATTAAAGTAATTAAATTTTCTAAATGCACAAATTTGTAAGTATAATAATTGTAAATTTGAATGGATATTATATTTACTAGCAATGCAATGACACACCTCGTAACGTTTTTTGGAGTTTTGTGCAATGCTATGATAGAATCAATCAATGTTGATGTGATTGCTTCTGACCAATCATACTGTTTCATTGATTCAAGAGGTTCCACATACTTTATAAAAACCCACCCTATTGAATTCCCACTTGTTGCAAAAAATAGGGTGAGACATAAGTACAATGTAACAATGATTGCTACATCTTTGAAGTCAGTTTGTTGCTTGCCTTTCATTGCTTTGACCAAGACATTTTTAAGAACTGGACCAGTGAGCCTTGTGTCCTTTTGGAATATTCTCCTCAGGAATGCAGATTTTGGCTTTTTAGAGTACCTTAATGACATGGCTTCTTTACCTCATTGCAAACCAAAAATCAAGGTCATGCCATTTGTTGTAAAGGTCAACTTCTTTTTACCAACTGTGAGTGCTTTTGTTTTTTCATTGTAACATTGGATTATTGCAACTACATCATCATCAGATTTCCTAGATTTCTTTGGATCTATCCTTCCAGTGGTTAGAGCTTGGATCAAATACCAGAATGGGGTCTTTTGAAGCTCTACAAGTTGGTTTGAATTGAATTTAAGTGTTTGAAAAAAGGAGATAACAGATGAGAGCTTGGATCGGTATTGAATGCTATAGTGAGCTCTCTTTCTTTGGAGTTTAGCAAGTTTTTTGCCCCTTGAGCCTGAGTCTTTTGAAGTTGGTGTACTCATCTGGATGCTAGTTGCTTCATCACCTTGGACTTGTGTGTTTTGGCGAGGAGTTTGTGGTGTTTTGCTGCTGGTTTTTGATCTTAGATCATAAGAAGACTGAGAGAGTTATTCTTTCTTGCTTGGTGTTTCCAGTGTTTTGCTACTGGTTTTTGATCTTAGCTCATAAGAAGACTGAGAGTTTTTCTGTTTCTTGCATGGTGTTTCCGGTGTGTTGCTGCTTTTATGTTTTTCCATTTCTAGACAATGATTAAAACATAAAGATGTCAACATTAAATCCCAGAGAAATTTCAACATACTAGAGAAAATTGGACATGTCAGAGAAAATTACAGATAATGGAGAAAATTACAGATAAGAGAAAATTGGAGATGTCAGAGAAAATTTCAGATAAGGAAAAACTACAGAAAATTGGACATGCCAGAGAAAAATGGACATGCCAGAGAAGATTGGACATTAAAAATTAAATGTCAGAGAAAATCAACGATGAATCATAAACATGGGAGAGAAATTTTCAATAATTGTTAAAATTACATATAGAAGTAAACATACTAGAGAAAATGAATGACAGAGAAAAGTAAACATGGTAAGCTAAAGAAAATTTCCATTCCACAATTAGCAAGATAAATAAACAAAGTAATGTAAACATGCCACTGAAAATTACACCACATTGAAAGCAAGAATTGAACAAAATAAGCATACCAGAGAAAAATAAACATTCCGGAGAAAATTACACATTCTTGAAGAAATTTCCATTCCAAAGAAAATTTCAATTCATAATATTAAAATGCTAGAGAAATTTACATACACAACCAGAGAAAATTAACCATGATAGAGATACACATGGGAGGAAAGTGATGTGATGTGGTCAGAGAAAATTATAAATACCAGGGAAACTTAGACAGAGGCAAGAGAGTAATAGATATTCCATAGAAAAATACATATTCCAGAGAAATTTACAAAGCAGAGAAATTCATAGACAAAATCACAGAAACATGTTCAAGAATAAGATCAAAACACAGAGAAATAACTTTTTTTCAAAATACACATGTCAGAGAAAATTCAAATAAAAAACATTCATTCCAGTCCGTAATATTAAAATGCTAGAGAAAATTAAACATGATAGAGACACATAAGAGAGGAAAGTGATGTGATGTGGTCAGAGAAAATTATAAATACCAGAGAAACTTAGACAGAGACAAGAGTGTAATAAACATTCCAATTAAAAATACATATTACGGAGAAATTTAAAGAGCAGGAAAATTTATAGACAAAATCATAGAAATATGTTGAAGAATAAGATGAAAACACAGAAAATTGCTTTTTTCAAAATAAACATGCCAAAGAAAATTGGAAGAAGAAACATACATCAAGCAAAAACCAAAGAAATTCAAATGCCAGAGAAATTTACAAATAAAATTACACAAACATGTTCAAGAATAAGTTCAAAACATACAGAAATAATTTTTTTCAAATTCAAGTAGCTTTTTATTACGAAATTGAAATCCTAATTTATGGAAGGTTAATATAAAATGCAATTAACTGTGTTTCTAGAGAAAATCTGGTTGTATTGTATAAAAACTTACCAGAGTTAGGATGAAACTTGAATGACGAGCTGATATGGCCTGAGATGAAGATGCGATGTGACGAAGATGAACTGAGATGACGATGAACGATGAACAGTGAAAACGGGGTCAGAGAAATTTGTGAGGAAGGAATGGGAATGATTTTTGGAGAAGATAACGAAGCTCTAATGTCGATGGTGAAGATGAAATTGAAACCTAGTTCTGCTGTACTGTTGTTCGTGAAGATGGTGGATGCTTGGAATGGAACTCAGACGTCGAAAAGTTTCGTTTCTGTCTTACACACCAAAAATCAAGGTCATGTCATTTGTTGTAAAGGTCAACTTAGAAATCAATAGAAATAAGCGGCAGAAACTAATGTGTTCAGAGAAATATAAATTCCAGAGAAAATTACCAATGACATAGAAAATTATAATAAATAGAAATTTCTCTGAGTTATGTTGACACAAGGACATAACTTTTTGTGGCTCAAGATTTTCACTGACCTTGTGGTTGAACTTGTATTGGTGTTCGGTATGGTTGTACTGCTAGTTGGACGGATAGTTCTTGAACTTGTTCATGCAATTT
>NW_021027013.1:1638890-1661235 GCF_004153795.1 Camellia sinensis
AAAAAAAAAAAAAAGAAAAAAAAAAAAAGAAAACAGCACAGACAACCATCCTATTTATTACAAGTCTAACATCCACAGTAATTAAAAATTTTCAACGATGAGAAGGGCAAGCCATATTTAGCATGACAAGCTATCACACCCGTTGAGCCCCGAACAGGTTTGTAAATGACATAGCAGTACTGCATTGCAGCTATTTCTGTGTCAGCCAGCCTATAATGTGGTCATCATCGGGTGTAGACACCCCATTTTTGATTGACCTTAAGACTCAGACGTCATCGTTTGTATACTCGATGATTGCACATGTATGTTCTGATTTTGAGTGCCTGAAGTTCTCGGCGGAGCGCCTTGTCTTTGGGCCTCTAAACCTTTTTGTTTTGTGCTTGTTTTTGAACCAACTTTGGTGCCTCTTGCCTGGAGGGAGAGAAGGCCTTGTCGGCCACTTTTGGCACTTGTCGGCCACTTTTCCTCCTTGCTGGCCACTTGAAGTGGTCAGTCGGCTAAGGGAGGTGGCTGACGACCATTTTTCTCCTTTTTCAGATATTTTCTTTGCCAGTTGTTAATCACTGAAATCATCCTCCATACATGTATGGAAGGATGAAAGCAAGCTTTGGCTTGCATTTCTATGTAAGGGAAGGTTCCTCCCCCATTTGAGGGGTTACAAAATTTTGTGAGCAAAATTTTTGCCTCTCTCTAGAATTCTCTTTCTTTCTCTCTCTCTCTCTCTCTCTCTCTCTCTCTCTATATATATATATATATATTGTGCTTGAAAGTGAGAATTACATACACTCTTGCAAAGAGACCCTAGACCAAACACCTTCCCCTCAGAGCTAAGGCTCTTGGAGGTCTTATTTGAGCTCTCAAAGCTAGTTTTGGCTCAGAAATTGTGTTGTTTCTTGCTGTGCTTCAAGGGTAAGGACTTGTCCCTTTTAAGCTTTGCTTTAGTTCATTGTTTGGTCATCTTTACATGCTACTTTGAGGCTGGTTTTAAACTCCAAAAAACTCTATTGTTAAGGTTTTAAAATGGTGGTTTGAGCCTTGTTTAGTTAGGGGGTGGTTTCCTCCCTTTGCTCTTTGGCTTGTAAAGCCTTTTGAGCCATCTTTCAAAGCTTTTGAAACACCCTTTTCTTGGCCTTTTAACCACTGAATTCTAGGGGAATTTCAGTGGTATAAAGTTGATTTTGAGGTCCAAAATAGGAGGGGGCAGCCTCCCCTCCTTGTGTCTTGTTTGCATGTGTAGTTGGCCTGGCATGTGAGCATGTTTTTCTACCTCCTTATGACTTGATCTCAGTATGTTTTAGCCATTGATTTAGCATACTTTAACTTTGTTTCAGGTGGTCTTAGTCATATGAGCTTAGTCTTGCATGGTTGTAGTGTAAAAGGCCTTCACTAGCTTTGTGTTTTAAGGCCTCTAACATGCTTTATTTGAGTTGTTTGCATGATATAGCATCATTTAGCATGTGATTTCAGTGCATAAATCTCTGTCACACTCTCACATATTCCACTCTTTTATTGATTTTGAGAGTTGTGCTTTGTGTCTTGTTTGTGAGGCAACAAGTATGCATGTTTTTTTTGCCTTTTGTGCCTAAATTTCAGCATATTTTAGCCACTGTTTTGGCATATTTAAGCTCTGTCTAGAGCTGGTTTGGTCATTTGAGTTTGATATGGCATGCCTCTAGTGTAGTGCTCTTCACTAGCTTTGTTGATTTTGGCTTTTAACATGTTGTGCATATGTTGCTTGCATGTTTAGCATTATTTTTCATGCCATTTCAGCACGAAAAATTCTATAACCTCCCTCATTTCTTCATTTTTTTATTTGTTTTGAGGGTTGGTTGACCTTATGCTTGTGTTAAAGCTTGAGATAGAGCTTGTGCTCAATGGCTTTAACTCTTTTTGAGGGTTCCTCCTAGCCAGAGGCATGAACTCTCTTATGTCTTAAACCATCCTTTGGTTGACCCCTCTCTCATTGGAGGACTTTCACATTGGACTTAGCCAACTAAAGAATGGCTTGGTAATGCTAAAATGTGTAAACAAAAATGAATCAAGAAAAACATAACTAAGATAAGCATGTTATTTGCATTGCATGTGTTTGGATCGGACGTTAATCCAAACACAAGAAATGTGGGACATTTCATACTCGAAGTGACGAAACGTGTCACATTTCTTGGTCACCGTCACCCTTGATCATGCGTGATAGGGGGTGGCACTTTGAGTCTTATGTGCACATTCATTGAGCTTGTACAAGCTTGACTCTTTGGCCATCATGCATGAAAATGCTTGGTTGATAGCTTGAGAGCCAAGTGCCATACTCTTTTGAGCTTGCAAAATGATAAGGAGGTGACAGCACAAACATTTCTTGCAAAATATATTGCTTTGCCTCTGTTGCCCTCTATTGCAGCAAAAACAAAAGTTTGGGAAAAGCAGTGGCCGACCGACCACATGAAGTAGCCAGCCAGCCACTTATACTGGCCGACCGACTAGTTTAGGTGGTCGACAATCACCTTCTGTGGCCGACCGGTCACTAGTCCATTTTGTGCAAAGTGTTCCTGTGTTGGAGCAGAAGCAGTCTACAAGATTGGTTCAATGTTTAGAGATCAAGGTGAGTGTAAACAGAGGCAACTGGTGGCAAGGTGATGGATTTTCGGGACGAAGCCAACCGAGCATGCATATCTCCTTTATAGCGATCCCGGTTTTTAACTCGACCTTTATGGTGTTTCGGACTCAGGTCTTGTGGTTTAATGTTGTTGTTTATGTCTTTCGCTCTTATTGCCCCTTGAATTTAAGTTTCGGAATGCCTTGGGCGAGTTTAGAACAGGTTGGTTGGTAGATGGATTAGAATGTTGTTGCCCAGAATTTTGGTCTTCCGCTCGAGCGGGGTTTGCAATCGTTTAGTACTTTGTGCATCTGCAAGAAATACTGTAGAAGTGTTTTTCACGCTCGAGAGAGTGTGCGCTCTAGCAGTCCCTCTAGCGCTCGAGCGTCTATCTGAAGTCTGTGAAAATACTGGAAGTATGTATTTTACGCTCGAGCGAGCTTCATTGTGCCCGAGCGAGTATTGCTTTGTTGTTGTGCCTTGGCGCTCGAGCGGACCCTTTTTGCGCTCGAGCGTGTATAAATTTTGTGTCTGACGCTCGAGCGGACTGTACGTATATCAGATCGCGTAAGTGACATTTTAAATCACTTTTTCTATCCTTTCTCTCTCTAAAACTTTTCAAAACCCTAAGTTGAGAGCTTCTCACTCAAAAATACCCTCTCTCTCTACATTTTGACCTAGATCTAGTGGTCTCTTCACCCTCCTTCCTTCATTAAAGAGTTGGATCTTCTCAAGATCTCCATTTTCATCCCAGTGGAAGTTGATTTCGACGTATTTGGAGTTCATCTGTTGCTTGGTTCGTCTTTTCTTCTTGAGGTTGGGATATTCTACTCTCCTTTATGAGTCTTAACATAAGTATTGGTCATTTTGTATAAATGGTGGTATTTGGGGTTTTTGGGTGAAGTTAGGGTTTGATTTGAAATAAATAAAGAGGGGTTTTAAATTGTTTGAGCTCGATGTATATGTGAGACCTTGGAAAAGGGGAATATTGGTGTAAAATTGAGGAAATTGAGCCTTAGGGCTAAAGATGAGAAAATTGGGGAAATGCCCTAATTAAATGTGATTGATTAATTTGTATAATTAATTTGGGGAAATATGGAAATATGAAATTGAGTTGAAAATCATAAAATTGGGAAATTATGAGATTGAATGGTGTAGTTGGATTGATTAATCACTCACTTACGAAAATGTTCATAATTTATCTGTTTGATAAATTTATTATCTGTTTAGAAATAACTGTTTTAGGTTATCGATGGAGGATAGTCTTGATTGTTATAGACACTGCATGATGATTGGGTGAATTGAAACTAATCACTTGGATTATGTCATTGCATATGACGGTTGAATTAACACATTGAATATGTGCCGGGATTGATCATTGTACATGATAAAGCGTTTAAATACATTGCATATGTATCTTGTTTGGGAGGAGATAGGGGATCTCCTCCCAAACCTGTTTGGGAGGAGATAGGGGAGGAGATAGGGGATAGACTCCATTGATAACTAAGTTGGCCGGAGTGTCCATGGTGAAAGTCCCGAAATCTTAATTACGTTTGCATAACATAAATGAATTGAAGTGTTAATAATATGAGTTGTAGTCTCATTTGAATTGAAGTATTGAAGTATTAATAATTTGAGTTGTCGTCTCATTTTAAATTGATTATGATTGAAGTGTTGATAATATGAGTTGTAATCTCATCTTGAACTGTTTGGATAAACAATGAACCATATCTATGAATTGATTTGGATAATGAAACGGAAAGGGATTGAAATATGGTTGCGAATATGGATTGGTTATGGAAGAGATGTACGTTGGTTTATATGAGTTAAACGTGTATCAAATGCTAATGTTTTAGTTAATTCTCATATTATGTTTAACTTATCTCTACTGGGCTTTGGCTCACCCTATATGGGACACCATTTTCAAGTACAGGTGACATGCCGCCTCCAAGGTGTTAGCTTGGGAGGTTTTGGGAGTTAAAGAATCTTTTGGTTATTTTGTTTTTGTTTCATGTTAAATGTAAACTCAAGCCAAGGGCTTAATGTGTTTAGAGTTAGAACTCTCTTTTGTAGTAACCAAGTGTTGAGTTGGAAAGTTGTAAGCCTGTCGGGCATTTACTTTTTTTTTGTCAACATGTAACACTTTTTGTAATGAACACTCTAATAAATGAATACATGTTTATTTCTCCTATGTCTATCGGTATTAGGAATGAATGATTTATGGTTTATTTGAGGGCATTACATCCCTCGCCCGCGAGGCCACTTTATTGCTTTATTAGCTAGTTGTAGCTGATTATTACATGTTGTGTAATTAATCATTCAATTTGTTTTGTAATATTTTAATTAGCTTAGCATAGCTAGTTATTCAAATGTGTTGTAATAATTAATTAGCTTAGATTAGTTAATTAGTTAGTTTGTAATAATTAGCTTAGCTTAGATTAGCTTAGCTTATTTATTCGGACCCTCTTTCGTGAGGGCATAATGTTATAATAAGCGTGCGTGCGTGCGTGTGTGTGTGCATGTCTTCCAACCCCACTTCTTTCTCCCTTTTATTTAACCACTTTCGATGGTTAGTTTAAGGTCATATTTCAATTATCATACCTTATGCTTGCATGTTTGCATGATTCATTTGTCTTACATGCACCGAGGCTCGGCACATCATTCAAACTGCATTGCAATTTCAACACTTACTTGAATACGTGTTTCAAAACATGTTATCAAATTGTATCATATGCCATCTTAGATAGCCGAGCCTATTAATTGCATATTGCATGTGTTGCATTAGGCATTTTGCATAGTTAGGACCATGCATTGTTTCTAACTAGCCTCTGTTTTGGCTCGGAGTACACTGTAAGTTTTATGCTTTAGCATACTTGCATGAGTGTGAGTGTTGCCATATTTAGCATTCTTGCCATGAGGCTATGTGCTTATTTGATTAACTGCATGAATGCCTATGGATGAAGGCTTTATTACTTGAATTGGAACAATTCATCAAATGTGAGTTTTAAGCCCACTTTGCGAAGTGGCAAAATCATGGTTCAAGCCCATCATGTTTGATGGAAAATCCGCGTTTTAGCCCACTTAAGGGTGGCACTTTCAAACCATTTTCGAAAAACAAACATGAGTTGTTTTCTTCCAATTCTTACAATTTTAGTCTATACTTGTATGTTGTGTGCATCATATAGTAAGTTAGCTAATAATCGGAATAAGAACACATGTGTTTATAAAACAACATATCATGCTTAGTAGAGGCCGATCTTTGATCGGGTGAGTGAGAGTGCTCATTTCAGGACCTTCCCCCCTCGTATCCAAGTTTCCGAACCGAGACAACTTTGGTGATGACGGACACGTGGCCTTTGGCACAAGTCAGGGTTTCCTAAACTTCCCAAAATAAAATATTTAGGTGACGACGCTGTAATCTGGCAAAGCAGTCCAGTTTGGCATTATTTGATTTAAAAATCTGATTTTCCAAAATGATTTGTTGGATTGGACTCTTTGGTGTTTATTAGTTTCACATTGCAGTTTGTGAGATTAGATTCAGAATCGTGACAGGAGTCCGAACTGTAGGACCAATTCGCGCCTCTTCGAAAAGGGGGCGCGTGAAGAAAGTCGAGTCTACATCGGGTTGGCACATCATCACCTCCCGGTAATCTGCGTTGTCTATCAGTGTCGAGGCAAAATGGAATAACTGCGTACCGAGAAGGAAAGAAGTGGCCTTGAGCCGTTGCATGCACTTCGAAATTGTGTACAGTGATTCGTTACTAGTGAGGTGCTTGACAATGACTTGCTGATTTTGGGTCTGAACCACATTTATCAAATTATTCATGCTTTCCACTAATTAATGCACCACATGTTGCCTTCTTTGACTTTGCACAACTTGTTGACGAAGTTCGTTTTCTTTTCACTGTAGTATCAACTAGTTCCATTAAAGAATCTTGATCACGTCAGCTGTACATGCGGGGATCGGATCAACGAATGGCCACAATCCTATACTATCAACTGAATCGGATGAAACAGTTGCAAGTTCAGCTACTGTCTCTCCCGGGGTCCAATGGTCCTTACCCGTAGTTAAAGCCCTTGTGAAGACTGTCTCCATCAACTCGTGGTGTTCCAAAGTTTTTTCCCTAAACTTTACACACACCTTGTTTGTCTGAAAAATGAAAATTGTAAGTAAAAACTATTACTACATGCAATATGAGTAATTTTTACTATTGACAAAAACAAATATAAATGGTAACCAAAAAATATGAAACCAAAACAAACATGCAGAAATAAAAATTTACTTACTGTAGCTTGCTTTTCGTGCTCCTTTTGGATACGATTAGCCCTACAGTTTGGATTCTCGTGGTTATGAATTTGATTTCACAAGTGCAATGTGAAATAGATAAACACAAATGAGTCCAAATTCGGCAATTCTTTTGGAAAATCGATTTTGAATCGAAATGTCAAAAATGGACTGTTTTATCAGATTACAGAGTCGTCACCTAAATATTTTTGAAAAATTTAGGAAACCCGTGACTCGTGCCAAAGGCCATTAGTCCATCATTACCAAAGTGTCACAACTCAGGAACTTAGGTATGAGAGGGGAGGGTCATGAATTGAGCACCCCACTCACCCGATCAAAGATTGGCCTCTACTAATCATGATGTGATCCTTATTTACATTATATGCTCTTGTTCCGATTATTAGGCTAATTTTACTAAGTGATGCACACAAGTATAGACCAAGTCACAAATTTTGGAATGCATTGATTTTATTTTTGTTTTGAAAAAGTGGTTTGAATACATGTCACTTGAAAAAGCGAGCTCGTACTGACTTTAATCAAATTATTCCAATTTAAGTAAAAAGGCCTTCATCCACCGGCATTCAAACAGGAATATCATTTAAGCATTTAGCCTCATGGAAAATATGCTCGACATGGCAACACAAACATACAATGCAATATGCTAAAGCAAGAAATGCTCACCTAGTACTCCAAGGTAAGCCAAATAAAGCAAAATAATTAGAAGAAATGCATGTTCCTAAACAAAGCAATATGACTAATGCAACACACACATTATGTAAATAACAAGTTCAGCTACTAGTATGGCATTTGATTCAATTCAAGACATGGGATAAATCACGTATTCGAGTAATGAATATGAAATTGACATTGATTAAAATGATGAATCGAACCCTTATGCATGTAAGACAAATGGATGCAAGACACGAAAAATACTAAGGAAATATAATGCTACCATTATAAGCGGGTAAATAAAAGGGAGAAAGAAATGGGGGTTGGAAGATATACACAATCATTACATATTTTGCCCCCATGCAAAAGGGTCCAAATGTTCAAGTGTCTGAATTAACTACGTATTACAAATTTGAATAAATAATAACTAAAGAACCATCTAATTTATCACAACAATAATATTGCAACAAGAATATGTAAAGAATGCACAAGGATTGCATGCGCGTCGATGAAAACAGTTTTTAAAAACTGCTCTGTTTGTCCTCTATGAAATTGCTTTGTTTCACCCTCAGCCACTGCTCTCTGTTTCTGCCAAAACACTCAGTTTACCCTAATGAGGCCTGACTGGATCCAAACAAAACCGGTCATGCCCTATTTCTTTGCAGAAAAATGTTTTTGTGCTCTGGGGTGAAAACAGTGCAGACAAAGCAACTTTAAGCCTTGCTTGTCCCTTCTGCTCTCCTCTATCATGAAACTCAAGAGAAGAGTGAATTCAAGTCTAAAACCATCAATAAGCATAAGTTGATGGTTTGAAAATTTTGAACATAATTTGGACAAAACAATTAATAAATGCAATGAAGACAACCACCACTCCCTGTCATCATGGGAGCTCCAAGAGGGAGATAGACACATCTCAAGTTTCGTCAAAATATCATGAATCGATATGTGATAACTCTTGAAGCAATGGACTCGGCATAACATCTGACCGAAGCCAACCAATTCCAAACATTTTCTTTATGTCAGTTTCATTGATTTTAAGCCAATTTTATTAATCATTTCCATTCTTTAATCAATTTGTCCAAAGTGATAGTTAAGTCCACTAAATGAGAAGAAATGTCAAACGAGAAGTGATCCTTAGCATGAAAGAGAGACTACGTCTTGACAATGAACCTCCGTAGGGATTAATCTATTGAGTGTAGATCTCTTTCTCATGCCTTGAACAACAATCAATTGTTTGAAATAGCTCCCAAACCAAAGAAAAGAAGAAAAAAGGGAGGGTGCAGAAATGATTATGCGAAGTTGATTATTAAAATGAAGCTCTTGATATGAAAAATAAGTAAAGAAAGCTATCAACTCAAATGGCTCGGGTGTCTAAGGCCTAAACAACCGAAGCCATAAGGACGTACAACACAACAAGCAAAGTAGTCGAAGCATAAACTAATTAAATGAATTAAAACAACCCTAGACAGCCCCTAATATGTCAAAAAACAGTGGCTAAAAAATTATGTGAAAGAATTCAAAAGATAGGAAATAACAAGGAATCACAAGGCTAGTAAACAAGAGCAAGGAGAGGTGGCTAATTCCTCCATTTTTGGGACTTCCAAACCATGTTTTTCAGCCCTTTTAAACTTTGAAAATCAGTTTGAAATCCAAGAAAAATAGTGGTAAAACAAAGGAGATGAGCTATGAAGTAAGGTACAAGAAAGGGTGTTAACCCTCTTTACCTTTTGGTAGCTATTCAACCTCAAGTTCTAACACTTGAAATTGATTCAAAACAACACAAAGACACAAGAAATAGATAGAAAGAGACAGAAATGAAAGCAAGAGAAAAGGTGGCAAGCTTATACCTCTTGAAGAGAGCAAGCTTTGGTTGTAAACCAAACTTGATCCTAGCACACTCTCAAGATTGAATTATGATTCACGAGTCTCAGCCAAGGCCCTAAGGTTCAGGTCTAAGGGTGTATATGATGTATAGATATAGTTCAAGGATGATATAATATCTCAAAGCTAGCTTGCAAAGGAAGAAGGATCTCTCAAAGGAGTTTTTGTTTCTTTGAAATTTTTCTAACCCTCAACATAGTGGGATCAGTTCGTATTTATAGAACTTGAGCAAAATAGGTCAAAAATATCTTCAAAAATAAACAGCTGGCTGATTCCTGCCCAGGACAGTGTTTCTCGCCAAAATGGCATGACCGGCCCCAAAGTTGCCCCAATGTGCTCCCATGTTCCTATGTTTAAGGCTAAGTATAGGATGGCACAATGTTCAAAAAGGGACTTCTGAGGTAAGAATAGTGTAAATATGAAGGTTTTGGAATTGTTTCTATAGCGATCCCTATTTTGCCCCGACCTTCATTGTTTCCCGAACTTGGGGCCTGTGGTTAAATATTGTATCTATGTCTTGCTTTTCTCCTTTGACTCTTTGTATTTGAGTTTTGGAACTTGTTGGGCGTTTTTGGAACAGGTTGGTTGTTGATTGGTTTAGATTGTTGTTGCCTAGATTTTAGCCTCTTCGCTCGAGCAAGGCTTCTTGTGCTCGAGCGAGATTTGAGGGTCTTCAGGTTTTTCTCCTAGATGCAATTTTTTAAGAAAGGGGAAGTTCTTCGCTCGAGTGAAGCTTCTTGCGCTCGGGCGAGACTTCTTGCACTTGAGTGTGAGTCTGCATCTGTGGCAGACTTGAAGCTTGGCATTCTACGCTCGAACGAGGCTTATTATGCTCGAGTGAGGTCAGTATTATGTCTGGTCACTCGAGTAACGACTCCTTCGCTCGAGCGAGGACTACATATATCAATTCACAGCAGAGCTTTTCTGTATCACTTTTTGCATCTCTTTCACTCAAAACCCTAGCCTAGCTGTTTCTCTCTCTAAAATGCTCTCTCTCTCTCTCTCTAAATACACCTTGATTTGGGGGTCTCTCAACCCTAGTCCCTTTGTTAAAAAGTTAGAGCAACTTGTGAGCTTCCATTTGATCCAAGAAAGTTAGAGTTTTGGGCATCTTCAAGGTTTCTCCTTCTTTCCTTTGAGCTTCTCCACTTAAAGTAAGGATAATCTACTCTTTGATATGGGTTTTAACCTAGATGCTTGTTGTTTTGTATAAATGGTGGGATTTTGGAAGCCTTTGGGTAAAACTAGAGTTTGAGCTTAAGATTTGAAAGAGGGGTTCTCTATTTTGGGTCATGAAAATATACGTAGAGTATTGAAGATGGGATTATATGGGTTAAAATGATGAAATTTAGACTTGTGATTGACATTTGGAGAAATGGGAAAAATTTCCCTAATTTGTGTTAAATAGTTATTATGCATAAACAATGAAATTGATAAGGGAAATATGGAATTGGGAGGTTGTGTAAATGAACGACGTAGTTGGATTTGATGAATCACTCACCTATGGAAAATTTGGCAAATTATTTGTTTGATAGATTTCTTTATCTGTTTAGAAATATCTGTTTTGGACTATCGGTGGAGGACAGCTATAATTGTTGTAGAAAATACATGTGGATTAGGTGAATTGAAACCAATCATTGGGATTATGTCATTGAATATAGCAGTTTGATAGAACCATTGAATATGTGTTTTAGTTATATGACAACGTTTTTAAATACATTGTATATATATCATTGTTTGGGAGGAAATAGGGGATGTACTCCATTGTTTAGGAGGAGATAGGGGATGGACTCCATTGAAAATTAAGTTGGCCGGAGTATCCAGGGTGAACGTCCCGAAATCTTATATATATATATATATGGGTGCTGGTTCCGTCAGATGTGATTTCGTAAAATGGCAAGAAAATGGAAGTGTTTGAATAGTGTTTGTCATTGAAGTTTTAATAAATGAGTTGCAGTCTCGTTTTGAATTGTTTAGATAACAATGAACTATGTCAACGAATTGATTTGGATAAATGAAAAGAAATGGACTGAAATATAAATGTCGATATTGATTAGTCTTGGAAGGGTGTAAGTTGGTTTACAAGTGTAAACATTTATCTGATGCTGTATCTTAGTTAATTCTCATATATTGTTTTAGCATATCCCTACTAGGTTTTGGCTCACCCTACTTGGAAAACCATTTTTAGGTACAGGAGACATGCCACCTCCAAGGGCATAGTTTAAGAGGACGGGGCTGAAGGCTCTATTTTTGTTATCTATATGTTTATATGTTTTCTTCTTAAGCCGAGGGCTTTAATTGTAAAGAGCTTATGACTCTCACTTTTGTTGTAACCAAGTTATCTCTTGGAAAGATGTAAGCTCGTAGGGCATTTATTTTGTTGTTATCAATTATAGTTACATCCTACAATTTCAAGATGAACATTTATAAAAGTGTAATGCATGTAATATCTTTTGTAATATAAATGAAAATATAACGTTTCTATTATGTTTATGGATCTAATGAATGGTTGATTTATACTATATTTTGAGGGCGTCACAACTTGGTATCAGAGCATACCGAGTTTGAATACTTTGGGTATGTGGGAAATGGTTAGTATCACAGTGGGTTTGTTTGGCTTGTTAGAGACTTAAGTATGATGTTATGTGCTTATATGATAACATGTTTATGTGACTATATGGGTAAGAGATTTAATTTCTGTGATGTTGATCGGGTCTATGGGTTTTTGGGTTTCTGTTGGAAAGGCACTTGATCACTGCTGTTTCTAATTAGAACTCTAGTGATGCCGCGGGACGGTCATTATCCGGAAGTGAAATTCGTACGTGTTTAGGTGATTATGTGCTTACTTGGAGTGATTTACAGTTGCTCATTGTATTAGGACGCGAGTGAGATAGCTTCGGCACATTTGTAAATGTGCTAATCTCTTTGTTACCTTCATTAGGATGTCAGGACGAGGTCGTGGTGGTAGGCGTGGTAGGCCTAGGAAGCATGAGATACCTATACCGGATGAAATTTTGGCACAGGAGGAGGTAGTTGGTCAGGCCAACGTGGCTGAGCCAGTAGGTCAACAGGCCATGGGCGCCTTGGCCCATGAAATGGCCGGAGTGTTGAGGGAATCTATGGACATTCTCAGGACTGAGAATCAAGTTCAGGCCCAAGTAACTGAGGCAGGGTCGTCTTTTTTGAAAAGGGAGTTCTTTCGGTCGAATCCAGATGCGTTTTTGGGTGACCCTAAGAAGCCATTGAAGGCTGATGAGTGGCTTAAACAGATGATGAAGACGTTTGAGATGCTCGGCATCGAAGACGGGAGTTTAAGGGTGATCTTGGCATCCTTCCAGCTGAAGGGAGATGCGAGTGAGTGGTAGAAATATGCGCCCCATTGGCGAGACTTGGAAGGCCTTTGTTGAAGCTTTCCAGGACAAGTACTTACCTGCTACAGTGAGGGAGAAGTTGAGGGATCAATTCTCCAAGTTGGTGCAGCTGAACACCCCAGTGGCCGAGTTTGAAGCCACTTTTACTAGCCTCTCTAGATTTGCACCTGAGTTAGTGGCGACTGAGGAACGCCGTTGTCTGGAGTTCAAGAAGAGATTGAGGACCGGACTCATGTTTAGAGTTGCTGGGTCCATGATTAGGGATTATGGGTGCCTTGTGGAGGCTGCAACCCATCTTAAGACTATCATACATGCAGAGGAGGAGAGGATGAGGGGCTCTAGGAGGAGTCAGGGTGGTCAGGGGGACAGTAAGAAGCAGAGGGGTTCAAACCCTCAGCAGTCCCATGGAGCGCATTCGAGATCTACCTTTCTAGTACCGAGTTCGGGTTCTGGGAGAGGTGGTTAGGGAGACATCACCTGTTTCAAATGTGGTCAATTGGGCCACAAGTGTCCAGCTTGCCCATAGAGGGGAGGAAGGTAGCGAGCAGCTTCATCTTCAGTTCGTTCTCAGGGCCAGAGTCAGGGTAGAGGCCAGCCACTCACTTGTTATCAGTGTGGGCAGGCGGGGCACTTGAAAAGGTTTTGCCCACAGTTGGGTGGCACACTGGGTCCATCTGGTTCAAGGCAGGCATAGAGTCACCAGCCAACACAGTCAGTATAGGCCTGAAGGGCCAATCAGGGAGCCTCTTCGCCTCAATCAATGTAGTAGTCTTATGCTTCGAGGGGTGAGCAGGTGGATCAGAGACCTACATGGCGCGTTGTAGACTGCCCGAACTTGCTCCGCGCGCGAGGGCGCGAATTGGGTTCATAGCTACTACAATTCGGACTCTTGTCACAGTTCTGAATCTAATCTCACAAAGTGCAATGTAAGACTGATAAATCACCAAAGAGTCAAAATCTGGCAATCGGTTTTAGAAAATCGATTTTAATAAAAAAGCGTCAAACATGGACTGCTTTGCCAGATTTCAGAGTCGCCACCTAAATATTTTATTTTGGGAAATTTAGGAAACCCTGACTCATGCCCAAGGCCACATGTCCGTCATCACCAAAGTTACCTCAGCTCGGAAACTTGGATACGAGAGAGGAAAGTCCTGAAATGAGCACCCCCATTCACCTGATCAAAGGATCGGCCTCTATTAACATGATATGCTATTTTTGAAAACACATGTGTTCTTATTCTGGTTTATTAGCTAGTTTACTCTGTGATGTGCACAGCATACAAGTATAGACTAAATCACTCAATTTGGAACAAAACATCTCATGTTTATTTTTCGAAAATGGTTTGAAGATGCTACTCGCAAGTAGGCTAAAACCCGGATTTGCCACCAAACAAGGTGGGCTTAAAAACATTATTTGCCACTCTCAAGTGGGCTTAAAACACACATTTTAATGAATTGTTCCAATTCAAGCAATAAAGCCTTCATCCACAGGCATTCATGCAGTTATAGCAGTTAAGTAAATAACCTCATGGCAAGCATGCTGGCATGGCAACACTCACATCTTATGCAGTATGCTAATGCGTAAACACTCACAGTGTACTCCAAGCCAAAGAAAGAAAACTAGTTAGAAATCAATGCATGATCCTAGCTATGTTAAGATGCCTAATGCAATACATGCAAAATGCAGCTAAATAGGCTCGGCTATCTAGAGTGGCATATGAATATCACAATTGTTACATGTATTCAAATAGGAATTGAAATACAATGCAGTTTGAATGATGCGCCGAGCCCGGTGCATGCAATACGAATGAATGATGCACACATGCAAAGCATAAGTATGCTAATCTGAAACATGCCCTAAAACTAACTACCGAAAGCTGGTAAATAAAAGGGAGAAAGACGTGAGGTTGGAAGACATTCACGCACACATGCACACTTATTGCAACATTTGCCCTCTCGACGGAGGGTCCGAATAATAAGCTAACTAGCTACGCTAATTAAACTAATTATTACAAACCAACTAATTAACTATTCTAAGCTAATTAATTATTACAAACCAAATTGGAACAAATAGTTATGCTAAGCTAATTAGAATATTACAAAACAATTTGAATGATTAATTACACGAACTAATCTTAAGCGATAAAATGGCTAAGCTAAAGAACTAGTTAACTAAGCAATTCAAATGAAATGGCCTCGGGAAACGAGGGGATGTGCATGCACGGTTGGCTTCGCCCGGAAATCTACCGCTGTGCCATGAGTTGCCTCTGTTTGCATTCGCATTGATCTCAAAACATTGAACGCACTTTTCGGGTTGAATCTGCCTCAAAATAGGAGCATTCTGGATAAATTTGCTACAAGTGGCCGACTGGCCAGCCACTTCAACTGGTCAGCAGGCTACTATTACTGGCCGACAGGCCACTATAACTGGCCGGCAGGCTAGTGCAAGTGGCCAGCCGGCCACTTCCTTTTCCAGAACCTCAATGTTGCTGCAACAGAGATCAACAAAGGCACAACAATGCATTTACAAGGAAATATGTGTGCAACTACTCTCCTTATCATTTCTCAAGCTCAAAGGAGCGTAGTACTCGACTCCTTAGCCACCAATCATGTATCTCAATGCATGGTGGCCAAAGAGCCAAGCTCGCACATTATTAGTGAATGCACAAACAACACATAAGAACCCCCGCCTCTATCATGCATGATCAAGAGGGTAGGCGACCAAGAAACACAGCACGTTTCATCACTTTGAGTATGAAACGTGCCACATTCCTTGTGTTTGGATTAACGTCTGATCCAGACACAATGCAACACAAATGAGATGCTCATCTTTCAATACTAAAATGGCATGCACAAGACCCTACCATGTAGGCAATGCATGCAAGACATGTTTAGAAGCCAAGGCATCAAAACTAGGGAATTGTATTACACATGCGGCATGCACTACAATGCTCAAATGGTCAAACCAATTATGGACAGACCTACAATGCTCCAAAACAGTGGCCAATACATACTAAGACTTAGGCACAGAAAGCAAAGAACGCATGCTCATTGGTTTGCTCGTAAGCGAGGCACAAAGCTTAATTTTCAAACACATTGAAAGAGCGACATGTATGAGAGCATGGCATAGGTACAAGCACTGAAATCATATGCCAAGGGATGACATCTCATGCAAACAAGACAAGTATGGCATGCTAGGGTCCTTGAGCATTGAAGCTAGTGAAGTACACAACACTAGGATTATGAAATGCAATGCTCAATGGACTAAACCAACCCTAAACAGACCTCATGCATGCCAAGATAGTGGCCAAAACACTCTGAAATGATAGCATGAAAGGCAAGATGGTGATGCTCATGCATTGGCTCACCAACAAGGCATAAGGGCACAACTCTTAAACACAATTAAAGAGTAATAAACATGAGAGTTTAGGAAGGCTATATGCTCCGAAATCATGTGAGAAATGATGCCATATCACATAAACACAACAAATAAGGCATGCTAGAAGGCCTAAGGCACAAGGCTAGTAAAAGGGACTACACGAGAGGCATGCAATACATGGCACAAATGATTAAACCTGCCATAGATATAGCTCAAATAGGTCAAAACAAAGACCAAAACATGCTGGGATGGGAGCTCAAAAGTCTAGACCAGCATGCATACGCATTGGCCCATAAACAAGGCACAAAGCACAACTCACAAAAGCTATGAAAGAGTGGAATATGTGAGAGTGTGACTATGCTATACACACTAAAATCATGTGAGAAATTAGGCTAAGGCATGCAATCATCACAAGTAAGCATGCAAGAGGTCTTTGAAACTCAAAGCTAGTCAAGGCCCTTATACTACAACCATGCACAACAAGCCCCACATGGCCAAGACCACTCAAAACAGAGCTAAGGAAGGTCAAAATAATGGCAAATACATGCTGAGATAGAGCTAACACAAGCTAGGATTAGAGGCATGAAGCATGGAGCATACTAGGCCAACAAAGAGGATTACACTACAAGTGTAAAAACCAAGCAAGTGGTGACTCCACCAACCAAAATCAGAGTTAAGGCATGTTAAATAATGACCAAAAACATGCTGGAATGGAACCAACACATGCTAGAAAGATGAGCTAAAACATTGAGCATACAAGGCTAGTTTGCAAGGATTACACTACAAGTGTAAGAAGCAAGAAACCAATGATCAAACCAACCAAAAACAAAGCTAAGGCAGGTCCCACAAGTCACAAAAACAAGCTTGAGCTAGGTCAAAAAAAGAGTAAAAGAGCATGCTCAAGTATAAAGCCAACAATGTATGCAAGCAAGACAAAAGGGAAGGGGGACCACCCCCTCCTATTTTGGATCACAAGAGCAACTTTTTACCATTGAAATTTCTTTGAGTTTCAGTGGTAAAAAGGCCAAGCAAGGAAAGAAACAAAAGCTTAGATAGAAAGGCTCAAAAGCTTAGCAAATAAGGCATACAAGAGGATGAAACACCCCCAACACCAAAGAGGCCTTAAACAAACTTCTTTAACACTTAAAAATAGAGTTTTTTTGTAGTTGACAACTAGGCCAAAATAAGCATGCAAAGGTGGCTTAAACTAGCATACAACAAACAAGCTTAAGAGGAGAAAGAGTTTACCCTTATAGCACAGCAAGAAGACAGTAGCTTCAGCAACAATTTCAGACCAAATCCAATGCTAAGACCTCAAAATAAGCCCCAAGGTACCTTAGCTCCAAAGTTATGGTGTTTAACTAGGTGTTTGTGTGCAAAAGTGTGAAGAAATAATACTTCTAAGCAGAGAATACCACAAATATAGAGAGAGAGTGAGAACTCTAGAGAGAGGGGATATACTTTGCTCTGAAAATGCTGAACTCAAAATCAAGAAGATGAGGCTCCCATTTTATAGAGCAAGCAAGCCAAAAAGCTTACTCAATCCCTCCATACACGTGTATGGAGGATGAATTCAGTGAGCCACAGCTGGCTCAAAATATCAACAAATATCTAAAAAGAGAAAAAGTGGTTGCCGGCCAGTTAACTGGCCAGCCGGCTACTTACCCTAGCCGGCTTTAAGTGGCCTGCAAGGGAGAAAAGTGGCCGGCAAGGCCCTCCCCCTCCCAGGCAAGAGGTAATAAGGATTGGCACGAAAAACAAGGCCAAAACACAAAGTGTTAAAAGGCTCAAAGGCAGGGCGCTCGGCCGAGACCTTCGTGCGCTCGAAACAAGAACAAACATGCGCAATCATTGCGTGCACAAACGATGACGTCTGAGTCTTAAGGTCAGTCAAAATTAGGGTGTCTACACGTGTGTATGCTGTTACCGCGCCAAATCTTGTACTGGCTCCATCTGTTGTGAGAGGTACCTTTTTGTTTTACAGCTCAATTGCTAATGTGTTGATTGATACGAGTGCATCCCATTCCTTTATATCTTCTGCATTTGTATCAGTTTTGGGATTGAAGTTAGCACAGTGAGCATCTCCTATTTGTGTTGTGTCACCTGTTGAGGGTGAGATGGTTTTGAAACAGGGGTGTCGGGGCTGTGATATAGAGGTTGCCGATCGTCGGCTTCCCTTTTCTTTTGTGTTGATGGACATGTCTGGTTTTGATGTTATTTTGGGTATGGACTGGTTATCATCATACCGGGCCGTTATAGATTGCTACTGTCAGAGGGCTACTGTATGTACTTTGAGCTATGATTGTTTTCATTTCTTGGGAGATCGGGTCGGTAAAGTCTTATTACCGGTGTATGATCCGTGCGGGTAGAGTGAGCTTAGTTGTCTTCTCGCTAGCTTTATGAGTAGTGAGTGTGATAAGGCCCAGGTTGCGTTGCCAAGAGTGGTTTGTGAGTACTCGGATGTTTTTCCCGAGGATCTTGTTAGTTTACCACTTCACTGAGAGATCGAGTTCTCTATTGATTTAGTGGCTGGCACGGCACCGATTTCCATGGCACCGTATCATTTTGCACCAGCTGAGAGTGAGTTGAAGTTTTAACTCCAGGAATTATTAGATAAGGGCTTCATTCGCCCTAGTACTTCGCCTTGGGGAGCACCGGCCCTCTTTGCTAAAAAGAAAGATGGAGCCTTGCGAGTTTGCATTGACTACTGAAAATTAAATCAGGTTATGGGTAAGAACAAGTATCTTATGCCTTATATAGATGACCTGTTTGATCAGTTGAAAGGGTTTTGCTATTTCTCTAAGATAGACTTGAGATCGGGCTACCATCAGTTGAGGGTAAGAGAGGAGGATATCCCGAAGACGACGGTATGGCCATTATGAGTTTTTGGTGATGCCTTTTAGGCTAGCCAATGCCCCAGCTATGTTCATGGACTTGATGAATCGAATCTTCCGAGAGTTCTTAGATTGTTTTGTGGTCATCTTCGTGGACGACATCTTGATTTACTCACCCTCTGAGGAGGAGCACGAGGAACACTTGTGAGTAGCGCTCGAGTTGCTCAGAGCCCACAAACTGTATGCTAAGTTTGGAAAGTGTGAGTTCTGGCTAAGAAAGGTTAAAGCTATGTTTGGATTGAGTGATTTGGAGAGAAAAGAAAAGAAATTGAGAGATATGTATTTCTCTTACTTGTTTGGATAACCTAGGTGGAGAGAAATGGGAAGAAATGGAGAGAAACTTATTTCTCTTATAATCCTTATTTTCAATCCTCCTCAAAGTGGAGAGATTGGGAGAGAAAAGAAACCATTATTTTCATAATACCAATTTTGTCTCTATAAAAATAAAAGAAATAAAATGATTGAAAATATAAAAATTTTGTTTTGGTAATACAACATAAAATAATTTCTTTTCTTTTCTTTTCTCTTAATGAAATCTAACTGTAGACGCCCCATTTTTGACTGTCCTCAAGACTTGGACGTCACCGTTTGAACACTCGGTGATCATCCTTGTTTGTGCTTGTCTTGAGTTCCCAGAGGTCTCGGCTATGCGCCTTGCCTCAGGATCTCTCGACTCGACTATTTTGTGTTTGGTCTCGCACCAAACACTTGTGTTTTTGCTTTGGAGGGCAGGGAATGGCTTGTTGGCCATCCCCACACTCCACCGGCCATGGCTTGAGGCCACCGGCTGTGTTTTGTTGCCATCGGCCAAATATTTGGCTGACCGGCACTCTAGATGGTCGACCGACCATCTATTTTGGTCAAATTGCATTTTTAGCTGGCCGACCACTATTCATCTACTTTTGCAGATTTTCTATACCAGCTGTGCTAGCTGGCATACACTTTGCTCCCCTCCATACACGTGGAGGGATCTCCCTCTTGACTAGCTTACTTGAGAAGCTTTGCAAGAGTGAGCTCTATAAGAGGGAGCCTCTTCTCCCTCCATTAGGGTTAGAAAAAAATCCCAGGGGAGCTCTGGTTCTAGGGTTAGCATAGTATATCTATTCTATCTCTATTTCTCCATCTCTTTTGCCTTGTGCGTGTGTTTAGTCTTACTATTGCACACAAACACCTAGTCCTACACCTTCTCTTGGTTGCTTAGGGACCAGAAGGTTGTTCTTGGTGTTTTTTGGTTGTTTTGAACTTGAAGAAGCTGCTGGAGCATCATTCTTGAAGAGGGTCAACAAGGGTAAGATTCTTGCCCTTTTTATCCCATATTTGCATAGTCTTTTAGCCTATCTTGCAACCTTTTTTAGACTCTGCATATAACAGATAAAAGTCTTGTTTTTTCCTGCACTAAATAGTTGTTTAAGAGTGTTTTGTTGTTTGAGGTCGTTTGACCCCTCTTAGGGCTTGTTTGGCCCCATTTTGTGCTATTTTGGATGAGCTCCGGGACCACCTTGTTTGGGCCTCCTCACCACTGAAATCTTGTGAGATTTCAGTGGTGAGGATGGTGCCTTGAGGTCCTAACAAGGAGAGGGCCCCTCTCCTTATTGTCCTTGAAAAGGGCCATTTTTTCCTCATGTGTGAACATCCTTTTTAAGTTCATGTTGGCCATGTCTTAAGTGTTATTTGTGCTTATTTTGCCATGATATAGCACTATTTTTACTTGGTTTAGACACACTATGCTTGCTTTGCATACTTGTCTTGCAATGCCATGAAATTGCCTTAACATGTATCTAGCATTTAGACCACTATGTTTACTTGTTTTGGCTTAGTTTTGTGAGGCTTTTATGCATGTTTTAGTGTGCTTGAGGACTGTTTTTGGTTGTTTGGGTCATCCATGATTTGCTTTGTATAGCTACTATGTAATCCCTCTTGTAGGCCTTAAGTATCGAACCTTCTAGCATGTTATCCTTGCATCATTTCAGTGGCTTAGAACTACTTATAGCATCATTTCAGTCCTCATGGCATGCTTGTATGCTTGCATTTGATGTCCCTTTAATTCTTTATAAGGTTGTCATCTTATGCTCCATGTTTGGCCTCTTTTGTATGCTTGCATGTTTAGACCATTTAGATGCCATCTAGATGTGTTTTTGGCTTTGTTTTAACATGCTAAGACTCTGATTTTGGTTGTTTAAATCCTACCATGTTTGGTTTTGCTAAGTGTAGCTCAATACCCTTTTAGCTTGCCTTGAGTTTTGGCCATGCTTGCATGCTTTGCTTGTGTTGATTGGTCAGTTTGGCACCTCTTTTCCATGCAATTTCAGAGCTTATAATGCATGCCATTGGTCCATGTTTATTCTCTTTTAAGTGTGCTTAAAAGTTGTCTCTACTTGCCTAAGTGTTGGACCTTGCATGCATGCCTATTTGTATGTGTTTTGGCTTCCATCCTTGAGCACGTTGGCCACTGTTTTAGGCTTATTTGAGGGCTGCCTAAATTAGTCTAAGTCCATTCTCGCATGTTGTGGCATGCTCACCTTGTGTGTTGATTGCATACTTGGCTTATCATGTGTTGTTGCATGTTTAAATGGCTTTGCATTTGGCATGCATTTATCTTGGTTAAGTTGCCTAACATGTTGTCACATGCCTTGCATGATTGATTCCTTAGGTTGTATGCCTAACATCATTACTTGCTTGCATGTTCATATTGCATGCCTAGGTTGCATTACATTGGCATGCATGCCTCACCTCTTGATCAAGCCATGATAGAGGTTGAAGGCTCCCTTGTATGTTTATATGCATTACATTACATTTGAAATCAAAATGGCACACTTGGTCCCGTTGGCCATCATGCATTGAAATGCGCGATTGGTGGTCTGAGAATCAAGTACCATGCTCCTTTGAGTCATGAATATGATAAGGAGTGTGGTTAGTGCAAACATTGCTTGAAATGCATTGCCATGCCATGTTTTGCCCTCTGCTGCTGTCAAAACAGGTTGCTGCAGGAAGCTTTGGCCGGCTGGCCATCCATACTGCCGACCGACAAATTATTGATGGCCGAGAGCTTAACAAATGGTTGATGACCATCCAGACATGGTTGGTGGGGTTTCCACTTGGTCGGTGGTGATCCACAGTTCCGAAGGAACTGGCTCTTCGTGATCTGAGGTTTCTCATTTTTGTAAACACGTCGTTATGTCGTGTCTTTTGTTTTGTTTACCTCAACTTTTGTTTTGAGTCTTTTCCGAGCGTGTCTCGTTGTGATTAGGTCGTGTACTTTCTGTTTGAGTCTTTTTCA
>NW_021027013.1:1668040-1692324 GCF_004153795.1 Camellia sinensis
CTGAGTTTCAGTGGTAAAAAGGCCAAGCAAGGAAAGAAACAAAAGCTTAGATAGAAAGGCTCAAAAGCTTAGCAAATAAGGCATACAAGGGGATGAAACACCCCCAACACCACAGAGGCCTTAAACAAACTTCTTTAACACTTAAAAACAGAGTTTTTTTTGTAGTTGACAACTAGGCCAAAATAAGCATGCAAAGGTGGCTTAAGCTAGCATACAACAAACAAGCTTAAGAGGAGAAGAAGTTTATCCTTGTAGCACAACAAGAAGACAGTAGCTTCAGCAACAATTTCAGACCAAATCCAATGCTAAGACCTCAAAATAAGCCCCAAGGTACCTCAGCTCCAAAGTTATGGTGTTTAACTAGGTGTTTGTGTGCAAAAGTGTGAAGAAATAACACTTCTAAGCACAAAATACCACAAATATAGAGAGAGAATGAGAACTTTAGAGAGAGGGGATATATTTTGCTCTGAAAATGCTGAACTCAAAATCAAGGAGAAGGAGGCTCCCCTTTTATAGAGCAAGCAAGCCAAAAAGCTTGCTCAATGGAGGATGAATTTAGTGAGCCACAGCTGGCTCAAAATATCAACAAATATCTAAAAAGAGAAAAAGTGGTTGCCGGCCAGTTAACTGGCCGGCCGGCTACTTATCCTAGCCGGCTGGCCACTTTAAGTGGCCTGCAAGGGAGAAAAGTGGCCGGCAAGGCCCTCCCCCTCCCAAGCAAGAGGCAATAAGGATTGGCACGAAAAACAAGGCCAAAACACAAAGTGTTAAAATGCTCAAAGGAAGGGCGCTCGACCGAGACCTTCATGCCCTCGAAACAAGCACAAACATGCGCAATCTTTGCGTGCACAAACGATGACGTCTGAGTCTTAAGGTCAGTCAAAATTGGGGTGTCTATACGTGTGTATGCTGTTACCGCGCCAGATCTTGTACTGGCTCCATCTGTTGTGAGAGGTACCTTTTTATTTTACAACTCAATTGCTAATGCGTTGATTGATACGAGTGCATCCCATTCCTTTATATCTTCTGCATTTGTATCAGTTTTGGGATTGGAGTTAGCACAGTTAGCATCTCCTATTTGTGTTGTGTCACCTGTTGAGGGTGAGATGGTTTTGAAATAGGGGTGTCGGGGCTGTGATATAAAGGTTGCCGATCGTCGGCTTCCCTTTTCTTTTGTGTTGATGGACATGTCTGGTTTTGATGTTATTTTGGGTATGGACTGGTTATCATCATACCGGGCCGTTATAGATTGCTACTGTCAGAGGGCTACTGTATGTACTTTGAGCTATGATTGTTTTCATTTCTTGGGAGATCGGGTCGGTAAAGTCTTATTACCGGTGTATGATCCGTGCGAGCAGAGTGAGCTTAGTTGTCTTCTCGCTAGCTTTATGAGTAGTGAGTGTGATAAGGCCGAGGTTGCGTTGCCAAGAGTGGTTTGTGAGTACTCGGACGTTTTTCCCGAGGATCTTGTTAGTTTACCACCTCACCGAGAGATCGGGTTCTCTATTGATTTAGTGGCTGGCACGGCACCGATTTCCATGGCACCGTATCGTTTTGCACCAGCTGAGAGTGAGTTGAAGTTTCAACTCCAGGAATTATTAGATAAGGGCTTTATTCGCCCTAGTACTTTGCCTTAGGGAGCACCGGCCCTCTTTGCTAAAAAGAAAGATGGAGCCTTGCGAGTTTGTATTGACTACTGAAAATTGAATCAGGTTATGGATAAGAACAAGTATCCTATGCCTCATATAGATGACCTGTTTGATCAGTTGAAAGGGTTTCGCTGTTTCTCTAAGATAGACTTGAGATCGGGCTACCATCAGTTGAGGGTAAGAGAGAAGGATATCCCGAAGACGGCGGTATGGCCATTATGAGTTTTTGGTGATGCCTTTTAGGCTAGCCAATGCCCCAGCTATGTTCATGGACTTGATGAATCGAATCTTCTGAGAGTTCTTAGATTGTTTTTTGGTCATCTTCGTGGACGACATCTTGATTTACTCACCCTCTGAGGAGGAGCACGAGGAACACTTGTGAGTGATGCTCGAGTTTCTTAGAACCCACAAACTGTATGCTACGTTTGGGAAGTGTGAGTTCTGGCTAAGAAAGGTTAAAGCTATGTTTGGATTGAGTGATTTGGAGAGAAAAGAAAAGAAATTGAGAGATACGTATTTCTCTTACTTGTTTGGATAACCTAGGTGGAGAGAAATGGGAAGAAATGGAGAGAAACTCATTTCTCTTATAATCCTTATTTTCAATCTTCCTAAAAGTGGAGAGATTGGGAGAGAAAAGAAACCATTATTTTCATAATACCAATTTTGTCCCTATAAAAATAAAAGAAATAAAATGATTGAAAATATAAAAAGGTTATTTTGGTAATACAACATAAAATAATTTCTTTTCTTTTCTCTTAATGAAATCTAACTGTAGACACCCCATTTTTGACCGTCCTCAAGACTTGGACGTCACCGTTTGAACACTCGGTGATCATCCTTGTTTGTATTTGTCTTGAGTTCCCGGAGGTCTCGGCTATGCGCCTTGCCTCAGGATCTCTCGACTCGACTGTTTTGTGTTTGGTCTCGCACCAAACACTTGTGTTTTTGCTTTGGAGGGCAGGGAATGGCTTGTTGGCCATCCCCACACTCCACTGGCTATGGCTTGAGGCCACCGGCCGTGTTTTTTTGCCATTGGCCAAATGTTTGGCTGACCGACACTCTAGATGGTCGACCGACCATCTATTTTGGTCAAATTACCATTTTGGCTGGCCGACCACTGTTCATCTACTTTTGCAGATATTTTTATGCCAGCTGTGCTAGCTGGCATACACTTTGCTCCCTTCCATACATGTGTATGGAGGGATCTCCCTCTTGACTAGCATAATTGAGAAGCTTTGCAAGAGTGAGCTCTATAAGAGGGAGCCTCTTCTCTCTCCATTAGGGTTAGAAAAAAATCCCAGGGGAGCTCTGGTTCTAGGGTTAGCATAGTATATCTATTCTATCTCTATTTCTCCATCTCTTTTGCCTTGTGTGTGTGTTTAGTCTTACTATTGCACACAAACACCTACTCCTACACCTTCTCTTGGTTGCTGAGGGACCAGAAGGTCGTTCTTGGTGTTTTTGGGTGGTTTTGAGCTTGAAGAAGCTGCTGGAGCATCATTCTTGAAGAGGGTCAACAAGGGTAAGATTCTTGCCCTTTTTACCCCATATTTGCATAGTCTTTTAGCCTATCTTGAAACCTTTTTTAGACTCTGCATATAACACATAAAATTCTTTTTTTTGCCTACTCTAAATAGTTGTTTAAGAGTGTTTTGTTGTTTGAGGTCGTTTGACCCCTCTTAGGGCTTGTTTGGCCCTATTTTGTGCTATTTTGGGTGAGCTCCGGGACCACCTTGTTTGGGCCTCCTCACCACCAAAATCTTGAGGGATTTCAATGGTGAGGATGGTGCCTTGAGGTCCTAACAAGGAGAGGGCCACCCCCTCTCCTTGTTGTCCTTGAAAAGGGCCATTTTTGCCTCATGTGTGAGCATCCTTTTTAAGTTCATGTTGGCCATGTCTTAAGTGTTATTTGTGCCTATTTTGCCATGATATAGCACTGTTTTTACTTGGTTTAGACACACCATTCTTGCTTTGCATACTTGTCTTGCAATGCCATGAAATTGCCTTAACATGTATCTAGCATTTAGACCACTATGCTTGCTTGTTTTGGCTTAGCTTTGTGAGGATTTTATGCATGTTTTAGTGTGCTTGAGGACTGTTTTTGGTTGTTTGGGTCATCCATGATTTTCTTTGTATAGCTACCATGTAATCCCTCTTGTCGGCCTTAAGTATCAGACCCTCTAGCATGCTATCCTTGCGTCATTTCAGTGGCTTAGAACCACTTATAGCATCATTTCAATCCTCATGGCATGCTTGTATGCTTGCATTTGATGTCCCTTTAATGCTTTATAAGGTTGTCATCTTATGCTCCATGTTCGGCCTCTTTTGTATGCTTGCATGTTTAGACCATTTAGATGCCATCTAGATGTGTTTTTGGCTTTGTTTTAACATGTTAAGACTCTGATTTTGGTTGTTCAAATCATGTCATGTTTGATTTTGCTAAGTGTAGTTCAATACATCTTTGGCTTGCCTTGAGTTTTGGCTTTGCTTGCATGCTTTGCTTGCTTTAAATTAGTTAGTTTGGCACCTCTATTTTATGCAATTTCAGAGCCTAGCATGCTTGCTATATGCCCATGTTTATCTCCTTTTAAGTGTGCTTAAAAGTTGCCTCTTTGTGCTTAAGTGTCGAACCATGTTTGCATGCATGATTGTATGTTTAGATACTTGGTTCATGACATGTTGTTGCATGCTTGAATAGTGTTGCGTTTGGCATGCATTTCTTGTTAAGTTGTCTAACATGTTATATGCCTTGCATGTGTGCATGTTGACATTACACTTTGCATGCTTGTTAGTTGCATCCTTGCATGTTCATTTTCATGCTCATGTTGCATATTTAGAGTGCATGCTTAGGTTGTATTTGACATGCATGCCTTGCCTTTTGAATTGAGTATGATAGAAGTTAGGCCTCATTTGTTTGTTCGGTTTGCATTACATTTGAAATCAAAATGCATAACTTGGTTCCTTGGGCCATCACGCATTGAAATGCGCGATTGGTGGTCCGAGAATCAAGTACCATGCTCCTTTAAGTCATGAATATGATAAGGAGTGTGGTTAGTGCAAACATTGCTTGAAATGCATTGCCATGCCATGTTTTGCCCTCTGCTACTGTCAAAACAGGTTTCTGCTGACAAAGATGGCCGGTCGACTACATAGAGTGCCAATCGACCAAAAGTTTGTGGCCGAGAGCTCAATCAATGGTCGATGAGCATCTTGCCATGGTCGGTGACCATTTTTCTTAGCCGGTGGTGTTCCACAGTATCCATAGAGTGCTCCCTGGGACTTTTGCAATTTTCAGAGGAGCAGGGCAAGAAAAACAGAGGCAACTTGTGCATGGCGACGGGTTTTCGAGCAAATCCGAGCACGCATGCATTGGACCCTCTTCCTGAGGCATTTTATCGCTTTCTTTACTTAATTGATTTGTTAATTAATTGTGTGGTCTGTAATATTTAATTAGCTTGTAGGTTATTTAAATCTGTATTATTCTTTTGGTCCCTCCGAGCGAGGGCGAATTTGTAATAAGTGTGGGTGCGTGTGTGCATGTTTTCCGACCCTCACTTCTTTCTCCCTTTTACTTACCTGCTTTGATGGTTAGTATTAGGGCATTTTTAATTTAGCAAACCTTATGCTATGCATGCGTGCATCATTCATCAGTATTGCATGCACCAGGCTCGGCGCATCATGCTAACTGCATAAGTATTTCAAATCTAACTTGAATATGTGCATCAAATGGTTGTATTTCACATGCCATCCTAGGATTAGCCGAGCCTATCCTAATTGCATTCTGTATGCGTTGCATTTGGCAGTTAACATGGACTTGGATCATACATTGATTACTAACTAGTTTCCGTTTTGGCTCAGAGTACTCGGTAAGTTCTTATGCTTTAGCATCTTTGCATGCGTGCGAGTGTTGCCATGACAGCATGCTTACCATGAGGCTATTTACTTATGTGATATAACTGCTTGAATGCCTGTGGATGGAGGTTAAATTACCTAAATTGGAATAATGCATTAAAACTGTGAGTTTTAAGCCCATTAGATGATGGCAAAACCATTGTTTTCTAAGCCCACCTGAGGGTGGCAAAACCTACATTTTAGCCTACTTACGAGTAGCAAACCATTTTCAAAACAAGCATGCAATGATTTGTTTCAAATTAGGCGATTTGGTCTATACTTGTTTGCTGTGCGCATAACATAGTAATTCTAGGCTAATAACCGGAATAGGAACACATAATGCTTTCAAAACAAGATATCACGGTTAGTAGAGACCGATCTTTGATCGGGCGAGAGGGGGTGCTCATAGCTGACCTTCCCCAATCGTACCCAAGTTTCCGAGCCGAGGCAACTTTGGTGATGACGGACACGTGGCCTTTGGCACCGAGTCAGGGTTTCCTAAATTTCCCAAAATAAAATATTTAGGTGGCGACTCTGTATCTCGCAAGGCAGTCCATGTTTGGCACTTCTTTTCTAAAAATCTGTTTTCCAAATCTGGCAAAGCAGTCGAGGCTTTGAAAATCGGGGGGATGAATAAGTAACAGGTATTCGTAGTTGTGGCTAAAACTGTGGATGATGCTTTCCCCACTCCAACCGAAGGCAGTTGAAGCTAGACAGAAAATCGGGATAGGCCCTGTCATGCCAGGACAGTTTCTCCCAATCCCAACTCTGCAACTGGGAAAGATCAGAACGCCAAGGCAGTGCCTGCCGACCCTTTCCCTAGTGCGTCTAGCAAAAACCCTCAGACTTCGAAGTATCTGCCTTGAGGGCGCAGAGTCTTTCACGCCCTCTACATGCCTTTGTCTAGGGCATTTCAAATCTTGGCTAAAAAGGGGCATCTTAAACCCCTCGAGCCTCGGCCTCTCCCGAAGAATCTCCCTCTTACACATGATGCTACCTTGTACTGCGCGTACCACCAACAATCCAGTCACAGCACCGACGGTTGTTTTCGCCTTCGTCATGAAGTGCAAGATTTGATCGACAATGAGGTTATCCTCCCACCCACATCAGCAAAGTCTGTTACCACTGAGTTGTTGGACTTCGTGGATACTGCAAGTATGTGATCAGGGGTTGGACCACCTGCGGACGGTGCCCGGTGTATTTCAGATGTGGCGTTTGGCACGCACTGTTAGGAGCATTTGTGAATGCAATTTTGTAATTTCTGGCTTGGGTGTCGAGTCAGTTCTTTGTTTTGTTTTGGGGTCTGTCTCATTGTCTTGAGTCAGTCTTTTTGCTTAAGGTTCTATCTTGTTGTGTCGAGTCAGTCCCATTATATAGAATGTCAGGTGATTCCAGGGTTGTTACCTTGAACACCGTTTTGTTTCGTAATTATCCTTTTGCTTTCTTTTTGAGTTTGTCTCTGCTGTGGAGCCAATTGCAACCAGGAAATCTTGAACGAAACAGCTGCGGCTATCATGTTCTCGTGCTTATCGCTACTTTGAGCTAGTTGTGCCAGAGCATTTGAATGAAACGACAGAGCATCTCACTCACTTTTCTGCACCCCAAACTCATTGCATTGACTTAAGTTTTTTCAAAACTTTTTGAACACTGTGGTGATGAAAATGAAGAGGAAGGAATTCCTCGGGTTTTGCAAAACTTTGATCAAATTGAGGGAAAAAGAGGCGTGCTAAGCCCTTAATGATTGAAATCATGCTTGTCAGCGTGAGTACTGAGAAGGACCCTGGCTTGATCCAGACTGGTTCCACACTATCTTCAGCGCGAGCGATTTGTCGCTTCTTTAAAAACTTTCAAAAAACAAAATGTTTTGCGCGGTCCTGCGAAGACCTGTGTGGAATCGCTCTTGAGATTGTGCAACTTAGGAACGCTCTCAGCCTCAAGACTTGAGCCCTTGCTTTAAAACCTTGAACCACAATTCGGAATGTTCAACGATCGACCATCAAGAGAGGCCTGTGTGGCCAGATTGGAAGCAGCCCTCGAACAAGAGGCACTAAAGTCAGATCAAGAAGATCAGATCTCGCCGGAAGAAGCTTGTAAAGCTAGAACAGAAGCACCCCCCTAACTAGGGGCAAAAACGTCCGATGTGCTCAAAAAGCCGAAGATGGGTCCTTCAGCAAATCAATACAACAGTCATTTTCCTGGATACAGATGACTTCAGGATCTCAAAACCATTTGGCATGGACTTGTTACACTTTTACCCTTTGAGAGGCTCGCTGGGCCGAAAACCCGGAAGGGCGACCCAGGCAAAAGTTAGAGCAAGAGAAAATACAAAAAAAGAAAGAAAAAATACAAAAAAAGAAAGAAAAGAGAAAAGAAAAGAATTAAAAAGGGAAAGAAGAACAAAGCTAGCAAGGTCGAAAACCCGCAACAGGCGCCTTGGCAAAAGTTAGAGCCTAAAAAAAAGTGAAGGTTAAAATACACGAGTGTACCTTACCCCGAACTACGTAAGGCTTGATTCCCATGTTTGGGATACGTAGGCAACTTCATCCTGAAGTCAAGTCCCCAACGCTTTCATAGCGACTAAGTCCATGTAATGGTTTTAATCATCATTGATTCCCATGTTTGGGATACGTAGGCAGCTTCATCCTAAAGTTCAGTACCACGCACTTTCAAAGTGACTGTGTCCATATATTGGTTTTGACCATCTTCGTCTTCTCTGTATCCGAGAGTTCAGTCGCGATCATCACTAATGAGGACTGACTACAGTATGCTGCGACGTTATCCAGACAAGGGGCAACTTTCCATTGCCGTGCAGCTCTCTTCAGGCAAGGGGCAAATTTTCATTGCCTCCGATTCGAGGTTGTACATCTCGAGAGTAAGTTCCGTGCTCGTTGAGCATTGACCGTTTGCAAAAATAGTTTTTGAAAATTTTTACTGAGGTTGACTATTTTCTCGAAAACTATTTTATTTTCCAAAACTGGACCATTTTCTTGGACCCAAAAAGGAAATTTTCAGTGCTCATAGCCTGACTTGCATGATTTTCAAATCAAAAATCGAACAAGTATGTTGATCTAACTCTCTTCTTGGTCAAGACTGTTTTAGTAGAAAACCAGAAAAAAATGGTCAAAATGATGAACTAGGGGCACAGTTGAGTCAGGTGTTCAGTCTTTCCCCCGTAGTCAACATACTTGCCAGAAGGGCACTCTATTCGCCAGGAGAAGGCACAACTGAAGCTGTCAGTAAAAGGGCTGAAAGCCCTCAACCTCCTCCAAGCAATGAGGTATCAAACCAAGTGCGAAGCACGAACTGGAATGGATCAAGGTACTCCGTTCCCTCATCCGAAACATCAACTAGACGTCCCTGGAGGAAATAACTGCGAGCTAACAGTGTTGGGTTTGAACCCACAACTTCCTATTCATCGATCAATCACCTTGGGAAGGGATGAAAAAATGAGAGAATAAAGAATAGAGAGGTGTAAGTTGAGAGAAAAAGCGAGCCAAAGGGTTTTGAGAGAAAAACCGAGCCTGAGAGCTGAGTGATGTGAGAATCACACAAATGAGAAAGGGTGAGAAACAATACCCAGAGAAACTGGCTCCTCGTGATCTGTGGTCCCCCGTCTTCGTTAACACGTCTGTATGTCGTGTCTTTTGTTCTGTTTACCTCAACCTTTGTTTTGAGTCTTTTTCGAGTGTGTCTCGTTGTGTTTAGGTTGTTTACCTTTTTTGTTTCCGCTGTTGAGTCGTTCTCACTGTGTCCAGTTGTAGGCTCACTGCCTCAGTTTGAAAAACCCTTCTTCAATTTCAAAAATTAATCGTTTTGTGCTCAGAGTGCTGTTCCATTCTCCACATTTGTGCAAAAACATGATTTGGTTCTTTCATACAACTGCAGGGTCCACTCCCGATAAGTGTGAACAGAAAAACCTGGGCCTCTCTAAAGTTTTTGGGTTTCGGATTACATCTGAGTGTGCTTCAACTTCAGCCAATCCCACCTTTGTATTCCGTCCTTTCAGATTGGACTGTTTGTTCAGGATTCGCTGTATGCAGATTAATCCCCAGCAGAGTACGAGCTGAGTATTCAAAATGGGCAGTGGTTTGTTTGAGTTGTTTTGCTGTTGGCCGGTGGACTATTTTTGTGGCCGGTTGGCAGCCGGTGACCTTCTCTGATGGCCGGTGAGCCTCCTACAACCTTGTTTGGTTCAAATGTGTGGTTTGGGGCCTTCATTGCTCAAGACAGTGCAAGAAAGTGCATTTTCGAAGTTCAACCGGTCTCTGTTTTGACCTCAGACCGTGTCTTCTGCGCGTACCACTTGAATACGGGTGCGGTGTATCCTTTTGGTATCCTTTTGTCTCTTTCAAGATTCGAAAGTTGCCCGCATGTGTTGCTTTACAATGCTTTGACATGAACGCGTGTTGAGTTATACATCATTGTGCTCGCATTGTATGCACTCGCAACGGTCTGGCGAGACCTTAAATACGCCCGGTCTAAGAGACCTTAAATCCTCTGAAGGTGCAATTCCTTCGGTATTTGTTATGCATCCCTCTCTCGCATTGTTATGCACACACCTTGTGCATTGCACACGTTATCATTTGTTGTTATACATGTCTGCATGCGTTGTAGCACACATCATCCCTTGCATCGTTATGCATGTCTACACGCATCGTCACACGCACAATTTGCATCGTCATGCATTTTTCCCAGCACTCGGTCTAGGAGACCTTAAATCCTTCGAAGGTGCGAAACCTTTGGCGTCTGCATTGTCATGCATGATCCTCGTCACGCATTGCTATACGCAACTTACATGCATTGTTATGTATCTTCCTCACATGCATTGCCATGCATTTCAAGTAACTTGCGTTGTCACGCATTCCAGACAACATGCATCATTTGCATTTCAAAAAACAAAAACAAAAAACAAACAAAAAATATATGCATATATCATACACTGTAAATAGCATGCATTATCATGCATTTGTCATGCATTTCATCATAAAAATTGCATATGTCATGCATCATTGTATATATTACATGTGTCATGCATTCTATTGTAAATAGTGCATACGTCATGCATCATTGTATATAATGCATATGTCATGTATTACACTGTATAAACTACATCTATCATGCATCCACTGTATATATTCCATTCCATTGCATATTTGTATATATTGCATTAGAGCTTGCATACGTTCATTGCATTAGACCCGCCTATGGCTTGCGCCTTTCCAGGTTGAGCTTGGTCTGGTACGTGCCCGTACTTTTTGCATTGAAACACAGATCTGAGACTTTTGTGTACGCACCTATTCCACGCTGGTATGTTGGTTTGAGGGTTGCGGCACCGTTTCTGTGTTAAAACGTTGGTTTGTATGTGTGCATGCCTTTTCTAGGCAAAACAAGGTTTGGTCGCGTGCCTTATCTGCTGTGAATACTATATTTGCATCCATTGCATTCTTCCCGGCAGATCACATTATACATAGCATTCATTGTATATAATGCATTGTACATCCATTCCATCCAGTGCATATTGTATATATTGCATTGTAGCTTGCATGCATCCACTGCATCCTCCTCCATCTATGGCTTGCGCCTTTCCATGATTGAGCTTGGTCTGGTATGTGCCCATATCTTTCACGTCGAAGCACAGTTATGATATTATGTGTATGCACCTATTCCACGCTGGTATGTTGGTTTGAGGGTGACGGCACCGTATCTGTGTTAGACATGGTTTGTATGTGTACATGCCTTTCCTAGGCAAGATTTGGTTCGGGTGCATGCCATATCTACTGTATATATTACATTGTAGTGTAATTTTTGCATCCAGCATTAAGGTCATGATCTTTCCTCAGCGGGACATTTCCCCACTTATGTCATTCCACCCAATTACTTGTTCTTGTGTCCATCTACATTACTCATAGTTCTGCATGTGTACGCACCTATTCCACGCTGGTATGTTGGTTTGCAACACCTTTTCTATGGTAGACGGACATTGCATCTCCATTATCCTTTTGACATTTGTGTGATTTTGAACCGCACATGATTTGATCATGATTCAATTGCGTTGCGTTTTCATTTGCATTATTATACATAGTTTTGTATATATCGCCTATCATTTTGCATTCATTTTGCATGTTATGCATGTTGCTAACAATATTGTACCTGTTGAGTTTTCTTTCTCTTTCAGGCACGATATTGTATGTACGGTTCATTTGAAGCTGGTGCAACCAGACGAATCACGCAGGTATTGTATTCTCCGAGCAAGACGTATCGAGAATTGCATAATTCTCTTACATCCTTTCTGCATTGTAGTGTAGTTGGATTGATGTCTGCTAGCTTAAAACTGTTGCGTGTTATGCTTCGTTACAGCTTTCTTTGCATGATCATAATTTATGCTCGGCTTCTTGCATTATCAGTTGCGTTTTGCCCCTACCTTCGAGCGCATATCTTTATTGTCTTGCATGCTTTGTCTAAGTCTTTGGCCTTGTCAAAAAATGGGTCGTCTCTGGGCTTTGACACTCACTCCCGTCATTCTTATGACTTTCGAGTTCTGTCAAAGAGGGGTAACTGTAGACACCCCATTTTTGACTGTCCTCAAGACTTGGACGTCACCGTTTGAACACTCGGTGATCAACATTGTTTGTGTTCATCTTGAGTTCCTAGAGGTCTCGGCTATGCGCCTTGCCTCAGGATCTCTCGACTCGACTGTTTTGTGTTTGGTCTCGCACCAAACACTTGTATTTTTGCTTTGGAGGACAGGGAATGGCTTGTTGGCCATCCCCATACTCCACCGGCCATGGCTTGAGGCCACCGGCTGTGTTTTGTTTCCATCGGCCAAATGTTTGGCCGACCGGCACTCTAGATGGTCGACCGACCATCTATTTTGGTCAAATTGCATTTTTGGCTGGCCGACCACTATTCATCTGCTTTTGCAGATATTTTTATGCCAGCTGTGCTAGCTGGCATACACTTTGCTCCCCTCCATACACGTGTATGAAGGGATCTCCCACTTGACTAGCTTACTTGAGAAGCTTTGCAAGAGTGAGCTCTATAAGAGGGAGCCTCTTCTCCCTCCATTAGGGTTAGAAAAAAATCCCAGGGGAGCTCTGGTTCCAGGGTTAGCATAGTATATCTATTCTATCTCTATTTCTCCCTCTCTTTTGCCTTGTGTGTGTGTTTAGTCTTACTATTGCACACAAACACCTAGTCCTACACCTTCTCTTGGTTGCTGAGGGACCAGAAGGCTGTTCTTGGTGTTTTTGGGTGGTTTTGAGCTTGAAGAAGCTCCTGACCACGGTCGCAGCTTTCCCTATTCTCCAACGGGGTGACAGACTAGGTTGGTTCAGTATCCAGAATTGAGGTGCATACACGCTATCTCAACCTATGGGGCTTCCATACAGATTTCAAGCCGAGGACACGCCTCTGGGTATTTAAACCAGGCTTTAGTCCCAGAAATCCCGAACCCTTACGTTCTAGGCATCAGCCACTCGAACTCTAGTTTCCACTTTCGCAGTTGGCCTCTTAGGAACTCATTGCGAACACAGCCAAGATGCCCCTGGCAGGGAATGGTACTCAGGGAGAACACTTTTGATCGCCCTTCTGGCTTGAAGCAGACTTGATCTTGAGCTTGAGGTAGAGGCACACTCGTACTTCAGAGCAATGGCAAGACCCGAAGAGGTACACAGGGAATGTAGTTTCGGAACTTACTGAAGTTGAAACAAACTTGGATACTCGACATTTCCTCTTTTCTTTTGCTTTGCAATCTGGAACCCATATAGCTTCAGATAGGTCCTGGTTTTACTGTTCTGACATGACCTGGGTTGAACCCTGCGGTTTTATGAAAGAACGAATCTTGTTTTGTACAAATGTGGAGAACGGCACGGCACTCGGAGCACAAAACGATTTTATTTTTGAAATTGAGAGATGAGTTTTCGACCAAGTATTGAGCCTACGACTGAACACAGCAAAACGACTCAACAAGGAAATAAAAGGTACACAACCTAGACACATCGAGTAACACTCAAAACGACTCAAAACAAGAATCAAGATAAAACAAAAAGACACGACACTCAGACGTGCACCGGGAGCCTGTTTCACCTGGTAGTGTTTCCCACTGTAACGGCGCCCGCGTGGCCTCATGCTACAGTTCGGACTCGATTTGTGTCACGGTTCTTAATCTGAACCAAAGAGTCCAAATCTGGCAAATCGTTTTGAGAAACAGATTTTTGAAAAAGTAGTGCCAAACATGGACTGCTTTGCCAGATACAGAGTCGCCACCTAAATATTTTAAAATGGGAGAATTCAGGAAACCCTGACTCGGTGCCGAAGGCCACATGTCCGTCATCACCGGAGTTGTCTCGGCTCGGGAGCTAGGGTACGATCGGGAAAGGTCAGCTATGAGCACCCCATCTCGCCCGGTCCGAAGACCGGCCTCTACTAACCGTGATATCCAAGGCTGGAGATTGCGCACAATCATCCGTATTTGATCCTTATCTGTTGGCCTAATGGTCATCATTGAGGCCTTGGTTTTAGCCTAGAATTACTATGTTATGCGCACAGCAAACAAGTATAGACCAAATCGCCTAAATTGGAACAAAACATTGCATGTTCGTTTTGAAGATGGTTTGCTACTTGCAAGTAGGCTAAAATGCAGGTTTTGCCACCCTCGAGTGGGCTTTTAGAAAAGATGGTTTTGCCATTATCTACTGGGTTTAAAACTCACAGTTTTAATGTATTATTCCAATTTAGGTAATTCGACCTCCACCCACAGGCACTCAAGCAGTTATATCACATAAGTAGCTAGCCTCATGGTAATCATACTGTTATGGCAACACTCACACGTATGCGGTATGCTAAAGCATAAATGCTTACCGAGTACTCCAAGCCAGAACAGAAGCTAGTTAGTAATCATGTGCATGATCCTAGTTCATGTTGAGATGGCTAATGCAACACATGCAAGATGCAACTACAATAGGCTCGGCTATCCTAAAGATGGCATCTCCGAGCGAGGGCGAATTTGTAATAAGTGTGGGTGCGTGTGTGCATGTTTTCCAACCCCCACTTCTTTCATACTATAGGTTAGTTACATCTGTATTATCATACTGTATGCTAATTGAAACATGCCCTAGACTAACCACCGAAAGCTAGTAAATAAAAGGGAAGAAAGACGTGGGGTTGGGAGACATACACACACTCACGCACGTTTATTACACAATTGCCCTCGCTCGGAGGGTCCGAATAAATATTACAGTCCGAATAAATAATACTAAATTAATTATTACATAATTTCTAATTAATTAATAAATTAAATGCAGAAAGAAGGTGGCCACAGCCCTGCCTTGGGATGCGTGAATGATGCGTGCTTGACTCGTCTCACCCGGAAACTTGCTGCCATAGCACTGTTGCCTCTGTTTACACTGCCCTGCTCCTCTGAAGACTGTGAAAGTCCCCAGAACTGCTCCTAGAGTGTTGTGGAATGTTACCGGCGGAATGTTACTGGCCAAAAGAATATGCTACCGGCCATGGGAATACTCTCATCGGCTAAATATTGTGCTCTCGGCCAAACATTCTTTACCGGTCGGCACTCAACACTGTCGGCCGGCCAAATCTTCCTACTGAAACCTGCAGTTGACAGCAGCAGAGGGCAAGCAGTGTATGGCATGGAATTTTCAAGCAAATGTATGCACGGACACACTCCCTATCATGCAATGAACTCCAGGGAGCATGGCCCTCGACCCTCGGGCCATCAGTCGTGCATTTCGATGCATGATGGCCTAAGAGGCCAAGTTTGCAACTTGATGTAAATGCATGCAACAAACAAATGGGTGCCAATACCCTATCATATTGAGATCAAGGACATCGGCGACTGAGGATTGAGACGTGTTACGTCACCTTGAGTACAAACACTCCTCAATCTTTGCGCTTGGTTTGACACCCCAAACCAAGCAATGTAATGATGCCAATCATGCAAAATAAGCATGCAAACTAATGAGCCTAAGACTAAGGTATGAAAGGCAGCTTTCAAGGGCACTCACAAGATGGCAAACATGGATGCGAGGCTAACATATTAAGCTTTGAAAATGCATAGAGGAAGATGCCAAATCAACCATGTCATGCAAGCAAGGCATGCAACAATGATCCAAACTTGAAGCCAACCAAGAGGGGTCAAACCATGGCCATGTTAATCAAACCCCAATGGACCAAAATGACCTAAAACAGTCCTAGAGGACTCCAAAACAAGGCTGGAACATGCATGGGATAGGGCCAAAAACATGCTACGAAATGGGCATCAAAACAAAGGCCTTCAAGGTCACCAAAAGGGCATTACTCTATACCTCCCCCCACCAAACATGCATGGACTTTCCAACCAAAAAACAGAGTTTTAATGCATCAAAATACACCCTAAAACCTACATGAATGGCAGCCCAAGGACTCAAACACATAGGCATGCACAAGGACTCAAACATGGAGCGTAAGACCACATCTCTTCAAGGCATTGAAAGGATAACAAATGCAAGCATGTAAGCACAAAACATGGTCTGAAATGTCATAATAAGTGAGTCCAAATCACTGAAATAGCCAAGGTAACGCATGCCAATGACTCACACACCCGATTCCAACATGTTAGAATGCAAAGAGACTATACAAAGCATGAAAGGCATGACCAAATCAACACCCAACAGACCTCAAGCATGGCAAAATATGACCAAAAACTTCACAAAGCTAGGCAAAAAAATGCAAGTATGATGGTCTAATGGCAAGATGCATTTCTAGACAAAATGGGGGAATACAAAGCAAATGTATTATGCATGCAAAGGGTCAACAAACCAACATGGAACAGAGGTATAATATGACCAGAAAGAACCCAAAAATCTCTGAAATGGAGCCAAAGACAACTAGGCATGCATGCTACCTTTATAAGCCTTAAACACAAGCAAAAGAGACAAAAGGGGAGAGGGGTTTCCCTCCCCTATGCAAGACCTCAAAACCTCTTCTTCACCACTGAAAACCCACTGGATTTCAGTGGTGAGAAGGCCAATACACAAAAGGTTCAAAGCTCAATCAAAGAGGGGACAAAAGGGGCCAAACAAGGCCCAAGAGGGAGAGGTCGACCCCCAACACCAAAGTGACCTTAATGAAAGATCTTAAGCATGAAAATACAAGACTTTTTTCAGTTATGTACAAAGCTTAAATCAGTATGCAAGACAGGTCAAAAGCTAGTGCAAGAATGGGGGATAAAAAGGAATAGTGCTCACCCTTGAAGAACTCTTGAAGAACAGCAAGCTCAGGCCCCTTTTTGTGATCAAAATCAGCTCAAAACTTTAAGAACAAACCCTCAAGGCCTCCCAAGTCGAAGTATGGTGTAATAGTGTGTGTCTTAGTTCAATACTATGAACTAAACACACTTTTAGGCTATAAAACGCACACAAAATGAAGAGAGAGAGGAAGATATAGAGAGAGAAAGTATATATCAGATATATATATATATATATATTGCTCTGGTTTTTGCTGAATCAAGACAAAGGAAGGGGGAGGCTCCTTATATAGACAAAGGAAAAGCCCCAAGCTTTTTAAAGAAGCTAATAAAAGAAGGGTCAAAGGGGCCAAGCTTCCAAGAGAAGCTAACCCAAAGGTTCAAGCTTCTTGAGGAATCTAAGACAAAGGGTCAAGCTTCCTCAAGAAGCTTGAGCAAATGGTGCAATCTTCTAGAGGAAGTTTGGATCAAAAATGGTGCAAAGGGGCCAAAACAGCCACATACACGTATGGGGGTAGGGTCTGTGCACCCCAGCTGGCACAGCTGGCATGCACCATGCCTGCAAGAGTCAAAAAGGTGGTACCGGCCAGAAATGGAGGCCATCGGCCAAATAAATGGTCGGTCGGCTATTTTGACTGGCCGGTCGGCTAAATGGATGGCCGGTAGGTGGCTTCCAAGGCCAAAAAGTGGTTGGTAGGTGTTTAGATTGAAGCCCCAGAAATTAGCTTTCCAACGGCGCAAACCTTGCATTAAAATTCCTCCTGTGCAAAAAGTTATGTCCTTTTTGGTGAAGCCGCGCAGATTCGATCCAACCGGAGTGATGCCCTACTTCAATCAACCATATCTCCCCCACCCGGACTTGTCTTTAGGAGATTCTTGAGTGAAAAGTGAAGCCCCGGAAGTAATATTTCCAACGGTGGTGGCCTCTTAGCTAAAATCCAAGTATGCAAATGAATAAGTCCGATTCAGCGAGGGCTGCTCGACTCTCTCCTACCCGGATTCATGCTGAACTTCTCCCAAACTAGTTTTCTCCTCTCCTTTCCTCTTTTCTTCAACTCCAAACCCCTAAACAAAGTGTTTTGAAAGATTTTTCAAAGATTTCATCTCTCTTTCATTCATCTCCACTTTGTCCTTGCTCGGTTTATCGAAAAGCGCAACATTTACCGAAATGCGAGCGTCGGAACATCGTAGGAACTTTATTTTCAAAACATTTTGAAAGAGAGGATTTTAAGATCTAAAATCTTTTGATCAAGATTGTTTTGGTCCAAAAGGGGTATGAAGTTGGGATTTGACTCTCTCATTGCTGAAGAATTTGAACCTTTGCCCTGCACACCTTTTACCACCAAGTAAACCATCAGTAACGCCCAAGTCTTAAGGGCGGTCAAAAATGGGGTGTCTACAGTTGCCCCTCTTTGGCAGAACTCGAAAGTCAAGAAGTGACGTGAGTGAATGTCAAAGCCCAGAGACGACCCATTTTTGACAAGGCCGAAGACTTGGACAAACAAACAAAATACCGATAAATAAATGGTTGTGCCCGCAGGCTACCTACGTATCCCTTTGCAAGGAATCAAACCAGCGTAGTTCAGGGGCAGGATGCAAATGATATGTAGGAAGACTTTGATAATTGGACTTATACGCTACGCGAAGCCAGTCTGAAAATTGGACTTATGCGCTATGTGAAGCCGGTTCGAAAATTGGACTTATACGCTACACGAAGCCGGTTTGAAAATTGGACTTATACGTTACGCGAAGCCGGTTTGATAATTAGACTTATATGCTATGTGAAGCCGGTTTGATAATTAGGGATTTATGCCATGCAATGCAATGTAAAAAAAAATGCAATGTAATAGCTAGAAAGCGAAGGTACCTTACAGGGGCAATTGGCAATGACCTACCTCATGCTGTTGGGGACCTTCCCCTTCTTCTTGGTTAAACTGTGGGTACTACTTTTCTCCCTGGCTGTGGCCGCAGCTTTCCCTATTCTCCAACAGGGTGACAGACTAGGTTGGATCAGTATCCAGAATTGAGGTGCATACAGATGCTATCTCAATCTATGGGGCTGCCATACAAATTTCAAGCCGAGGATACACCCCTGGGTATTTAAACCAGACTTTAGTCTCGGAAATCCCGAACCTTTGCGTTCTAGGCATGAGCCATTCAAACTCTAGTTTCTACCGTCTCAGTTGGTCTCCTAGGAACTCACCGCAAACACAGGCAGGTGGCTATACCAAACCACCGGAAGTCGTTCGGGTACGACAAACACCAAAGGAATTGCACCTTTAGAGGATTTAAGGTCTCTTAGACCGGAGAGTGCACAAGAAAGTGCGAGTGAAGAGTGAATGCACAAAACAGTGCTAAGAAGATGCACGAAACAGTGCGATGCAACGTACTAACAAGTACAGGTTAGGTGCGCAAGAAAGCGTGATAGAATGCATGCAAAATGCAAGTAAGGTGTACAAAACAGTGCGACGCAATGCACTGACAAATGCTACAAGCATTTTCTATGCAAGATGAGAGAGAGCATGTAATGAAATGCACAAGATAGTGCGATGCGCAAGAGAGCGCGAGTGTAAACTGCACAAAATAGCGCGATGCGCAAGAGAGCACGAGTGATAAACTGCACAAAATAGTGCGATGCGCAAGGAAGTGCGAGTGATAAACTGCACAAAATAGTGCGATGCGCAAGAAAGCACGAGTGATTTGAAATGCATAAGACAGTGCGATACACTAAACAGCGTGAGTGATTTGAAATGCACAACAAAGTGCGATACGCTAAACAACGCGATTGATTTTGAAATGCACAAGACAGTGCGATACGCTAAACAGCGCGAGTGATTTGAAACGTACAAGAAACTGCGATATGCTAAACAGCGCGATTGATTTGAAATGCACAAGAAAGTGCGATACGCTAAATAGCGCGATTGATTTGAAATGCACTAAACAATGCGATACGCTAAACAGCGCGATTGATATGCAATGCACAAAATAATGCGAGTGAGATACAACCACAAGATGCACAAGACAGTGCAAATAAGATACAAAGTGTAAGTGCACAAGACAGTGCGAGTGAATGCATGTTCTATGCAAATGAGGTGCATTTTCTATGCAAGTATGGAAGAGTGCATTTTCTATGCAAAAGATACGAGCATTTTCTATGCAAGAAACATGAGCATATTCTATGCAATATTGAAAGCATATTCTATGCATGAATCATAACGATGCGTAGCCACATGGTAAGCATGCTATCAGGTTAACATTCACACGCATGCGAGATGCTAAAGCATAAATACTTACATCGTATTCCGTGCCAAAACAGTGAACTAGTTAGTAATCATATGCCTGATCCTAGTTCATGTTGAAATGGCTAATGTAACACATGCAAAATGTCACTAGAATAGGCTCGGCTAATCTATGAATGGCATGTGAGATGCGACAGATAACATGTATTCAAGTTTGATTTGAAATACTATGCAGTTAGAATGATTAAAATCAGTATGCAAGACAGGTCAAAAGCTAGTGCAAGAATGGGGGATAAAAGGAATAGTGCTCACCCTTGAAGAACTCTTGAAGAACAGCAAGCTCAGGCCCCTTTTTGTGATCAAAATCAGCTCAAAACTTTAAGAACAAACCCTCAAGGCCTCCCAAGTCGAAGTTGGTGTAATAGTGTGGTGTCTTAGTTCAATACTATGAACTAAACACACTTTTAGGCTATAAAACGCACACAAAATGAAGAGAGAGAGGAAGATATAAAGAGAAGAGAAAGTATATATCAGATATATATATATATATATATTGCTCTGGTTTTTGCTGAATCAAGACAAAGGAAGGGAGGCTCCTTATATAGACAAAGGAAAAGCCCCAAGCTTTTTAAAGAAGCTAATAAAAGAAGGGTCAAAGGGGCCAAGCTTCCAAGAGAAGCTAACCCAAAGGTTCAAGCTTCTTGAGGAATCTAGACAAAGGGTCAAGCTTCCTCAAGAAGCTTGAGCAAATGGTGCAATCTTCTAGAGGAAGTTTGGATCAAAAATGGTGCAAAGGGCGCCAAAACAGCCACATACACGTATGGGGGTAGGGTCTGTGCACCCCAGCTGGCACAGCTGGCATGCACCATGCCTGCAAGAGTCAAAAAGGTGGTACCGGCCAGAAATGGAGGCCATCGCCAAATAAATGGTCGTCGGCTATTTTGACTGGCCGGTCGGCTAAATGGATGGCCGGTAGGTGGCTTCCAAGGCCAAAAGTGGTTGGTAGGTGTTTAGATTGAAGCCCCAGAAATTAGCTTTCCAACGGCGCAAACCTTGCATTAAAATTCCTCCTGTGCAAAAAGTTATGTCCTTTTTGGTGAAGCCGCGCAGATTCGATCCAACCGGAGTGATGCCCTACTTCAATCAACCATATCTCCCCCACCCGGACTTGTCTTTAGGAGATTCTTGAGTGAAAAAGTGAGCCCCGAAGTAATATTTCCAACGGTGGTGGCCTCTTAGCTAAAATCCAAGTATGCAAATGAATAAGTCCGATTCAGCGAGGGCTGCTCGACTCTCTCCTACCCGGATTCATGCTGAACTTCTCCCAAACTAGTTTTCTCCTCTCCTTTCCTCTTTTCTTCAACTCCAAACCCTAAACAAAGTGTTTTTGAAGATTTTTCAAAGATTTCATCTCTTTCTTTATTCATCCCACTTTGTCTTTGCTCGGTTTATCGAAAAGCGCAACATTTACCGAAATGCGAGCGTCGGAACATCGTAGGAACTTTATTTTCAAAACATTTTGAAAGAGAGGATTTTAAGATCTAAAATCTTTTGATCAAGATTGTTTTGGTCAAAAGGGGTATGAAGTTGGGATTTGACTCTCTCATTGCTGAAGAATTTGAACCTTTGCCCTGCACACCTTTTACCAACCAAGTAAACCATCAGTAACGCCCAAGTCTTAAGGGCGGTCAAAAATGGGGTGTCTACAGTTGCCCCTCTTTGGCAGAACTCGAAAGTCAAGAAGTGACGTGAGTGAATGTCAAAGCCCAGAGACGACCCATTTTTGACAAGGCCGAAGACTTGGACAAACAAACAAAATACCGATAAATAAATGGTTGTGCCCGCAGGCTACCTACGTATCCCTTTGCAAGGAATCAAACCAGCGTAGTTCAGGGGCAGGATGCAAATGATATGTAGGAAGACTTTGATATTGGACTTATACGCTACGCGAAGCCAGTCTGAAAATTGGACTTATGCGCTATGTGAAGCCGGTTCGAAAATTGGACTTATACGCTACACGAAGCCGGTTTGAAAATTGGACTTATACGTTACGCGAAGCCGGTTTGATAATTAGACTTATATGCTATGTGAAGCCGGTTTGATAATTAGGGATTTTATGCCATGCAATGCAATGTAAAAAAAAATGCAATGTAATAGCTAGAAAGCGAAGGTACCTTACAGGGGCAATTGGCAATGACCTACCTCATGCTGTTGGGGACCTTCCCCTTCTTCTTGGTTAAACTGTGGGTACTACTTTTCTCCCTGGCTGTGGCCGCAGCTTTCCCTATTCTCCAACAGGGTGACAGACTAGGTTGGATCAGTATCCAGAATTGAGGTGCATACAGATGCTATCTCAATCTATGGGGCTGCCATACAAATTTCAAGCCGAGGATACACCCCTGGGTTATTAAACCAGACTTTAGTCTCGGAAATCCCGAACCTTTGCGTTCTAGGCATGAGCCATTCAAACTCTAGTTTCTACCGTCTCAGTTGGTCTCCTAGGAACTCACCGCAAGGCAGGTGGCTATACAAACCACCGGAAGTCGTTCGGGTACGACAAACACCAAAGGAATTGCACCTTTAGAGGATTTAAGGTCTCTTAGACCGGAGAGTGCACAAGAAAGTGCGAGTGAAGAGTGAATGCACAAAACAGTGCTAAGAAGATGCACGAAACAGTGCGATGCAACGTACTAACAAGTACAGGTTAGGTGCGCAAGAAAGCGGTGATAGAATGCATGCAAAATGCAAGTAAGGTGTACAAAACAGTGCGACGCAATGCACTGACAAATGCTACAAGCATTTTCTATGCAAGATGAGAGGAGAGCATGTAATGAAATGCACAAGATAGTGCGATGCGCAAGAGAGCGCGAGTGTAAACTGCACAAAATAGCGCGATGCGCAAGAGAGCACGAGTGATAAACTGCACAAAATAGTGCGATGCGCAAGGAAGTGCGAGTGATAAACTGCACAAAATAGTGCGATGCGCAAGAAAGCACGAGTGATTTGAAATGCATAAGACAGTGCGATACACTAAACAGCGTGAGTGATTTGAAATGCACAACAAAGTGCGATACGCTAAACAACGCGATTGATTTTGAAATGCACAAGACAGTGCGATACGCTAACAGCGCGAGTGATTTGAAACGTAACAAGAAACTGCGATATGCTAAACAGCGCGATTGATTTGAAATGCACAAGAAAGTGCGATACGCTAAATAGCGCGATTGATTTGAAAATGCACTAAACAATGCGATACGCTAAACAGCGCGATTGATATGCAATGCACAAAATAGTGCGAGTGAGATACAACCACAAGATGCACAAGACAGTGCTAGTGAGATACGAAGTGTAAGTGCACAAGACAGTGCGAGTGAATGCATGTTCTATGCAAATGAGGTCATTTTCTATGCAAGTATGGAAGAGTGCATTTTCTATGCAAAAGATACGAGCATTTTCTATGCAAGAAACAGGAGCATATTCTATACAATATTGAAAGCAATATTCTATGCAGAATCGAAAGCAAGCATATTCTATGCATGAATCATAACGATGCGCGGCACGCATGTAACAGAAGTGTATATGAAAGTGCACATTCTATGCAATGGAAGGGCATCAAACATGTATTCTGGTGCCTCCAATTTACCTTTCGGAGGACTTGGCAATACGCTCAGCTCAAAAGGGGACACCCTGTTTATATTGGCGAGAGATACATCTGCATGTGAAAACCTCGGGTGCTGCTTGGACTGCCATTCTAACTTGAAGCAGGCTTACACTTGGGGTCGAGATACACTCATACTCCAAAGAAATGGCGAGGCCTGAGAAGGTGCACCTGGAGTGCAGTCTCGGAATTTGCCGAAGTTGAAACAGACTAAGATGCTCCAAATTTCACTCTTTTCTTTTGCTTTGCAGCCCGGAACCTATATAGCTTCAGATAGGTCCTTGTTCTACTGTTCTCACATGACCTGGGTTGAACCTTGCGGTTTATGAAAGAAAGAATCTTGTTTTGCATAAATGTGCAGAATGGCACAGCACTCTGAGCACAAAACGATTTTTTTGAAAATGAGAAAAGGGTTCTCAACCGGGTATTGAGCCTACAACTGAACACAACATACTATGACTCAACAAAAGGTACACGACCTAAACACATCGAGTAACACTCGAAAAGACTCAAAACAAAAGTTGAGGTAAACAAACAAAAGACACGACACACAGACGTGTTACAAAGACAAGAGACCTCTCAGTTCGCGAGGAGCCAGTTTCTCT
>NW_021027013.1:1699395-1836110 GCF_004153795.1 Camellia sinensis
CTTGCCATTTTAGCCTCATGTGTGAGCACCATTTTTGAGTTCATGTTGGCCATGTCTTAAGTGTTATTTGTGCTTATTTTTTCATGATATAGCACTGTTTTTACTTGGTTTAGACACACCATGCTTGCTTTGCGTACTTGTCTTGCAATGCCATGAAATTTCCTTAACATGTATCTAGCATTTAGACTACTATGCTTACTTGTTTTGGCTTAGCTTTGTGAAGCTTTTATGCATGTTTTAGTGTGCTTGAGGACTTTTTTTGGTTGTTTGGGTCATCCATGATTTGCTTTGTATATCTACCATGTAATCCCTCTTGTAGGCCTTAAGTATCGAACCCTCTAGCATGCTATTCTTGCATCATTTCAGTGGCTTAGAACCACTTGTAGTATCATTTTAGTCCTCATGGCATGCTTGTATGCTTGCATTTGATGTCCCTTTAATGCTTTATAAGGTTGTCATCTTATGCTCTATGTTTGGCCTCTTTTGTATGCTTGCATGTTTAGACCATTTAGATGCCATCTAGATGTGTTTTTGGCTTTGGTTTAACATGCTAAGACTCTGATTTTGGTTGTTCAAATCATGTCATGTTTGATTTTGCTAAGTGTAGTTCAATACATCTTTGGCTTGCCTTGAGTTTTGGTTTTGCTTGTATGCTTTGTTTGCTTTAAATTAGTTGGTTTGGCACCTCTATTTTATGCAATTTCAGAGCCTAGCATGCTTGCTATATGCCCATGTTTATCTCCTTTTAAGTGTGCTTAAAAGTTGCCTCTTTGTGCTTAAGTGTCGAACCATGTTTGCATGCATGATTGTATGTTTAGATACTTGGTTCATGACATGTTGTTGCATGCTTGAATAGTGTTGCGTTTGGCATGCATTTCTTGTTAAGTTGTCTAACATGTTATATGCCTTGCATGTGTGCATGTTGACATTACACTTTGCATGCTTGTTAGTTGCATCCTTGCATGTTCATTTGCATGCTCATGTTGCATATTTAGAGTGCATGCTTAGGTTGTATTTGACATGCATGCCTTGCCTCTTGAATTGAGTATGATAGAAGTTAGGCCTCATTTGTTTGTTCGATTTTCATTACATTTGAAATCAAAATGCACAACTTGGTTCCTTGGGCCATCACGCATTGAAATGCGCGATTGGTGGTCCGAGAATCAAGTACCATGCTCCTTTGAGTCATGAATATGATAAGGAGTGTGGTTAGTGCAAACATTGCTTGAAATGCATTGCCATGCCATGTTTTGCCCTCTGCTGCCGTCAAAACAGGTTTCTGCAGACAAAGATGGCCGGTCGACTACATAGAGTGCCGATCGACCAAAAGTTTGTGGCCGAGAGCTCAATCAATGGTCGATGACCATCTTGCCATGGTCGGTGACCATTTTTCTTAGCCGGTGGTGTTCCACAGTGTCCATAGAGTGCTCCCTGGGACCTTTGCAATTTTTAGAGGAGCAAGGCAGGGAAAATAGAGGCAACTTGTGCATGCCGACGGGTTTCTGAGCAAATCCGAGCACGCATGCATTAGACCCTCTTCCCGAGGTGTTTTATCGATTTCTTTACTTAATTGATTTGTTAATTAATTGGGTGGTCTGTAATATTTAATTAGCTTGTAGGTTAGTTAAATATGTATTATTCTTTTGGTCCCTCCGAGCGAGGGCGAATTTGTAATAAGTGTGGGTGCGTGTGTGCATGTTTTCCAACCCCCACTTCTTTCTCCCTTTTACTTACCTGCTTTTGATGGTTAGTAATTAGGGCATATTTAATTTAGCATACCTTATGCCTATGTATGCGGTGCATCATTCATCAGTATTGCATGCACCGGCTCGGCGCATCATTGGCTAAACTGCATAAGTATTTTCAAATCTAACTTGAATATATGCCATCAAAATGGTTGCATTCACATGCCATCATTTAGGATTAGCCGAGCCTATCCTAATTAGTAATTCTGTAATGCGTTGCATTAAGGCACTTAACACTGGACTTGGATCATACATTGATTTAACTCCGTTTCCGTTCTGTCGGAGTACTCGTAAAGTTTCTTATGCTTTAGCATCTTTGCATGCGTCGCGAAGTGTTGCCCATGACAGCATGCTACCATGAGGCTATTTCTTATGTTGATCATTAACTGCTTGAATGCTTGTGGATGCAGGTTAAATTACCTAAATTTGGAATAATGCATTATAAAACTATGAGTTTTAAGCCCACTGATGATGGCAAAATCATGTTTCTAAGCCCACCCGAGGGTGGTAAAACCTACATTTTAGCCTACTTAACGAGTAGCAAACCATTTTCAAAACAACATGCAATGATTTGTTCCATTTAGGCAATTTGGTCTATACTTGTTTGCTGTGCGCATAACATAGTAATTCCTAGGCTAATACCAAAATAGGAACACATAATGCTTTCAAAAACAAGATATCACGGCTAGTAGAAAGGCCCAATCTTTGATCGGGCAAGAGGGGGTGCTCATAGCTGACTTCCCAATCGTACCCAAGTTCCGCGAGCCGAGCAACTTTGGTGATGACGGACACGTGGCCTTTGCACGGCAGAGTCAGGGTTTCCTAAATTTCCCAAAATAAAATATTTAGGTGGCGACTCTATATTCTGGCAAAGCAAGTCCATGTTTGGCACTTCTTTTCTAAAAATCTGTTTTTCTCAAAACGATTTGCCGGATTTGGACTCTTTGGTTCAGATTAAGAACCGTGACAATTTGAGAGTCCTGAACTGTAGTGAACCCAATATGAACAGAACGGGACTCATCCTCCTAGGGCGTTCGGGGACGTCTACACTAACCAAACAAGAATGAGAGAATCACAATAATTTCTTTTCTTTTATTTCTTCCTTATCCAAACAAAAAGGAAAGAAATCACAATCATTTCTTTTCTTTTCTTTTCTCTTATAACTTAAGTAATTCTTTCTTTTCTTTTCTCTCCTAGGTTTCCAAACATAGTGTAAGTTCTTAAGCCATGTAGTATTCGGGGAAGGGGTGATTGTAGATTCATCCAAAATTGAGGCAGTGCAGGATTGGGCACAACCTAAGAATGTTTTCAAGATTCGTAGTTTCTTGTGGTTGGCTGGGTATTACCGTCGATTTGTGAAGGATTTCTCCAGATTAGATTCGCCTTTGACTAGATTGACGAGGAAATGGGTCAAATTTGTGTGGAGTGAGACTTACTACAGCACCAATCTTGATTATTCCGGAGAGGGGTTTAGGCTATTCTGTGTATTGTGATACCTCACGAAAGGGTTTGGGTTGTGTGCTAATGCAAGAGGGGAAAGTAGTAGCCTATGGCTTACGGCTGTTGAAAACACACAAAAGGAACTACCCTACTCATAATTTAGAGTTAACAGCTGTTATTTTTGCCTTGAAGATTTGGAGGCATTATCTGTATGGTGAGAGATTTGAGGTGTTTTCTGATCATAAAAGTTTGAAGTATCTGTCTACACAGAAAGACTTAAATTTGAGGCAGAGGAGGTGGATGGAGTTCATTGAGGATTATGACTTTGAGTTACATTATCACCCCAGGAAGGCCAATGTAGTGGCTAATGCATTGAGTAGGAAATCTATCAGTAGTGTGGCTGGTATTGCCATCCAGGAATGGGAGATGTTGGGTGCTCTTGGGGAGTTTGACTTGCATCTAGGCGAATCTGTTGAGTCTGTAGCCTTGTTCTCTGTGGTTGCACAACCTACACTTGTGAACCGAGTGTTAGAAGCGTAGAAGGGTCATAGTGAGGTAGAATCCCATTGGGAGAGGATCTCCAGTGGGAAGGTAGAGAAGGGTTTGACTATGTATCCCGACCTAGTGTGAGATACTGTGACTGCTTGTTTGTGCCAGAGACTTGTCGAGAGGAAGTACTCCGAGAGTTTCATCATTCACGCCTTGCGGTGCATCCGGGAGGCACAAAGATGTATCATAATCTGAGTCGCCAGTTTTGGTGGAGGGGTATGAAGAAGGATGTAGCAGTGTTTGTATCGAGGTGCCTTACTTGTTAGCAAGTGAAGGCCGAACATCAGAGGCCAGCGGGTTTGTTGCAACCCTTGCCTATAGCTGAGTGGAAGTGGGAGCATGTCACGATGGATTTTCTTGTGGGTCTTCCATGCCATTTGGGTGGTAGTTGATCGGTTGACTAAGTCAGCGCATTTTATTCCTATGCGCGTAAAAGATTCAGTAGATTACCTTGATGACTTGTATATTCAGGACATAGTGAGGTTGCATGGGGTCCCTTGACGATCGTTTCGGATAGAGATCCGCATTTCACTGCTCGGTTGTGGCAGAGCTCCAGTTTTGGTGGAGGGGTATGAAGAAGGATGTAGCAGTGTTTGTATCGAGGTGCCTTACTTGTTAGCAAGTGAAGGCCGAACATCAGAGGCCAGCGGGTTTGTTGCAACCCTTGCCCATAGCTGAGTGGAAGTGGGAGCATGTCACGATGGATTTTGTTGTGGGCCTTCCATGCCATTTGGGTGGTAGTTGATCAGTTGACTAAGTCAGCGCATTTTATTCCTATGCGCGTAAGAGATTTAGTAGATTACCTTGTTGACTTGTACATTCAGGATATAGTGAGGTTGCACGGGGTCCCTTGACGATCGTTTCGGATAGAGATCCGCATTTCACTGCTCGGTTGTGGCAGAGCTTGCAGAGTGCCTTGGGCACTAGACTGACCTTTAGTACCGCTTACCATCCTCAGACTGACGGGCTATCCGAGCGTACTATTCAGATCCTTGAGAATATGATTCAAGGTTGTGTCCTTGACTTTATGGGGTCATGGGAGATACAGTTACCCTTAGTGGAATTTGCCTGCAATAACAGTTTCCAATCGAGCATTGGCACGGCACCGTTTGAGGCCTTGTATGGCCGACCATGTAGATCTCCAGTGTGTTGGGCCAAGGTGGGTGATGCACCTTTGTTAGGTCCAGAGTTGGTTCAGGAGATGACGGAGAAAGTGGCACTTATCCGTGAAAGGTTGGTTATAGCCCAGAGTCGTCAAAAGAGTTATGCCGACCGTAAGAGGAGACCTTTTTCATTTGAAGTGGGTGATCATGTCTTTTTGAAAATATCACCTTGACGGGGTTTGATGGGGTTTAGGAAGAGCAGGAAGTTATCCCCTCGGTTTATTGGCCCTTTTGAGATCTTTGAGCGGATTTGGGAGGTTGCCTATTGTTTGGCGTTGCCACCACAACTGTCCGGAGTACATGACGTGTTTCATATTAGTATGCTTTGGAAATACGAGCCGGATCCATCGCATGTGTTGGATTGGACCGACTTAGAAGTAGGCGAGGATGCCTTATATGAGGAGAGACCAGTGCGAGTCTTGGATAAGCGGGACCAAGTCTTGCGAGGCAAGACAATCCCCTTGGTCAAAGTATTGTGGAAACATCACGGGGTTCAAGAAGCAACTTAGGAGCATGAATTGGAAGTCTGAAAGAAATATCCAGACTTATTTGTTGATGTTTGAGCATATGTTGAAATTTTAGTTTTGTTTAAGAATTATAAAAACATTGTATATGTTTTGGATTATGAAAGCATTGTGAATGTTGAGCATGTTTTGGAAACACAAGTTTAATTTGAACATTGCATATGTTGTTTAAGTTTTGGAAATGTAAAATTGTTATAAATATTGAATATGTTTTGGAAACATGAGATATATGTATTGAAATTAGTTAAATTTTTAGAATATGCATATTGGTAGAGTATGTTGGGCTACATACATATTATGGATTATTCTCTTGTGAAGAGATGGAATGACCGGTGGGTGGGTCATGGTGATGAGAGTGGAATGGTAATCATTTTGAAAAGGATAATCATGGTTTTGAAACTTGTACTAAAATTTCGGGAACAAAATTCTTTAAGGGGGGGAGGTTATAGCAATCCCGGCTTTGCTCCGACCTTCATTGTGTCCCGGACTTGGGCCCATGGTTAAATATTGTATCTATGTCTTGTTTTTTCCCTTTCACTCTTTGTATTTGAGTTTTGGAACTTGTTGGGCGTGTTTGGAATAGGTTGGTTGTTGATTAGTTTAGATTGTTGTTGCCCAGATTTTGACCTCTTCCGCTCGAGCGAGGCTTCTTGCGTTCGAGCGAGCCTTGTGCAATTTGCTTCTTCGCTCGAGCGAGGTTTATTGCGCTCGAGCGAGGTTTGAGGGTCTTCAGGTTTTTCTCCCAGACATAGTTTTTCAGGGACGGGGAAGTTCTTCGCTCAAGCGAAGCTTCTTGCGCTCAAGCGAGCCTGGTGAACTTGCTTCTTTGCTCGAGCGAGACTTCTTACGCTCGAGCGTGCGTCTGCATCTATGGCAGACCTGAAGCTTTGCATTCTACGCTCGAGCGACGCTTCTTACACTCGAGCGAGGTCAGCGTTGTGTCTAGTCGCCCAAGCAACGACTCCTTCGCTTTAGCGAGGACTGCGTATATCAGTTCGCAGAAAAGCTTTTCTGCATCACTTTTTGTTTCTCTTTCACCCAAAACCCTAGCCCAGCTCCTTCTCTCATACAATACTCTCTCTCTCTCTCTCTCTCTCTCTCTCTCTCTCTCTCTATAAATACACCTTGATTTGGGGGTCTCTTAACCCTAGTCCCTTTGTTAAAAAGGTAGAACAACTTGTGAGCTTCCATTTGATCCAAGAAAGTTGGTGTTTTGGGCATCTTCAAGGTTTCTCCTTCTCTTCTTTGAGCTTCTCCACTTGAGGTAGGGATAATCTACTCTTTGATATGGGTTTTAACCTAGATGCTTGTTATTTTGTATAAACGGTGGGATTTTGGAAGCCTTTGGGTAAAATTAGAGTTTGAGCTTAAGATTTGAAAGAGGGGTTCTCTATTTTGGGTCATGAAAATATATGTAGAGTATTGAAGATAGGATTATATGGTTTAAAATGATGAAATTTAGACTTGTGATTGACATTTGGAGAAAGGAAAAAAATTGACCTAATTTGTGTTAAATAGTTATTATGCATAAACAATGAAATTGATAAGGGAAATATGGAATTGGGAGGTTGTGTAAATGAACGGTGTAGTTGGATTTGATAAATCACTCACCTGTAGAAAATTTGGCAAATTATCTGTTTGATAGATTTGTTTATCTGTTTAGAAATATCTGTTTTGGGCTATCGGTGGAGAATAGCTATGATTGTTGTAGGAAATGCATGTGGATTAGGTGAATTGAAACCAATCATTGGGATTATGTCATTGAATATGGCAGTTTGATAAAACCATTGAATATGTGTTTTGGTTAGTCATTGTATATGACAACGTTTTTAAATACATTGTATATGTATCATTGTTTGAGAGGAAATAGGGGATGTACTCCATTGTTTGGGAGGAGATAGGGGATAAACTCCATTGAAAATTAAGTTAGCCAGAGTGTCCAAGGTGAAAGTCCCGAAATCTTATTTATATATATATGGGTGCCAGTTCCCTCGAATGTGATCCGTAAAACGCCAACAAAATGGAAGTGTTTGAATAATGTTTGTCATTGAAGTGTTAATAAATGAGTTGTAATCTCGTTTTGGATTGTTTAGATAACAATGAACTATGTCAACAAATTGATTTGGATAAATGAATAGAAATTGACTGAAATATATATGTCGATATTGATTAGTCTTGGAAGGGTGTAAGCTGGTTTACAAGTGTCAAACATTTATCTAACGCTAATATCTTAGTTAATTCTCATATATTGTTTTAGCATATCCCTACTAGGCTTTGGCTTACCCTACTTGGGAACCATTTTCAAGTATAGGAGACATGCCACTTCCAAGGGCATAGTTTGAGAGGACAGGGCTGAAGGCTTTATTTTTGTTATCTATATGTTTATATGTTTTCTTCTTAAGCTGAGGGCTTTAATTGTAAAGAGCTTATGACTCTCACTTTTGTTGTAACCAAGTTATCTCTTGGAAAGATGTAAGCCCGTAGGGCATTTATTTTGTTGTTATCAATTAGAGTTACATGCTATAATTTCAAGATGAACATTTATGAAAGTGTAATGCATGTAATATCTTTTGTAATATAAACTCTGATGAATGAAAATATAACGTTTCTATTATGTTTATAGATCTTTGGAATGGTTGATTTATACTATATTTTGAGGGCGTCACAGTTTCCGAGCTTGAGCTTAAATTCCTCTATTTGAGAATTCGAATCATACACAATATAACTTTCATCATCGAGTGCATAGGACAAAGCGCCCAAGTCTTGCGGGCGGTCAAAAATGGGGTGTCTACACTTACCAATCCCATCTTATCCCACCACGCATCCGATGCCTGAAACAAACCCGTTTTGCTGTCAAATCCAATCCTTGTGATTCCTTTGCTGGAATCAATCAACTTGCTCTAAGCATTCCTCTCTTTTTTGAGACTTACATATTTATTCTTCAACTGTTTCAGACCATTTTTTTTTAGTATTTTTTTTTCAAATTTCTTTGCAAACGACTTGTACCCAGTTTGGCATAGGACTAGGAATAGGCAATTCCCTTTTGTAATCTCATCAGCAATCAGTTGCAAGAAAATCTAAGTTGATTCACTAGCTTAGGATGCCTTATGGTTGAACTGCTTTTGTGTTTCTTCAACACTGCTAGACTCCTCTGTTGCAATGCCTTTGTTTTTTGAAAGGGTACGAGAGAAGTATGTATGGAAGCCATTTGGACTAACCAGGAATACATGCCAAGTAATTTACGAGCTAAAATGATCATAATCACAAAATTGTATGGGAATGACTAATATATAACCATTGCATAGCAATTAAAAAGAATTGGTTGCTACGTTGACAATATATAACCATTTCACAATAATTAAAATAAGAATAGCAACACATAACATTCATGAAGAACGAGTGGTCATAGGAATACAAATTGTTGTTAAATAATTTTGTTGCACTAAAGCAGTCATTAACGTCTTCCCCGAACTATTGCTGGAACCAAAGGTGAAATTAAAGTGATTACAATTAACATTATTACAACAGTCATGCACTCCAAATGCTAAGTTTGCTTACATACGCAACAACAAAATGACAACGACAATGCACAACACAAAGACAATGGTTTTAAGGAGGCACAACGAGTGTTGAATGTGTATGACATCATCTCGCAAGTGCATAACAATGTCATTTGTGGAGGATGCATAGTCTGTGCTCTGTCTCCTTGGTTCTTCGCTCCAACCAATCCAATTGACACAGGGCTGACAAGTGAAAATAACGAAGTTATTAGTCAATTGGTTTGAAATTAAATGCAATTATGACCGTTATTGAATTGGGCACTCACCACAAGGCGGGGACAAGCAAACTACAGACGCCTTGGATTTTTGTTTGATCTGGATATCTTCACAACACGCCTTGGATTTTTGTCCGACGTGGCCATGGAGTAAAAGTTGTAATTGAGGTAAAAGAAGCCATTGATTTGTTTTTTGACCATGTAATGACTACTACAACAAATATCAAATATGTTAACATATAGGTACCACATAATTCAGAGTTCAAGAATTCTTTCTGTATAAAATGACAAATGTCTTCATTTGTTTCTAAAAACATGGGGTTTTATAAAAGAAATTTTTTTTACAAGCACAAATAACTTGACAAATAGTAAACCAGAAGCGTGTATATTATTCTACTGTAATTCATATTATTTATGTGTAGAATACAAATATTGTAACAAATGAAACCAAAACTTTGCGTAAAAATAAAAACTATTATCCAAACACAATTGAGGTGCACAATTATTCATTAGGCATCTTATTGTCAATAATATATGATCATGTCACCTTTTCTTATAATAAATGGGAATGGGTGTGAACTGTAGGTCATTCGTTCGACTTTTTATTTTTTCTGTATGAAATGAACAGTTGTAATTACCATTCCAAATGCACATTTACAATCTGCTATTTCTTCTATCTGTTCAAAATTCCCAAAAAAATATGAATGGGATATGCAAAAAGTAAAAAAGGTATGTGATCAGTCAGAAGAAGATTCAAGGGTAGTGGTGCTTAAGCACCAGTATGATGGACAAAATCCTTAGAGAACCAGTGACTTGAATAATCACAAAAGAACCTAAAGCCTTGGTGTAGCTGTTGTAGTTAAGTTATAACTTATAACCACTTAGACATAAGGTGGAGTTGGTTTCAAACTTTGGAAAAATAACACATCTGTAGAAGATTTAAGCGTAGCGACCTAGATCAAGCTTGAGGTGAAATTATTGCCAAATCTAGAACCATGGTTACCAAAGGTTGCACACCAAGCGACAAAGTTATGTTTCATTTATACAAACTCTGCGTATGTCTGTTATTGATGTAATAGATTATTCATTTACCCTTAATATAGTATGTTTTAATACCTGATCCAAAAACCAATTATCTTAAAAACCTCATGAACATTAGAATGACATCAGACTGAAAGTGAACAATAGATTAAAATTACTATTAAAAAAATATTCAATCTAATACTTTTGAGCCTTAATTCATAAAAACCAATCTTAATTCCCATCAAAAATCATATCAAAACACATAATTTGTACTGACCCAGATTGATATATTGATTTCACCAAATTTTATGATCACTAAACATGCATTTCAAGTAGAAACAGTTTGAAATCAGTATTCGTAGGAAGTAAATGAATCAATAATTCCCTATGAAATGGAGAGGATCCAAATCCCCACAAAAATAAAGCTTCCAACTTCAACAACAACAACCATAAAAAATAAAAAAAAATAAAAATAAAAAAAAATAAAAAAACAACAACAACAACAACAACAACAAAGAGGTACTTAGCTCTCAACTCATCAAAATTCAGATAATTTTCCAGACTATAATTTAGTCTATAAACATACAATGTTTGATCTTGACAAAATCTGAAATTCAGTCTATAAACAGGACATGTAAAGAATGGAAAGAATGGAAAAAACAGGACATGTTTCAAATAATGTTTCATCTTGACAAAATCTATAATTCAATCTCTATAAACAGGACATGTAAAGAATAGCAAAAAAAAAAAAATGACAACTTCCCAAAAAATCGGCATATAAATGCTGCGCAGAATCAAAGCGTTGAGCAAAAAAATGGAACAGGCCACACATCTTGTAATTCCAGAGATCAATTTTCTAAAGAAAAACAAAAATTTAAATCCATCAGAATTTATGGAGCATCGATCATCATATCGTGGTTTTCTCACATGCCAAAAAAATAACATCCACACAACAAAAAAAATGGACGATTAATGAATACTCCAGCAGATCGGGTTGAAGGAGATCAAATCAACCCAAAACCAAAAAAAATGTGTACCTCACGATCGGTAGTAGCGAGGACACCATGGTTACAGTGTGGCCGCCGATGTGCACTCTGGTGGGCTTGGGCTATGGACTACTTGAGTTGTTGTTCTTCTTCACTAATGGCAGTCTTCAATTTTAGCCTCATTCTTTTCATCTAACTGTGCCCTATGTGAGCTAAAGTGTGTGGTTTGTTTTGTTGCTGCTGTGACACAAACAGATTGGCAATGGAGTAGTTTGGTAATTTGCACACAGGTTGAACCCTTCCCCATCCACGTGACTCTTTTTTGTCTCTTATGGCTAATTTAGCCTATTTTGGACGGATGTGGCTAAATTAGCCCAAGTGTGGATTGCTAAACGAGGGCTAAGAATAAACAATTTTGTGTGTATTCAATATTTTTTGTTTATAACTATTTTTGACAAGGATTCAACTTAATAATTACCTTTACTAAATATCTTAGCTGAAAATTTTATTTAATTGATTTTTCATAAACCTACACAAATACACAATTATAAAAATTTATCATCAAATTCAAAAAAAAATAAAAAATTGCATTAGGTAGCCAGTGAGGTGAGTCTCACCCCACCACTTGTTCCATTGCTTGGCAGCCTACAAAATAGGTTATGATGATGCTCTTGGTCTTTGATAGATTTGAGATCAATTACAATTATAACAAGAGCAAAGGGTTGGACATGTTTTATGAGTTTATTTATACATACTCCATTCTTAACTAATGGGAGAGAGTGAAAGCTAAAATAAAATTCTTTTGATAGCAAAGTTAGAGTTGGGAGATAAGAAGAGGAGAAGGAGAAATGTTAGAATCTTTATACCATTTTACCACCTCATTTCAACTTCATTACTAAGTAAAAAAAACCCTCTCAACCCTCTCATTCTTTTTATTTGTTCAAACTTTCAGATTATATACATGTGTTAAAATGACTAAAAATTTAAGATAGAATTTTGATTGTAGTTACATGTAAATTTGTGATATGTATATTAGATGTTTGAAGGTTATTTAAATATTAGTATTTTTAAAATCATAATATAATCTGGGATTTAGGCTTGCATGTTTGTTTGTGACATTAAATAGATGATTGAAGATTTTATTTTGTTTGATCATATGTTTTTTAAATCTGTCAGAATTTTATATAAATTTTTAGACAATTTTATACTCAAAATTTCAGGATGGTTTCTTCTACAAAGTTATCAAGAATATGTCTTCACAAAGAACTTTTGTAATCAATTATTTTAGCTCTGTACAAATTTATATAAAATTTTATGTAAATTGAAATTTTAGATAGATTCTACTTTATCTTTGAAAAATCACTAAAACTCTTATATTAGACCAAATATGGTATTTTTTTTTTAAGTTAAAAATGAAATTTGAGAAGTCTAAGTTTCATACTCAATTTTTGGATTATGGATTTGACTTATAAATTTCTGTGTGGAATTATTTTAAGAAAATGTGACAAATCTGTGTCATGTAATTTTTTGTAATTTTACAGAATTATTTATAACTTATTTTTGGGAAATACTTTCCACAAAATGACCACAACATTTTTTTTTTAACATTTCAGATAATTAAATGAATTTTAGAATTGTCTAAATAATTTAATTATAATTTTAACCACGAAGATTGTGTTCTGAAAATTCTGGACGGAATATTAAATGCAAGATTACCAATTCAAGTATTTATTAGAACTAAAAATAATTGTTGTGCTAATCTATTTAATTATATCTTGTAAATTAGTAGTTTATGCATGTGTGTTGTTGTTGTAACGCCCTCAAAATATTATATAAATCAATCATTCATTAGATCTATAAACATGATAGAAAAGTTATATTTTCATTCATCAGGGTCTGTATTACAAAAGATATTACATGCATTACACTTTTATAAATGTTCATCTCGAAACTATAGCATGTAACTCTAACTGCTAACAATAAAATAAGTGTCCTACGGGCTTACATCTTTCTAAGTTATCACTTGGTTACAACAAAAGAAGAGGTCTAACTCTATACATATAAAGCCCTTAGCTTGAATTTACACTTAACACAAAGCGAAAATAGCAAAATGGAGCCTTCAGCCCCTAAAACTTCCAAGCTATGTCCTTGGAGGCGACATGTCACCTGTACCTGAAAATGGTTTCCATATAGGGTGAGCCAAAGCCCAATAGAGATATGTTAAACAATATATGAAAATTAACTAAAATATCAGCATCAGATAAATGTTTACTACTTGTGAACCAACTTACACCCTTCCGTGACCAATCAATATTGGCATCCATATTTCGGTCCATTTCCATTCATTTATCCAAATCAATTCTTTGACATAGTTTGTTGTTAACTAAACAATTCAAGCTGAGACTACATCTCACTTATTAACACTTCAAGAACTAACATCATTCAACACTTCCATTTTTCCTTGCCATTTTATGGAATCACATCCGAGGGAACCGGCACCCAAATATATATAAGATTTCGAGACTTTCACCCTGGACACTCCAGTTAACTTAATTATCAATGCAGTCCATCCCTTATCTCCTCCCAAACAATTATACATATACAATGTATTTAAAAATGTGTCATATACAATGACTACCAAACTCATACATTCAACAATTTAATCAACCGTCATATTCAATGACATAGTTCATATGGCTAGTTTTAATTTGCCTAGCCTCATGCAGTTTCTACAACAATCATAGCTATCCTCCACCGATAGCCCAAAACAAATATTTTCTAAACAAATAAACAAATCTATCAAACAGATAGATTGCCAAATTTTCCATAGATGAGTGATTTAACAAATCCAACTACACCATTTAATTACACGCCCTTTCAATTTCATATTTTCGCATCAATTTCATTATTCATACAAAATAATTTATTTAATTCAAATTAGGGCAATTTTTCCCCTTTCCCAAATATCACACCCAAGACCAAATTTCACCAATTATACCCAAGCAATATCATGTTCAAGACCTCTCATACACATATGGTACCAAATATGGAAAACCCCTCCTTCAAAAATCAAAACCCAAACCCTAACTTCACCCAAGTCTCCCCAAATCTTGCTATTTATACAAAATGACAAATATCTAGGTTAAAACTCATATTAAAGAGTATAATATCCCTACCTCAAGTTAGGAGAGCAAAGGAGAAGATGGAGACACTTTAAACAAGTCGTAACCAAGATCTATTTGGATCAACACAGAGCCCTCAAGGTGCTCTACCACTTTAACCAAGGCTCGAGGGTGTAGAAATCAATGGATAGAGGTCAAAATGTAGAGAGAAAGAGTGACCTTTAGAAAAAGGGAGAGCCGATCTAATGAGCTACTGCGACCTGATATATGCGAGGCTCGCTCGAGCGAAGGAGTTATCGCTCGAGCAACCAGACATAACAAGTGACCTCGCTCAAGCACAAGAAGTCTCGCTCGAGCGCAGAATGCAAAGCTTTAGGTTTGCCACAAACGCAAACGCACGCTCGAGCGCAAGAAGTCTCGCTCGAGCAAAGAAACAATTTCACAAGGCTCGCTTGAGCGCAAAAAGCCTCGCTCGAACGAAGAACTTCACTCTTCCAGAAAAGCTGGGTTTGGGAAAGAAACCTGAAGAGCCTCAATCCTCGCTCAAGCGCAAGAAACCTCGCTTAAGCAAATAAGCAAATTACACAAGGCTCGCTCGAGCACAAAAAGCCTCGCTCGAGCGAAGAGACCAAAATCTAGGCAACAACTATTTATACCAACTAACAACCAACTTATTCCAAACTCACCCAATGAGTCCCAAAACTCAATTTCAAAGAATTAAAGAAAGGAAACAGGACATAGACAACAACATATAATCACGGAATCCGAGTCCGAAACACAACAAAGGTCGGGGTAAAAATCGAGATCGCTATAGTTGTGATTTATTTTAGTATTTAAAATTATTATTTCACACTATGACTTGATTTAACTGTTTACAATAATTTGTGGATGTTGATAGATTATTGTAGAATGTATTTATCAATATTTTTCTATTGAAAATTGTATTAAAATGGTATAATATCGATTGTGATCTAATTTGTAACTATTAGTGATTATTATGAAAATTAATTGAAATGATTAACGAAATGTACGAAATTAATGGTTGACAGTTAATACCGGTTGTTCAAGGCAAATCCTGGTTTTACATAGTGTACAAAATTAATGGTTGACGATTAATACCAGTTGTTCAGGGCAAGGCCTAGTTTTGAGAATTTTTACGTAAATTGTGTTGCGAAACCCTAAGATGGCACAGGAGTTATTTGAACCATTTTCGGTATTCAATTTTGGAATAAGGGCGGATGTGCAAGTGGCACATAGAGAGGTTACGTACCCCTTGCAGACTGTTTCTTTAGGGTAGACCACGGATGCCACTGCTTGGGTATGTAACTCTAGACGTGGGCATCCCTAGTTGTTACAGTTGGTAACAGTTGAATATTTAACCAAAGGGGAGTTTCAAATTAACCGTGGTCATGTCTTAATGGTTGGTAAGTTAAATATATTTGGTGAGATTTTGAGTGTCACCTAATTTATTAAAATTGTTGAAATTATTTGAATGGTTGTAATTTATGTTTACAATTATATTGTTATATCATGTTTATAATGTCGTTGTTTTCTCTTTTAAAAAAAAAGGTAGGTTTATTGTATTTTCTTACTATGTTGCAAAGCTCATAGCATATGTTTTGTTGCCCTGACGTTTTATGCCAGGTTTTGATGAGAAAGCAATGGAAGCTGAAAATGGAGTTGACGCTAACATAGAGCCTTGGCTGAGTTGAAGCCATGACTAGAGCCAAATAAATTTTATTATCTTATGTATTAGCTGTTAAGGACTTTATAATTTTGTTTGATGCTGTATTTAGATAAATTTAAGTTTTTATTTAATGTTGTTTGAACCTTTGGTTATGTACAAGAGTTGAAATGCCCTATTAAGATGTCAGGTTTTTAATTTATTAAGTCATTTTGTCTATTTAATTTCCCTTGATGTTCTAAAAATTTGGAGCTTCACAATTTGGTATCAGAGCTTAGGTTGAGAACCTCTTGAGACCTTGGGAATCCTTAGAGCCTACATTTTCTTTTTCTTTTTCTTTTTTTATATAAATTACTTATGGTTATATCTAGTGTTTTTCTCCTTACCACACGAAACAAACCCTTTCAATTTGAAGGATGACATACATACTAGAAAGAAATGGATAATTGGATGAAGAATTTGGCTCTGACCCAAGGAAGAGCTTTAGGTTAGAATGCCAAGGAATGGTGTGAAGATATCTAATCTCGATTGAACCATAGAGTCACAAATAGGCTTATATGATTCATATTTTTCTTATAAGCCACGTGCTAGTCATGATAACCATCTTAACTTAATCCTTAGTTGTATCCTTGATTTGACATCATATCTTCAAATATAAAATCATCACTATCCTATCGTAATTGAACCAATCCAATTTGGTAGAAGACTATCAATTGGCAACCTTTGTGCCTCGATTATTGTATCTAGTATATGGCTTTTTTGGAAACCAGATGCTTTTATTTCAATCTATACTGAATGGCAAATCTTAGATGTTTAGTTTGAAACGCGAATGGTCAACGTAGTTTCAAGTCAAATATCTAGTTTGGTTACTACTTCCATAAATTTGACCCCATTGAAGTCTAAAACCATCATGTCATTCATTCCATTCTACGTTTTATTCAAATTCCAGTTGAATCCTTATGTTACTTGATACTATTGTAATAGCTACATAGTATTATTTTATCCTATCACTTTGTATTCTTTCATTTTTACTGCATCTGCACTAACCTTGGGCTTAAAGTTAAAGCAATTCAAAATAGTCACGAGTGTAACATTACCACTAGGTAGATTGATTTGAATAGATTTCTTGTTTAAGTCATGTGATTTAAAATTCTTTAACCTACAACCTAAAAGTCATTGAAATAATTTAAAAGTAATTATCGATTGTTGTCATAAGACAGTGACGCCATACTCTTCTAATAGTACGCATTTCCAATTTAAGGGGGATGAACAATATTCTTCATTCTCAATGTGTCATAAATAAGAGAGGAACGAGCAACTAGATAGATAGTCAATTCAATCTAGGAGGATGAAGATCAAAAGGATTTGGGACTCCCTCTCGTGATGTGTGAATATGCAAACGTTTTTCCTAAGTAACTATCAAAATTACCTTCAAAGTATGAGCTAGATTTTACGGTTGAGCTCCAACTTAGAACTTCACTAATTTCTATGAAATCACATCGTATGGCACCAACAAGACTACAGGAATTAAAGGTGCAATTGCAAGAATTATTGGATAAAAAGTTCATCAGAACTAGTACGTCTTCATGGGGAGCATCGACATTGTTCGACAAGGAGAATGATGAAACCTTGAGGTTATACATTGACTATTGACTACACAATTGAGTCACTATTAAGAATTGATACCCATTACTAAGAATTGAAGACTAATTTGATAAGTTGAGAGACTCAAAATGTTTATGCAAAATTGACATCAGGTCTCATTCTAACTAACTACGTATTGAAGAAGACGACATACCGAAAATTGCATTTCGAACATGTTATGGTAATGCCCGGTTTGACTAATGCACTAAGTGTATTCTTGAGTTTAATGAACAAAATTTTCATTCCTTAGTTAGATCAATTTGTAGTAATGTTCATCAATGACATTTTGGATACTCACGATCAGAAGAAGATCGTGAGTAGCATTTGAGAAATATTTTGCAAGTTTTAAGGGAGAATTAGTTGTATGCCAAAGTTAGTAAATGCAATTTTGGTTAAAGGAGTAAAGTTCCTAAATTATGTTGTGTCCGAATTCAGGATATTAGTAGACCCAGCTAAAGTAGAAGTAGTAATGGAATGGAAACAACTTAAGACTATATTGAGATTCATAGTTTCTTGGGATTAACGAATTATTACAGAAGGTTCGTACAAGACTTCTTCAAATTAGCCAAGCCAATGACATGTCTGGCATATAAATGAGTAAAGTTTAAATGGGACAAAACTTGTGAGCAATCGTTTCAAGAACTCAAGAAAAGAATAACGAGCGCTCATATACTAATTATACCTAAACGGACATTGGGTACTCATTTTATTGCGATGCTTCTAAAGAGAAGTTATGAAGCGTATTAATGCAAAATGGAAAGGTACCTAGTGGCTTATGGGTCAAGATAATTGAAGAATCATATAATAATAATAATAATAATAATAAACCCACCCTTGATTTGGAGTTAGCGACTGTGGTCTATATGCTTAAGACTTGGCGACACTACCTTTATGACAAAAAGTTTGAAATATTTACCGAACACAAAAACTTGAAGTATTTGTTCGCACAAAGGGATTTGAACATGAGGCAGAGACATCCCCGGGAAGACTAACATTGGAGCTGACACACTAAGTTGAAAGGCAAGAGAAATCATGGCCAGCATAACAATGAAAGAATGAAAAATGATGAGTACAATGAATGAGTTTAGGTTACAACCAGGAACTCAGAAAGGAAAAGCTAGTTTGTTTGCAATAGTCGCAACACCCTAACTTCCTACCAAAATGCTAAAAAAAACCGACTTTATTAAGGCACGATTAGTGTTAGGAGAACCCTCACCTAATTGGGTGCTCCATCTAGATGGTAGTTCAAGGTATCTACATCGATTTTTTGTACCAAACATCGATCAATTTAGAGAGAAAAAAAAAAGAAAAAAAAAATTCAAAAGTTTCACCATTCGATTTTTGCGATTTATTCAGGGGGAAATAATATATACCGGGATCTCAGCGGTAGTGTGGTGGAATGAAGATGGATGTTGCTCAATTCATATCTAAATGCTTAACATGTCAGCAAGTGAAAACAAAACATCAGAAACCGACAGAGAAGCTCCAACTTTTGCCAATACCTAAATAGAAATGGGAACACATAACAATGGATTTTGTAAAAGGATTGCCCCAGTCGTCGCAAGGCCATGATGCCAGTTGGGTTGTGGTTGATTAGTTAACTAAGATGGCACATTTCCTACCAATAGGACCAACAAACAACTTGAATTATTAAGTCAATTATTTATTCAAATAATCATTAGGTTATATAGAGTGCCAATGTCAATAGTGTCAGGCTATGACCTTCATTTTATATCTTAAATTTGACAAAGTCTATAGAAAGTTATAGGTACAAAATTGTGTTTTATTATGACCTTTCACCCTCAAATTGACGGATAATCATAAAGAACAATTCAGACTATGAAAGACAAGCTTCGACTCTGTGTGATGGATTTCAAGGGTAATTAGGAGAAGCATTTACTAGTTTTCAAATTAGCTTGCAACAATAGTTTTTAAGCAAGTATGGGTATAGCACCTTATGAATCATTGTACAGATGACTACGACGATCACCAAACCATTGGATAGAAGTAGGACAAGCCACCTTGTCAAGACTAAATCAAGTTAGAGAAACTATATAAAATGTACAATTAATTAGACAAAGACTAGAAATCGCCCAGAGTAGGTAGAAAAACTTATGCGAATCAGAGGAGGAGGCATTTGACATTTAAAATGGGAGATCATGTGTTCTTGAAGATCCAACCTCACCGAGGAATTGTTTGTTTTAGAAAGAAGGGAAAGTTATCACCTCGCTTTATTGAACATTTTGAAATTTTGAATAAAGTAGAAGAAATGACGTATCATTTGGGTCTACTACCTCAATTAGCTGGGGTACATAATGTTTTTCACATCTCTATGCTACAGAAATATGAGCCACACCTTTCTCACGTCACTAATTAGGAAGAAATTAATGAAGAGATGTCGTTCAAGGAAAAGCTTGTCAAAATTTAGATCATCGTGAAAATAAATAAATAAAACTACGAGGTAAAATCAAACCATTGGTTTGAGTTCTTTGGCGACATCGTGGAATGGAGGAAGTTGACATAGGAATGAGAAGATATGATACACATTAACTACCCATAACTCTTCGAAGTTAAAGGTAATTAATTTCGAGGATGAAATTTTTTTTAAAGTGGATATATTGTGAGAACCCGTATTTAATTATTCTTATAAATGTATTATAAGATATGAATAATAAATTAATTTATCTGGAGACTATTTAATAAATATATTATTGTATAAATTAGTTTTAAACTATTCCAATTTAGTCACTAACAAAAATATTACTAAAACTAAACAATTTTGTGCGTATTCAATATTTTTTGTTTGTAACTATTTTTGACAAGGATTCAACTTAATAATTACCTTTACTAAATATCTCAGTTAAAAATTTTATTTAATTGATTTTAATAAACCCACACAAATACACGATTATATAAATTTATCATCAATTTTTTTTTTTAAATATATATATTTGCATTAGGTGGTCAATGAGGTGAATCTCACCCCACCACTTGTCCCATTGCATGGTAGCCTACAGAATAGGTTATGATGACGCTCATGATTTTTAAGAGATTTGAGATCAATCACAATTATGACGAGTAAAAGGTTGGATATGTTTTATGAGTCTATTTATACGGATTCCATTCTTAATTGATAGGAGAGAGTGAAAGCTAAAAATAAAATAAAATAAAATCTTTTGATAGCAAAGTTAGAGTTGGGATTGAAGAAGAGAAGAAAGAAAAAGGCTAGAATCTTCATACCATTTTACCACCTCATTTCAACTTCATTACTAAAGTAAGAAAACCCTCTCACTCTTTTTATTTATTCAAATTTTCAAATTATATTCATATGTTAAAATGACTAAAAATTTTAGATAGAGTTTTGGTTATAGTTACATGTAAATTTGTAATATGTATATTAGATGTTTGAAGGTTATTTAAATATTAGTAGTTTTAAAATCACAATTCATGTGTTTGGTTTCAGTTTTCTAAATTCAGTTTTTTGAAAATTGAGTTTTTTATTCTTCGTATTTTTTTTTAGTGAATATTTTTTTAATTTTAGACATTTTTTTTTACTTTCTTAGATGGATCTTACTTAGATGTATCTAAAAAGTAAAATATTTATGAAAAAATATTTTTAAAATTAATAAATACACAAAAATACAAAAATATACTGAATTTTCATAATTTTTTTTTTATATTTTTGGTATTTAGTGAATTTTTAAAAAAAAAATTTCACAAAAATTATACTTTTAAGTGTATTTATGTTAGGTGTGTCTAAAAAATTTTTAAAAAAATTGCTTAAAATATTAAAAAAATTCAGTAAAAACAAAATATATATATATATATATGGAAAATAAAAAAGTAAATTTTTTTGAAAAGTGTTTTCAAAAAACTAAAACTAAACAATATATTCTTGGATTTAGGCTTGCATATTTGTTTGTAAGATTACAGATTTTATTTGGTTTGATCATGTGTTTCTTAAATTTGTTAGAATTTTGTATGAATTTTTAGACAATTTTATACTCAAAATTTCAATTTCGTTTCTTTTACAAAGTTATCAAGAATGATGTCTGTGTGATAACCATGTTCCGTATTATGCTAATTGATCTTTATTATGAATATGATTATGTGTTTGATATGATTTTGAGTGCCATTTATATGAATATATGTGGTTTTGAATTTCTATCTGTTCACCGTAGGAAAATCTGTTTGAATCGCTGCTCTAGAATTTAAATTGAAGGCCCTATCGGCCAAAGAAACCGAAATCGATCACGCCATTGCGATCAGCATAATTTTTAGTGCCTTTGGTGAAATTTAATTGAAAAATGAATCGGATCAAGATAATTAGATTCAGAATGATTAATTAGGGCACTATTATTAACCTTAATCAATTTGATTAAGTGGGAGACTATAAAAAGGGGGCATTACACTCACATTCATTTGGTTTTGAGCTCATTTCACTCATTTGGCTGAGATTAGCTCTCTAGAGGGAGAGAGGGCTGAATTTAGTGAGAGAGAGAGGGGCCAACATTGAAGAATTGCAAGAGGATTCAAGAACTAAGGGGATTAGCTCAAGATTTAGCTATAATTGGAAGAATTGAAGCCCCTAGGTGAGTGATCAACCCTTGATTCATGAATTTGAGTTTGTAATCATGTAAATTCAAGTAATTATGTGACCAAGAACAAGAATTGAGTTGTAATTGATGAATTTGAAGTCAATAGATGCATGCATCCAAGAAATTGCTATGAATTTCCATGTTTGAGCATAAAGTGTGTAATCCATGTTGAATCTTTGATTAAAGTTCAAGCTTTTGATCATCTCCCCATCATTTAAATTGAGAATGAGAGCTATATCTCCCATGCATGTACAATTCATAAGAGTATGAGTTTTGAATGCATGAATTTGTTATGTTGGAAATGAGTTTGGTATAATTTGGAGCATGCATGTAATTAATTCATGTGATTTGAGCTTCATAATGTAGTGAATTGGTGTTGGCATCATGTTAGTAGATGTATATGAGAACTATGAGTCATAAAATGCAACATATGTTAATTTGAATACTTGTTTGAAGCTCAACATGGTTGCTGGAAAACCCAGAATTTTGCATGTCCGCTTGAGCGGGGAAAGCGCCGCTCGAGCAGGAAATGTTAGCCCCCAGAACTTTTACAGACATGGATGTCCACTCGAGCGAGGAGATTCACGCTCGAGCGGGGAGCCATGTAGTTTGACTTTCAGCTGGAGCGCCAAAATTCACGCTCAAGCGTAAAAATGAGGCAATCAGTATTTTTGCAGACCATAGGGGTCCGCTCGAGCGGCAAAAGCCACGCTCAAGCGAGGAGCCCTGTTTCAGAAATTTGTAAAGTTAATTTTGTGTTTCAATTTAGATTCTCTTTCCTTTCCAAGCACTCTTAGGCATGTATTGAACACTGTGAATGAATTAAAAGAATAAGAAAGAAGCCTAAGAGGGATGTATGAATTAAGAACGGACTGAATTAATTGTGACCCATATGTGTTATGTAATGTGTCGGGTCAAGCTCCAGGGCAAATCCACCGGCAAAACACTGTAAGTAATATCTTAGGAAAGATATTTTGAAGTATGTTATTTGTCCAATTGCTTATTTCCACATCAGTCTTATAAGTTTGTTAAATTGTATTGTGGATAAATATTTGCTATGACATGAATGAATGGGCCAAAGGCCGTATGACAGGAATGAATTGGCCAAAGGCCGTTTAACATGAATGAGTGGGCCAAAGGCCGTTTGACACGAATGAATGGGCCAAAGGCCGTATGACATGAATGAATGGGCCAAAGGCTGTTTGACACGAATGAATAGGCCAAAGACCGTTTGACAAGAATGAATGGGCCAAAGGCCGTTTGACATGAATGAATGGGCCAAAAGCCGTTTGACACGAATGATTGGGCCAAAGGCCATCGGACAAGAATGATTGGGCTCAAGGCCGTCGGATATGAATGAATTGGGCCAAAGGCCGTCGGATATGAATGAATTGGGCTCGAGACCGTTTGATGTGTTTGGAACCGCAGTCATTTGACCTATATATATATACTAGATAGAAATATGAATTGGACCCAAGGCTGTCTGATGTATATTGTTCTAAGTATCGTTTGTGTATCTTCTTTATTTGATATTATTCACTAGGTTTTTGCTCACGCTCATTCATGTCTCTGTAGGTGAACCAAGGGACGTCCAAACCCAGCCTCAGTGAAGTTTGTGTGAAACAGTCAAGGTTTTGAAGAGTCAGTCCATACGTCTCACGCACGAGACTTGTTTTCGCCCTTTTGCTATTTTGTTATATTTCTTTTGTCATGTTAACGAGAACTTTGGATTACGGTTGTATATAGTTTTGATTGGTTGACCATGACTTGAATGATCCTGTTGTGTAAAGATTATATGTTAACTTTCCTTGATGTGAGTTATTAATGTATGTTTGTGAAACGTTATGGCGTGCCATGTAAGCACAGCTCTATAGACAAAAGTTTGAAATTGCTTCCGTTTGGCCCCCTTAACTCTGTTAAATTATATCTGATTCGGTTTAAGGCTGTAGGTAATCTTGTGATTACTGGCCAGTTATATCCTTAACCCATGGGGGAGGGTTCGGGTCATGACAAAGTGGTATCAGAGCACGAGTTAATAACTCACACACTTGTCCAAAAGAGCAATTAGCATCTGGAAAAAATCTAGGATGCATTCATGTAATAAGTAGGAATTTGTAAACATTAAGACTACGTTTAAATGCTTTGAAATAAATTATTTTGTGCTATATGTTTGTGATTTACTTGCATTACGAATTATGTGAATATGTATGCTTTTTATTAGATGCATACTTGTGAAAATTTTGTATAGAGAATAATGCAAGTCTAATCAGATGGTGAGAACAAGAGGTGATGAAATAGAGGAGTCCTCTACTGCTAGAATGGATATAATGGAAAGATTGATTCAGGAAATGGCAGAAACATTGAGGCAACAACAACAATGGCAACAACAGTGACAGTAACCACATCCTCCACCTCTACCTCTGGAACCACCCGTGTCAGACTTACAAAATGATGACCGAATAATAACTCTCACCAAAGAGTTTAAGAAAATGAAACCGCCACAGTTCCATGGTGGATTAGATCCCTTGAAAGCCGAAGCATGGGTTCTCGGCATTGAAAAGCTATTTGAAGTGTTTCCTTGTTCAGAGACACAAAAAATGCTTCTAGCCACTTTTACTCTTGAAGATGAGGCAAGAGGGTGGTGGATGCTAATGCGTGAAAACAATAAGGGTATTGGTTGGACACGGTTCTTGAAAAATTTTTATGATAAGTACTTTCCACAGTGTGTTTGTGATAGGAAGGTGTCGGAGTTCATGGAACTTAAACAGAACAGCATGACTGTAGCTGAGTATGAAGCCAAGTTCACTAAATTGGCTAGGTTTGCACCACATGTGGTTGACACTGACTACAAGAAAGCGAGACATTTTGAAGGGGAACTCCGGGATAACATCTTAGAAAAGGTGAATGTCCTCAAATTGGAGACTTATATTGAGGTGCTAGACCGGGCCATAATATCAGAAGCTAACATAGCCAGACAAGCTAAACCAATGACTGACTGGAAGGATAGTAAAAGGCAAGGCTTCTTTTCGAAGAAGAAATTTTTGAAGAAACAGAACACGAGCTCCTCAATTACTTCTAATTCTTCCTGAAATACATCCCCAATGTGTAATATTTGTAGTAAAAGGCATCGTGGGTTTTGTTACCGTGTGTCAGGAGCTTGTTTTAAATGTGGAAAAACAGGGCATATGGCCAAAGAATGTAATCAGAACAGTGGGAAGATAGCTGCTAGTTCCACTGCATCGATCCCAAAACCGGGAAATACTATGAGATCTACTACGACCGGAGATACCGTGAGGCAAGGGAGAGTCTTAGCGCTTGTTCCAGGTGATACACAGAATGCTAACACAGTTGCCTCAGGTACTATTTCTATATGTAATCAGGATGCTTTTGTGTTAATTGACTCTGAATCAACACACTCTTTTGTAACATGTGCATTTGCATCTAGACTAAGTAGACCTCTAGAATTATTGCCATATCTGCTATGTGTATCTGCTCCATCCAGGAAATCTGTACTATGTGAACCTGTATATCATTTTTGTGACATGCAAATTGGGAATGCTATCCTGTATGTGGATTTGTTGCCCTTGAACTTTAGGCACTTTGATATAATTCTGGGCATGGATTGGTTAACTAAATATTGTGCCACCATTGATTATGTAACAAAACGGGTTGTGTTTAAACCACCGGAACATGAAGAAATTGTGCTTGTGGGTAACGGGGTAGTGCCTCCACCTTATTTGATATCTGCAATGAAAGCATGTAAATTAATAAAGAAAGGGTGCCAGGGTTATTTGTATTGTGTGCTATCTGAACAATCTGTGAATGTTGAATTGAACAGTATCCCTATTGTTAGAGAATTTCCAAATGTGTTTCCAAATGAATTACCAGGGGAATTGATAGACAGGGAGATAGAATTTACGATTGAAATTATGCCAGGCACCCAGCCTATTTCTAAAACTCCCTATAGAATCGCTACTCCTGAAATGAAAGAACTGAAAGCATAGTTGCAAAACCTGCTTGACAAAGGGTTTATCCAACCTAGCACTTCACCATAGGGTGCACCAGTGTTGTTTGTGAAAAAGAAAGATGGAATCATGTGTTTGTGTATCGACTATCAAGAATTGAACAAGGTAACAATAAAGAATAAATATCCCCTACCTCGTATTGATGACCTGTTTGACCAGTTGCAGGGATCACAACTGTTTTCCAAAATTGATTTGAGATCCGGGTGTCATCAGTTGAAAGTGAAAGCAGAAGATGTTGAAAAAACCGCGTTTCGAACAAGGTATGGCCCTTATGAATTTCTTGTTATGCCATTTGGGGTACCTAATGCTCCGGCAGCGTTTATGGACTTAATGAACTGAATTTTTAAAACCCACCTTGATGTATTTATTGTGGTTTTTATTGATGACATTTTGATATACTCCAAGAATAGACTTGAGCATGAACAACATCTGAGGACTGCGTTACAGATACCTAGAGAAAAGAAGTTATTTGCTAAACTAAAGAAATGTGAATTTTGGTTGGATGAAGTAATCTTTTTAGGACATGTGATCAACAAGGAAGGAATATCAGTGGACCCGTAGAAAATAGAGGTGATTGTGAATTGGCCTATGCCAACAAATGTAACAGAGGTCTGCAGTTTCATGGGCTTAGCTGGGTACTACAGGAGGTTTGTGAAAGATTTTTCAAAAATAGATGTGCCTCTTACCCAACTGACACGCAAGGGACAACCGTTTGAATGGAATGACGAAAGAGAATTTGCCTTTCATGAACTAAAAACAAGACTGACCACTGCACTAGTATTGACATTGCCCACAGGTACGGAAAACTTTATAATTTTCCGTGATGCATCTTGTAAAGGTTTGGGTTGTGTATTAATGTAGAACGGAAAGGTTATTGCTTATGCCTCCCGACAGTTGAGATCACATGAGAAAAACTACCCAACACATGACTTAGAATTGGCCGCAGTTGTGTTTGCTCTAAAAATCTGGTTGTATTACTTGTATAGGGCGAAATGTGAAGTCTACACGGACCACAAAAGTCTGAAGTACTTCTTTACACAGAAAGAGCTAAATATCCGACAGAGGAGATGGCTTGAACTGATTAAAGATTATGATCTTGAAATCCAGTATCACCCCGGGAAAGCCAATACAGTTGCTGACGCCTTGAGTAGAAAATCAATGGGAAATTTGGCTTGTTTGCTTACTGAACAGAAAAACATCTTGCAGGATTTTGAAAAGTCCAAGATTGAAGTGATAATGTGTGAACATGGCGAATTGATAGCCACTATTTCAGCCGAACCAGCAATCATTGATGAGATTAAACAAAAACAGAAGGAGGATGAATTACTTAAAAAGATAATTGATGAATTTGAAATGAATCAGAGACCAGAATATAGTGTGGTAAATGAGGTGCTGAAATTTCAAGACAGATTGTGTGTTCCGAACATTCCCGAGTTGAAGAAGAGAATTCTAGATGAAGCCCATAAGTCAGTATTTGCTATGCATCCGGGTAATTAATAAAATGTACCGGGATTTGAAACAAAGCTATTGGTGGCCCAAGATGAAAAAAGAGATTGTAGAATATGTGTCCATGTGCCTTCAGTGTCAGCAAGTAAAAGCTGAATATCAGAAACCAGGCGGTTTACTTCAACCTCTCCCTATTCCTGAATGGAAGTGGGAACATGTGACTATAGATTTTGTTGTTGGTCTACCTCGGACTCCTCAAGGTATGGATTCTATTTGGGTTGTAGTTGATAGACTAACTAAATCTGCACATTTTCTACCTATTAGAACTATATTTTATGCTTATAGACTGGTTACTATATATGTTAATGACATTGTTCGTTTACACGGAGTTCCGGTATCTATTGTCTCAGATAGAGATCTGAAATTTGCGTCTAGATTGTGGAAAAGTTTGCAAAGGGCTATGGGGACAGAATTGAGGTTTAGTACCGCGCTCCACCCATAAACAGATGGACAATCAGAACGGACAATACAGCCTTTGGAAGATATGCTAAGGATGTGTGCCTTGGACTTTCAAGGGAGTTGGGAAGATTATTTGCCACTCGCAGAGTTTGCATACAATAACTGCTTCCGCTCCAACATCAGTATGGCACCATACGAGGCTTTGTATGGTAGAAGATGTAGATCACCAATTTATTGGACAGAAGTTGGGGATAGAGCTCTTCTTGGGCCTGAAATTATGCAAGACATTTCTGAGAAGATCAAAAACTATTCAGCAAAGGCTCAAAACAGCTCAAGACCGACAAAAGAATTATGCAGATGTTCGAAGGAGACCTCTGGAATATGAGGTTGGTGACCATGTGTTTATCCGTGTGACTCCGATGAAAGGCCAAGTCAGGTTCGGAAATAAGGGTAAGTTGTCACCCCGTTACACTGGGCCATTCCAAATTCTAGAAAGGCTTGGCCCAGTTGCTTACCGAGTCACTTTGCCACCGGGATTCGAACAAATCCATAATGTATTTCATGTATCAATGTTGAGGGGTTATCTTCGGGATCCGCTTCACATGATTGATTATCACCAGATAACTCTCGATGAAAATATGGAATACACAGAATGGCCGGAATGAATCATTGACCGGCAAGTGAAATAGTTGAGAAGCAAGTCCATCCCGATGGCGAAAGTGGAATGGAAAGAACACTATGGGACGGACGCTACATGGGAAAAAGAGGATAAAATGCGACTACGCCATCCACATTTGTTTCTCGACGAAGGTAAAATAAGTTTGGAGGACCAAACTTCCTAAATGAGGGAAGACTGTGATAACCTTGTTCCGTATTATGCTAATTGATCTTTATTATGAATATGATTATGTGTTTGATATGATTTTGAGTGCCATTTATATGAATATATGTGGTTTTGAATTTCTATATGTTCACCATAGGAAAATCTGTTTGAATTGCTGCTCTAGAATTTAAATTGAAGGCCCTATCGGCCATAGAAACCGAAATTGATCACGCCATAGCGATCAACATAATTTTTAGTGCCTTTGGTGAAATTTAATTGAAAATTGATTTGGATCAAAATAATTAGATTCAGAATGATTAATTAGGGCACTATTATTAACCTTAATCAATTTGATTAAGTGGGAGACTATAAAAAGGGGGCATTACACTCACATTCATTTGGTTTTGAGCTCATTTCGCTCATTTGGCTGAGATTAGCTCTCTAAAGGGAGAGAGGGCCGAATTTAGTGAGAGAGAGAGGGGCCAACATTGAAGAATTGCAAGAGGATTCAAGAACTAAGGGGATTAGCTCAAGATTTAGCTATAATTGGAAGAATAGAAGCCCCTAGGTGAGTGATCAACCCTTGATTCATGAACTTGAGTCTGTAATCATGGAAATTCAAGTAATTCTGTGACCAAAAACAAGAATTGAGTTGTAATTGATGAATTTGAAGTCAATAGATGCATGCATGCAAGAAATTGCTATGAATTTCCATGTTTGAGCATAAAGTGTGTAATCCATGTTGAATCTTGATTAAAGTTCATGCTTTTGATCATCTCCCCATCATTTAAATTGAGAATGAGAGCTATATCTCACATGCATGTACAATTCATAAGAGTGTGAGTTTTGAATGCATGAATTTGTTATGTTGGAAATGAGTTTGGTGTAATTTGGAGCATGCATGTAATTAATTCATGTGATTTGAGCTTCATAATGTGGTGAATTGGTGTTGGCATCATATTAATATATGTATATGAGAACTATGAGTCATAAAATGCAAGATATGTTAATTTGAATACTTGTTTGAAGCTCAACATGGTTGCTGGAAAACCCAAAATTTTGCTTGTCCGCTCGAGCGGAAAATGTTAGCCCCCATAACTTTTGCAGACATAGATGTCCGCTCGAGCGAGGAGATTCACGCTCGAGCGGGGAGCCATGTAGTTTGACTTTCAGTTCAAGCACCCAAATTCACGCTCGAGCGTAAAAATGAGGCAACCAATTTTTTGCAGACCATAGGGGTCCGCTCGAGCAGCAAAAGCCACGCTTGAGCGAGGAGCCTTGTTTCAGAAATTTGTAAAGTTAATTTTGTGCTTTAATTTCTGTTCTCTTTCCTTTCCAAGCACTCTTAGGTGTGTATTGAACATTATGAATGAATTAAAAGAATAAGAAAGAAGCCTAAAAGGGATGTATGAATGAAGAACGAACTGAATTGATTATGACCCATATGTGTTATATAATGTGTAGGGTCGAGCTCCAAGGAAAATCCACCGGTAGAACACTGTGAGTAATATCTTAGTAAAGATATTTTGAAGTATGTTATTTGTCCACTTGCTTATTTGCACATCAGTCTTATAAGTTTGTTAAATTGAATTGTGGACAAATATTTGCTATGACATGAATGAATGGGCCAAAAGGCCATATGACATGAATGAATGGGCCAAAAGCCGTATGACATGAATGAGTGGGCCAAAGGCCATTTGACACGAATGAATGGGCCAAAGGCCGTATGACACGAATGAATGGGCCAAAGGCCATATGACACGAATGAATGGGCCAAAGGTCGTTTGACACGAATGAATGGGCCAAAGGCCGTTTAACATGAATGAATGGGCCAAAAGCCGTTTGACACGAATGATTGGGCCAAAGGCCGTCGGACAGGAACGATTGGGCCAAAGGCCGTCAGATATGAATGAATTGGGCCCGAGGCCGTTTGAAGTGTTTGGAACCGCAGTCATTTGACCTATACGTATATATATATACTAGATAGAAATATGAATTGGTCCCAAGGCCGTCTGATGTATATTGTTCTAAGTACCGTTCATGTATCTTCTTTATTTGATATTATTCACTGGGCTTTTGCTCACATGTGTCTGTAGGTGAGCCAAGGGAGGTCCAAACCCAGCCTCAATGAAGTTTGTGTGAAACAGTCAAGGTTTTGAAAAGTCAGCCCATACGTCTCACGCACAAGACTTGTTTTTGCCCTTTTGCTATTTTGTTATATTTCTTTTGTCATGTTGGCGAGAACTTTGGATTACGGTTGTATATAGTTTTGATTAGCTGACCATGACTTGAATGATCCTGTTGTGTAAAACTTATATGTTAACTTTCCTTGATGTGAGTTATTAATGTATGTTTGTGAAACGTTATGACATGCCATGTAAGCACAGCTCTATGGATAAAAGTATGAAATTGCTTCTGTTTGGCCCCTTTAAGTCTGTTAAATTATATCTGATTCGGTTTAAGGCCGTAGGTAATCTCGTGATTACTGGCCGGTTATGTCCTTAACCCATGGGGGCGAGTTCGGATCATGACAATCTGAATCACCAAGAAAGTTTTGTATCATTTATTTTTGCTCTCAACGAATTTATATAAAATTTTAACTAAATCTGAAATTTTAGACATATTCTACATCATTTTTCAAAATCACTAAAACTCTTATATTAGACCAAATCTAGTATTTTCTAAGTTAAAAATGAAATTTGAGAAGTCTAGTTTCATAATCAATTTTTAGATTATGGGTTTGACTTATAAATTTCAGTGTGAAATTATTTTAAGAAAATGTGACGAATCTGCGTCATGCAAATTCTTGTAATTTTACCGAATTATTCATAACTTATTTTTGGAAAATGCTTTCGGAAACGTTACCATAACATATTTTTTTAACATTACAAATACTTAAATGAATTTTAGAATTGTCTAAATAATTTAATTGTAACTTTAACCACAAAGATCGTGTTTTGAAAACTCTAGGCCGAATATTATATGATCAAGATTACCATTTCAATTATTTATTAGTACTAAAAATAAGTGTTGTGCTAATCTATTAAATTATATCTTGTAAATTAGTAGTTCATGCATGTGTGTTGCTGTGATTTATTTAGTATTTAAAATTATTATTTCACACTATGACTTGATTTAATTATTTACAATAATTTGTAAACATTGATGGATTATTGTAGAACATATGTGTTAATATTTCTCTTGAAAATTGTATTAAAATGGTATAATATCGATTGTGATATAATTTGTAATTATTATGAAAAATAATTAAAATGATCAATGAAATGAACAAAATTAACGATTGGCGGTTAATGCCAGTTATTCAAGGTGAGTCCTGGTTTTAAATAGTGTACAAAATTAATGGTTAAAAGTTAATACTGGTTGTTCAGTGCGAGCCTTGCTTTTGAGAATTCTTACGTAAATTGTGTCGCAAAACCCTAAGATGCACGGGACTTATTTGAACCGTTTTCAGTATTTGATTTTGAAATAAGAATGGATGTGCAGGTGGTACACAGGGAGGTTACATACCCTTGACAAACTATTTCCTAAGGGCAGATGACAGATGCTTTTACTTGGGTATGTAACTCTAGGCGTAAGCATCCCTGATGGTTACAATTGATAACAGTTGAATATTTGACCAAAGGGGGGTTTCAAATTAACTATGGCCATGGCTTAGTGGTTGGTAAGTTAAATTTCTTTGGTGGGATTTCGAATGTCTTCTAATTTATTAAAATTGTTGAGATTATTTTAATGGTTGTAATTTATGTTTACAATTATATTGTTATATCATGTTTATAATGTCGTTATTTTCTCGTAAAAAGAAAGGTAAGTTTGTTGTGTTTTCTTACTGTATTGCAAAGCTCATGGCATATGTTTTGTTGCCTCAACGTTTTATGCCAGATTTTGATGAGAAAGAAATGGAAGCTGAAAATAGAGTTGACGCTAACGTAGAGCCTTAGCTAATTTGAAACCATGATTAGAGCCAAATAAATTTTATTATCTTATGTATTAGCTATTAAGGACTATAGCAATTCTGGTTTTAAACCCAACCCATTTGATATTCTGGACTCGGGTTTCATGGTTCTGTATTGTTGTTCTGTCTTGTTCCTCTTCTCCCTCCTTAATTTTGGTTGTTGGGTTGTATTGGTTGTGTTTGAAACAGGTTGGTTGCTTGGTTTTCAAACTTTTGTTGTCCAGAATTTTACTCCTCCGCTCGAGCATCACTTCCTGCACTCAAGCGGGCTTTGTGAACTTTTAGTACTTTTACAAGTTTGCAAAACTACTAGGAGAGTGTATTCTACGCTCGGACAGTGCTTTCTACGCTCGAGTAGCCTTTTCTTATACTCGAGCATTGGTCTGCTATCTGCAAAACTATTGGATGTGCGTATTCTGCTCTCGAGTGAAACAACTTATTGTGTCTGACGCTTGAGCGTCACTTCTTGCGCTCGAGTAGACTGTGCGTATATCAGTTCGTAACAACCACTTTTTACATCACTTTTTCATATCTTTCTCTCTCTAAAACATTTCAAAACCCTAGATGTAGAGCTTCTCTCTCTAAAACTCACTATCTCTCTGTATTTTCACCTAGATTTAGTGGTTTCTCTACCCGTGTGCCTTTGTTAAAAAAGTAGAGCTCACGTAGAGCTTCATTTTCATCCTAGCAAAGTTGGGTTTTGGCTTTTTTAAGGCGTCTCCATTCTTCCTTTGGTCTCCTAGCTTTGAGGTAGGGATTTTCTACACTCTTTTATGAGTTTTAACTTAGTTATTTGTTTTCATAAATCAATGTTGTGATTTTGGAGGGTTTTGAACAAACCTAGGGTTTTGAGTTAAAGATCAAAAAAGGGGTTTTTAAATAGATGTATGGAAAATGATTATAGGGGTAGAAATGAGGATAGGTTGTGACCAAAGCATTGATTTTATACTTTGGGTTGGATTTTGGAAAAAAAGTGGATTGTGCCCTAAATGTTTTAAGTATTTATTTTGCATAAATAACTAGAATTGGTATTGGAAATGTAAAATTGGATGGATGTTTGTATAAATGGTAGAGTTGGACATGTATTGCTATTTACACTTTGAAATTTGGATAAGTTATCTGTTTGGAGATTGTATATCAGTTTAGAAATACCTGTTTTGGGCTATCGGTGGAGGATAGCTATGATTGTTATAGAAATTGCATCAGAATTAGGTGAACCGAAACTAATTTTCTCATTCATTTACATTGTGTTGTCACATCTTTAATACATTGCAAATGTTTGATGTTTAGGAGAAGAAAGGAGATGTACTCCATTGAATTAAGTTGGCCGAAGTGTCTAAGGTGAAAGTCCCAAAAGCCATGAGTATACATGGGTGTCGATTCCCGAGAACGAAATATCCGTAAAATGGCAAATGGAAGTGTTTGTATAATGGTTATATTGGTTAGAGACCTACTGAGTTATATCCTCAGTTTGGTTGTCAGAATGAATTGGAAATGACTCACAGATTTATATGAGACGGATCGAGATTTAAGTTCAATATAGTATGATTTTGCAAAAGAGTTATAAATGATTTTATCACGGACATGGTATGCACATGTTACACTTATATCTTTGTTAAGATTCATATATTGTGTTAGATTATCTCTGCTGGGCTTTGGCTCACCCTATTTAGGAAAAATAATTTCAGGTGCTGATGATATGCCTCCACCAAGGACTTAGCTTGGGAGGACTATGGAGCAGAAGGCTCAGTTCTATGTATTTTGTATTCATTTTTTTTTTTTTTTTTTGTACAAGCCTAGGGCTTTATTTGTATTGAGCTTAAGACTAACTTTTATTGTATCCAAGCGTTGATTTGGAAAGATGTAAGCCTTTAGGGCACATGATTATCTGTTTAACGTTCATTTCTTATCATTATATGTAATACATGCTATAGATTTAGGTTGAATTGCTTATGAATGTATATCACATGTGTCACATTTTGTATATCAACTTAGATTAATGAATTGAGTATATTGTATTTATTTTGGGGTTATTTGATATTGTATTTAGATAAATTTAAGTTTTTATTTAATATTATTTGAACCTTTGGTTATATATGAGAGTTGAAATCCCCTATTAAGATGTCAGGTTTTTAATTTATTAAGTCATTTTGTTTATTTAATCTCACTTGATATTCCAAAAATTTGGGGCGTCACAAATACTATTTTGTTTGGTTTGATTTTCATAATCAATTTTAAAAGATGACTTTTTGAAAAAGATGGGTGAATCACACTAATGGTCTCTATAATTTGGAGTTTTTTTTATTTTGATCCCTAACTTTTCAATTATAATAATTTGATCCTAAATTTTGAATCTTGCACCAAATAAGGACAATTGAAGATAAATTTTTCTTTGCGAACGGAAAATGCTCAATTTTAAGGGCAAAATTGTCAATCCAATAAAATATAACTAGTTTGACAAAAATAAATGTCAAAAAGTTATTTTTGAGTTTTTAAAAATTATTTTTACCCACTAAGAGCGTGTTCAACCTTGGTTGGAGAGTAATCTCTTGGTGCAATATGAGACAACCTACAGTATTGTTATCTACCACAATGGTTGAATATAGAGCAGCAGCAATAGCAGCTCAAAAAAGCACATGGCTTATGCTATTGATGAAAGATATACACCAACGAGTTAACTATGGAGTACCATTGCACTATGACAATCAGTCAGTCAATACATTTGGCTGAGAATCCAGTGTTTCATATAAGGACAAAGCACGTGGATATACAATTCAATTTCATCCAAGACAAGGTGCTCCAAGGAGATAGAGATGAAATCAATCAGAATAGATGACCAAATCACAGACTTGTTCACTAAGGCCATGTTTGATTCCACAAGACTAATAGTGAGGTATTAATAATCCAATTAAATTAGTGTGGTATTCACAATCCGACCCCTATCCCATTACTAATAATCTTACAAATTTGTTGGATTAATTATCTATTGGATTGATAATCCTAAAACAAAATGTGAAAACAAACATAGGATAATTGGGCCTGCGGATTAATAATCCCAATCCTGTGCTCTAATCCTTCCAATCAAACATGCCATAAAGGACTTGGAGCTTAAAAGTTTGCAGAGTTTCGAAAATAACTCGGCTTAACTACAAAAGAAGAACTAAAGAAAGGAGTCAATGCTGAAGGGAAGTGTTACTAGTCATCATTGACTCTTCTAGAATTATCTAAACCATTGATTACATATGTTGAATAATTTAGAAGACTCTGAAAAGATCTAGAAGACTCTAGAAAGATTTAGAGAAATCCAGAAGATTCTAAAACGTTATAGATGGTTCCGAAACATTAGAGAAACTTGGAGAAATCTAGAAGGTTTCGGAAGGTTCTAGAATAGTTTAGAGATTTCTAGACTATAGGGAAAGTATAAGTACATGGTAGAATATTCTAGAGGGTTAATAATAACCCTTGGATCAAAATGATCCTAACCATCCATTAAGGAGGTGAACGAGAATATAAAGGGAAGTGCCCTCATTTGGAAGGTACAAGACACAACAACAACAAGAAGTGGAGTCAAGTGCTTGAGTGTAAGTGATTCCAAAATGAAGTATCTTTAAGTGCTTCCTTTATATACTTGTGCTTTGTATCTAAATAAATATTCACTTTTGTATATCGTTGTGTTCACCAGCCACGATAATGCATTAGACAAATTGACCAAGAGAAGAAAAAGATTTCTCTAAAGTTTGGATTGCTGAGTTCACATTTAGCTAATCACCTTCAAGGAACACAAAACGAATACCCAAATCTGCCACAAACTGTAGAGCCTTAGCATAATTATGAATAGGGCTGCAAATAAACTAAGTTATTCATGAACAGCTCGAGCTTGGCTCGTTTAAAGCTCGTTTGAGCTCGACTTATTTACTAAATGAATGAACTCGAGCTCGATTTTTAGGCTTGTTTATTAATCTATCCGAGCTCAAGTAGCCCTAAGCTCGACTTGACAAGGCTTGTGAACATAAAAATAAATAAATAAATATTTATTTTTAATAATTTATTAAATAAATTTGCAAAAATCTATTTTATTTTTTATTTATGTTTGGTGTTTGTGTAAATTTAAATATTAGATTAATGAAATTTATTATTAATATAAACATTATTATATATTTTACTCATAATTTTGTATTTTTTTTTTAATCTTAATTAGTAAATTAATTTAGACTTATTTTTTTTCAAGCTCGAGTTCGAACTCGAACTCTACTCATTTATGTAAACAAATGAGCTCGAGCAGAGGTCGAGTTCAACAAATATTTGATGAGCCGAGCTCGAGCTTGATTTTTTAAGCTCTACCAAAGCTCGGCTCGAGCTCAAGCTCGACTAAATCTTAATAAACAAGATTGAATATTCAAAAGTTTGGCTCGACTCGGCTCGGCTCAACTTGGTTTGACTTGTTTGCAGCCCTAATTATGAAGTATAGTACTACTGGAGGTTGCCAACATTTTCCAACATTGAGCAAATGGGTCCAATTGTGGTACAAAATTTATTCATTATATATATATATATATATATTGATAAATATAGAAGTGGAAAATAGAATTAGTTTCAGTGATAAATACATACAATTTCAGTAATAAGTAGATCATCACATTGTATGGTACGTAATGTCGAATTTAATAATAAATAAGGTCATATTGTGCAATAAGTGAGGCTACAAAAATCACTCCTTTTTTTTAGAAAAATCACATCTTTTGTATATCTATTTTTACTCATTATCAATAAATGTTAAAATTCTATTTTATCCAGATTTAACAGTTGAGAATAGTTTTTTGAGTATGACACCAAAACTATTTATTTATTTTTATATTGAAAATGATACATTTACAAAAAAAAATATACATAATTTCTGACAAAATAATGTGATAATGACATTATTAAAAATATAAGTCATCTTTATATACCTTTAAATTTAGGAGAATTTTTTTTGAGATCCCTAATATTAAGATTTCATAAGATAAAAGATATACAATATTTTTATAGTAGTTAAGGTCCCTTAACATTTCTACAAAGAAAATTTGATTCAAAGAAATTTTGCCATACTTAGAAAAATTTTACCTTGACTCATAGAAATTTTGCCCTGACTTAAAGAAATTTCAAAAAAAAATTGAAATTTCTCTATGATCATACCAGAGATATTTAATTTCTTTGAATCGGGACCGAAATTTCTCGAAATCAAGTGAAATTTCTCTGAGCCGGCCAAAATTTCTCTGAGTTGAATTTTCTTTGTGAAAATATTGAGGGACTTTAGCTAATAAAAAAAAAAAAAACGTCTTGGACCTTTCCTGCTACATAAAGTTAGAGAGCGATGTTTGACTAATCTTTCCTTTAATTTAAAGTGATAAAATAAAAAATTATCATATTAATTTGTATTAATTTTAGGGTAAATCACACTAACCTCCCTTAAAATTTGTGAAAAATATAGTTCGCCACATATTTTGACATAATTATGCTAACCTCCCATGGAATTATAATTTACATAACAATTACGTTCCTTTTCATCAATAATTGATCAGTCATATGAATGAAAAAATAAAATTGTCATCTCTCATCTACTATGTGATGCCCCCAAAATAATACAAATAACCCAACTTATAAGAGAAGTGAATATAACATGATTGGTACACTTTCATATATTAGAGTTGTATAACAGAAGGGATTACATACATTATACATTCATAAACGTTCATTCTAAATCTACAACATATGATACAAGTTAATAATAACAAAATAAATGCCCTACGATTTTACATATTTCCAAGACATCACTTGGTTACAACAAAAGAAAGAGTCCTAAGCTCTATACATGTAAAGCCCTTGGCTTAAATAAACATTGAAACATAAATATAAAAAAAATAAAGCCTTCAACCCTCAGTCCTCCCAAGCTATGTCCTTGGGGGAAGCATATCACCAGTACCTGAAAATGGTTTTCCAAGTAGGGTGAGGCAAAGCCCAGTAAAGATAAACTAACACAATATATGAGGTTTAACTAAGATACAAGTGTCAGATAAATGCTCAATATTCATAACCAACTTACATTCTTTCCATGACCGTTCAATGTAGATAACCACATCTTAATCCATTTCCATTCATTCATTTCAGGTTAATCCATTTACCAAATTCATTGTTGTCTAATCAACCAAAATTAGACTATAACTCAGTGGTTTACAATTCAATACAATCATTACTTAAGCACTTCTATTTTCCATTTTACGAAATTTTCGTCCGAAGGAATCGGCACCTATATATATACAAGATTTCGGGACTTTCACCCTGGACACTCCGGCCAACTTAATTTTAAATGGAGTCCATCCCCTATCTCCTCCCAAACAATGGAGTACATCACATTTCTCTTCCCAAACAATTATATATATACAATGTATCCAACATATCATCATATACAATGACTATTCACAACACATTCAATGATTTAATCATACCGTCATATTCAATGACATAATTCAAATGATTAGTTTCAATTCACCTACTCCTCATGCAATTTCTACAACAATCATAGCTATCCTCTACCGATAGCCCAAAACAGATATTTCTAAACAGATATAAAATCTATATAATAGATATTTTATCAAATTTTCATAAGTGAGTGATTTAACAAATCTAACTACACCGCTCATTCATACATCATCCTAATTTCACATTTTCCATAACAATTCTGTTATTTATATGAAACATTCATTCAACACAAATTAGGGAAAATCTCTCCATTTTCAAATATCAACCCCAAGACCAAGTTTCATGATTTTAACCCAAAGTAACCTCATATTCAAAGCTCCAACTTCATTTATAGAACCCAACATAGAAACCCCTCTTTCAACTTGAGTCCAAACCCTAACTTTACCCAAATCACACCCAAAACTCATCAGTTATACATAACAACAAATAACTAGGTTAAAGATCATAACAAAGTGTAGAATATCCCTACCTCAAGTGTAGAAGCTCAAATGAGATGATGAAGAACCTCAAAAGTGTCCAAACTCAACTTTGCTCGAATCAAGAGGAAGCCCACAAGGTGCTTTTACTCTTTATCAAAGGGAGTAGGGTAGAGAGATGCTTAGATCAAGGAGTATTTGTAGAGAGAGTGTGTGTTTTAGAGAAAGGGGGTGCCGAATTAGGATTTTTAGCAAAAAGGAAATCAAAAAGTGATATAAAACTGCTTAGCTACGAACTGATATATGCGATCCTCGCTCGAGTGACCAGACACAACAAGTGACCTCGCTCGAGCGCAAGAAGCATCCCTCGAGCGCAGAATACATACCTTCAGAAGTTTTACAGACGCACACCCTCGCTCGAGCACAAGAAACCTCGCTCAAGCAAAGAACTCAACCTTCCCAGAAATTCTACATCTTGGAAAAATACTGAGAACACAAAATCTCGCTCGAGCTCAAGAAACCTTGCTCGAGCAAAGAAGCAAATTTCACAATGCTCGCTCGAGCGCAAAAAGCCTCACTCGAGCGAAGAAGCAATTTTCTAGACAATAACAACTTGAACAACTAGCAACTAACCTGCTCCAAACATGCCCAAGACATTCTAATACTCAAACATAAAGACAAATGAGGGAAAACAAGACATGAATAACAATATTAAACCACGAAACCCGAGTCAGGAATATTACAAAGGTTGGGTCAAAACCGAGATCGCTATAACCTTTCCCCCTTAAAGAATTTTGTCTCCGAAATTTTAAATCATGTTTTAAAACCAATTCAATTATTCCCAACCATGATAGTCTATCAATTCCAATCATCTTGACTCATTTCCTGATCATCCATTCTTATTAACTCGATGCACAAGTTTCAACATTGAATTATAATTCATATATCTCCAAAACACTTACAATGTTCATGATTTACTCAAGTTTCCCCAAATTTATACAACATATACAATGTTTCCAAAAAGATACAACACACATAATATTCCATATTTCAAGACATATGCAATGCTTACTTGAACCCAAGTTCTCAAGACATCCACAACATATACAATGTTCATATTAACCTGTGTTTCCAAAACATATTCAACATATGCAATATTTTCATACTTTAACACATATGCAATGTGTTTACATTTCATGAACGAAACTAGAATCTCAACATATACTCAAACATCAACAAATAAGTCTGGCATATTTCTCACAGACTTCCAATTTACGCTCCCAAGTTACTTCCTCAACCCTGTAATGTTTCCATAATACTTTGACCAAGGGAATTGTCTTGCCTCACAAGACTTGGTCTCGTCTATCTAAGACTCTCGCCGGTCTCTCCTCATACGAGGCATCCTCATCTACCTCTAAGTCGGTCCAATCCAATACATGCGATGGATCTGACTCATACTTCCGAAGCATACTAATATGAAATACGTCATGCACTCCGAAAAGTTGTGGCGGCAACGCCAAACGATAGGCAACCTCCCCAATCCACTCAAGGATCTCAAAAGGGCCAATAAACCGAGGGGACAACACTCTTCCCAATTCTCATCAAAGCCTGCCTAGGTGATATCTTTAAAAAGACATGGTCTCCCACCTCAAAAGACAAAGGCCTCCTCCTACGGTCAGCATAGCTTTTCTGGCTACTCTGGGTCGTAACTAACCTCTTACGGATAAGTGTCACTTTCTCCGTCATTTCCCGAACCAACTCTGGACCCAACAAAGGTCTATTACCCACCTTGGCCCAACACACTGGAGATCTACACAGTCGGCCATACAAGGCCTCAAATGGTGCCATGCCAATGCTTGATTGGAAACTGTTGTTATAGGCAAACTCCACTAAGGGGAAGTGCCTCTCCCACCATCCCTTAAAGTCAAGGACATAGCCTCGAAACATATCTTCAAGGATTTGAATATTACGCTAGAACTGTCCGTCAGTCTGAGGATAGTACACAATACTAAAAGTCAACCTAGTGCCCAAGGCACTCTGCAACCTCTGCCACAATCAAGTTGTAAAACGCAGATCTCTATCCGAAACAATCATCACAGGGACCCCGTGCAACCTTACTATGTCCCTAATATACAAGTCGGCAAGATAGTCTACCGAATCACTTACGCGCATAGAAATTAAATGCGCCAACTTGGTCAACCGGTCAATTACCACCTAAATGGCATCACTACCCCTTTGAGTCCTCGGAAGCAGGGCTGGCCCTGGGGCATGGGCCACAAGGCCGTGGCCTAGGGCCCCTTAAAATAGACTAAAAAAAAAGGCCCCCACCTATTATAATTTAGTATAATATATTAAGTATGTTTTAAGTCTAAAAAAATTAAAAAAGGCCCAAACTAACTTAAAATAAATTGACCTATTAAAAAATTGAAAGACCATTCAAAAAAACTAGCATTGTTATCCATTGAAAATAGACCCAAAAAAGGGGTCTCTCTTATTATAGTTTAGTCTAATATATTAAGTATATTTCAAGTCCAAAAAAAGTTAAGGAAGGCCCAAATTAACTCAAAATAAATTAATCCATTAAAAAACTGAAAGGCCCATTTAACATAATTAACATTGTTATTCATTAAAAATGATTTTGCAAAAAAATTAGATTATGCAAGTATGATTGATTTATTTGTTTCTAAAAATACAAGAAGAGTGATGATCAAGCGATACTTATTAGTTATTATAATGTAATGCTAAGTATTTTTTGTGATTTTGACACAAATCTTTTGTCCTTTACTTTCAATTTTTTTTTTCATTCAAGGAAAAAAAATGTGAAGGGAATGAAAAAAAAAATGTGAAGGGCCCCAGAAATTTATTAGTTGATTATCGACTTTGGGCCCCGGAAATCTCAAGGCTGGGCCTGCTTGGAAGGCCCATAACAAAATTCATCGAGACATGCTCCCACTTCCACTCAACTATAGGCAAGGGTTGTAACAAACCCGTTGGCCTCTGATGCTCGGCCTTCACTTGCTGACAAGTAAGGCACCTCGATACAAACACGGCCATATCCTTCTTCATATCTCTCCACCAAAACTGGTGACTCAGATCATGATACATCTTTGTGCCTCCCAGATGCACCACAAGGCGTGAATGGTGAAACTCTCAGAGTACATCCTCTTGGCAAGACTCGGGTACAAACAAACGATCACGGTAACTCACACTCTGGTCGGGATACACAGTCAAGCCCTTCTCTACCTTCCCACTGGAGATATTCTCCCGGAGGGTTTTATCTTAATGTCACCCCTCTGCGCTTCTAACACTCAGTTCACAAATATAGGTTGTGCAACTACAGAAAACAAGGCCGCAGATTCAACAGACTCACCCAGGTGCAAGTCAAACTCCCCAAGAGTGCCCAACATCTCCCATTCCCGGATGCCAATACAAGCTACACTACTGGTAGACTTCTTACTCAAAGCATCAGCCACCACATTGGCCTTCCCCGGATGGTAATGCAACTCGAAATCATAATCCTCTATGAACTCCAACCATCTTCTTTGCCTCAAATTCAAGTCCTTCTATGTAAACAAATATTTCAGACTCTTGTGATTAGAAAACACCTCAAATCTCTCGCCATACAGATAGTGCCTCCAAATCTTCAAGGCAAAAATCACCACTGCCAACTCTAAGTCATGAGTAGGGTAGTTCCTCTCGTAGGTTTTCAATTGCCGTGAGCCATAGGCTACAACTTTCCACTCTTGCATCAACACACAACCCAAACCTTCTTGTGAGGCATCACAATATACTGAATAGCCCAAATCCCTCTCTGGAATAATCAAAACTGGAGTAGTGGTACGTCTAGCATTAAGTTCTTGGAACGACTTTTCACAAGTCTCACTCCACACAAATTTGACCATTTTCCTCGTCAATCTAGTCAAAGGCGAAGCTAATTTGGAGAAATCCTTCACAAACCGACGGTAATACCTGTCCAACCCCAAGAAACTACGAGTCTCAAAGGCATTCTTAGGCTGTGCCCAACCTTGTACTGCCTCTATCTTGGATGAATCTATAGTTATCACATGGCCTAAGAACTTAACTTCCCTTAGCCAAAACTCACACTCCCCAAACTTAGCATACAACTTATGGCCTCTAAGAAACTCAAGCACCACTCACAAGTGTTCCTTGTACTCTTCCTCAGAGGGTGAGTAAATCAAAATGTCATCCACAAAGAAGACCACAAAACGGTCTAAGAACTCTTGGAAGATTCGGTTTGTCAAGTCCATAAACACGGCTGGGGCCTTGGTTAGCCCAAAAGGCATCACAAGAAACTTATAGTGGCCATACCGCGTACGGAATGCCATCTTCGGGATGTCTTCCTCCCTGACCCTCAACTGATGATAACCCGATCTCAGGTCTATCTTAGAGAAACAACGAGACCCTTTCAGCTAATCAAATAGGTTATCTATACATGGTATTGCATACTTGTTCTTAAACGTAACCCAGTTCAACTTTCGGTAATCAATACAAAGTCTCAAAGCTCCATCTTTCTTTTTAGCAAAGAGGGCCGGCGCTCCCTAAGGCAAAGTACTAGGGTGAATAAAACCCTTATCTAACAATTCCTGGAGTTGAATCTTCAACTCACTCAACACAGCTGGCACAAACCGATGCGGTGCCATAGAAATCGGTGTCGTGCTAGACACTAGATCAATAGAGAACTCGATCTCTTAGTGAGGTGGTAAACTAGTAAGATCCTTCGAAAAGACATCCGAGTACTCACAAACCACTATTGGCAACTCAACCCGAATTTCACCACACTCACTATTCAAAATACGAGCAAGGAGACAACTAAGTTCACTCTGCCCACGTAGATCATATACTGGTGATAAGACTCTATCCACCCGGTACCCCAAGAAATAAAAGCAATCACTACTCAAGGTACATATAGTAACCCTCTGACAGTAGCAATCTATAACAGTCCGGTATGACGATAACCAGTCCATACCCAAGATAACACCAAAACTAGTCATATCAAGCAAAACAAATACAAATGGAAGTCGACGACCGACCACCTCTATGTCACAACCCCGACACCCCTGTTTCAAGATAACCTCACCACCAATGGGTGACTCTACACAAATAGGAGATGCTAATTGTGACAACTCCAATCCCAAAACTGATACAAATGCAGAAGAAATAAATGAATAGGATACACCCATATCAATCAACACATTAGCAATCGAATTGCAAAACAAGAAGGTGCCTCTCACAATAGATGGAGCAGGTACAAGATCTGGCGCGATAATAGCATATACGCACCTTGTAGGCGTCTGATCTACCTGCTCACCCCTCGGAGTGTATGATTGCTGCACTGACTGAGCTGAAGAGGTTTCCTGATTGGCCCTCGAAGCCTGTGCTGGTTGGTGACTCTGTGTCTGCCTCAAACCAAATGCACCAGGTGTGCCACCTAACTATAGGCAAAACCTCTTCAAGTGCCCCGCCTGTCCACACTGATAACAAGTGAGCGGCTAGCCTCTGCCCTAACTCTGGCCCTGAGAACGAGCTGAAGATGAAGTTGCTAGTTGCCCTCCTCCCTTCTACGGGCAAACTGGAGACTTGTGGCCCAACTGACCACATTTGAAACAGGTGATGCCTCCCTGACCACCTCTCCTAAAACCCGAACTCGACACTAGAAAGGTAGACCTCGAATGCGCTCCCTGGGACTGTTAGGGATTAGAACCCCTTGCCTCTTACTGTCCCCTAACCATCCTGACTCCTCCTGAAGCCCCTCATCCTCTCCTCCTCCATATGCATGGTAGTCTCAAGAATGGCTGCAGCCTTCACAAGGCGTCCATAGTCCTTAATCATGGAACCGGCTACTCTAAACATGAGCCCGGTCCTCATCCTCTTCTCAAAGTCCAAACACTGGCATTCCTCGGTCGCCCTAACTCTGGTGCAAACCTCGACAAACTAGTAAAGGTGGCCTCAAACTCAACCACTGGGGTATTGAGCTGCACCAATTTGGAGAATTAATCCCTCAACTTCTCCCTTATTATAGCAGGTAAGTACTTGTCCTGGAAAGCATCTACAAAGGCTTCCCAAGTCCCTCCAATGCGCCCCCGTGTATACTTCTACCACTGACGCACGTCTCCCTTCAGCTGGAAGGACGCCAAGGTCACTCTCAAACCTTCGTCTTCAATACCGAGCATCTCAAAGTCTTTACCATCTGCTCTAACCACTCATCAGCCTTCAGTGGCTCCTTGGAATTACCAAAAAACTCATCCAAATTCAATCAGAAGAACTCCCTCTTCAGAAAAGACGGCCTGTTTCAACTACTTGGGCCTGGACTTGATTCTCAGCCCTGAGAATGTCCATAGATTCCCACAAAGCTCCAGCCATCTCGCGGGCTAAGGTGCCCATGGCCTGCTGGCCAACCGGTTCAGCTATATTGGCCTGACCAACTCTCTCCTCCTGTATTGGAATTTCATCCGGCATAGGTATTTCGTATCTACCACGCCTACCACCACCACGTCTACGTCCTGACATCCTAATAAAAGTAGTAAAAGTGATTAGTACATTTACAAATGTGCCAAAGCTAGTTCACTCACATCCTAATACGGTAGACAACAATAACTCACTCTATATAAGCACATAATCATATAAACACATACGAATTTCCTTCATAGATAGTGACTGTCCCGCGGCGTTGCTAGAGTTCTAATTAGAAACAGCAGTGATCAAGTGCTCTTCTAATAGGACTTCTAGAAATCCATAGACCCAATCAACATCTTATAAACTAAATCTCATACCCATATAATCACATAAGCAGGTTATTATATAAGCACATAACATCTATACTTAAGTCTCTAACAAGCGAGACAAACCCATTGTGGTACTAACCACTTCCCACGTACCCAAAGTATTCAAACCCGGTACGCTCTAATACCAAGCTGTGACGACCCTAAAATAATACAAATAACCCAACTCATAAGAGAAGTGAATATAACATGATTGGTACACTTTCATATATAAGTGTTCGTATTACAGAAATGAATTATATATTCATAAACATTCATTCTGAATCTACAACATGTGACACAAGTTAATAATAACAAATAAACATTTAAACATAAATATAACAAAAATAGAGCCTTCAGCCCTCAATCCTCCCAAGCTATGTCCTTGGAGGAAGCATATCACCAGTACCTGAAAATTGTTTCCCAAGTAGGGTGAGCCAAAGCTCAGTAGAGATAAACTAACACAATATATGAGGTTTAACTAAGATATAAGTGTCAGATAAACATTCAATATTCATAACCAACTTACATTCTTTCCATGACCGTTCAATGTAAATAACCACATCTCAATCAATTTCCATTCATTCATTTCAGGTTAATCCATTTACCAAATTCATTGTTATCTAATCAACCAAAATGAGACTACAACTCAGTGGTTTACAATTCAATACAATCATTACTCAAACACTTCTATTTTCCATTCTCCGAAATTTTCGTTCGAGGGAATCGGCACCCATATATACAAGATTTCGGGACTTTCACCCTGGACACTCTGGCCAACTTAATTTTAAATGGAATCCATCCCCTATCTCCTCCCAAACAATGAAGTACATCTCCTTTCTCCTCTCAAACAATTATACATATACAATGTATCCTACACATCGTCATATACAATGACTATTCACAACACATATTCAATGAATTAATCATACCGTCATATTCAATGACATATCTAAATGATTAGTTTCAATTCACCTAATCCTCATGCAATTTCTACAACAATCATAGCTATCCTCCGCCGATAGCCCAAAACAGATATTTCTAAACAGATATACAATCTATATAACAGATATTTTATCAAATTTTCATAGGTGAGTGATTTAACAAATCCAACTACACCATTCATTCATATATCCTCCCAATTTCACATTTTCCATAACAATTCCATTATTTATACAAAATATTCATTCAACACAAATTAGGGCAAATCTCCTCATTTTTCAAATATCAACCCCAAGACCAAATTTCACAATTTTAACCCGAAGTAACCTTATATTCAAAGCTCCAACTTCATTTATAGAAACCAGTATAGAAACCCCTCTTTCAACTTGAGTCCAAACCCTAACTTTACCCAAATCACACCCAAAACTCATTATTTATACATAACAACAAACAACTAGGTTAAAAATCATAACAAAGTGTAAAATATCTCAACCTCAAGTATAGAAGCTCAAAGGAGATGAAAAAGAACCTCAAAAGTGTCCAAACTTGACTTTGCTCTCAAGAGGAAGCCCACAAGGTGCTCTAACTCTTTATCAAAGGGAGTAGGGTAGAAAGATGCTTAGATTAAGGAGTATTTGTAGAGAGAGAGAGTGTTTTAGAGAGAGGGTGCCAGATTAGGATTTTTAGAAAAAAGGAAATCAAAAAGTGATATAAAACTGCTCAGTTGCAAACTAATATACGCGATCCTCGCTCGAGCGAAGGAGTTGTCACTAGAGCAACCAGATACAACAAGTGACCTCGCTCTAGCGCAAGAAGCATTGCTCGAGCGCAGAATACATACCTTCAGAATTTTTACAGACACACACCCTCGCTCGAGCGCAAAAAGCCTCGCTCGAGCGAAGAACTCAACCTTCCCAGAAATTCTGCACACAAATCTCGCTCGAGCGCATGAAACCTCGCTCGAGTGAAGAAGCAAATTTCACAAGGCTCACTCAAGCGCAAGAAGCCTCGCTCGAGTGAAGAAGTAATTTTCTGGACAACAACAACAACTTGAATAACTAGCAACTAACCTGCTCCGAACATACCCAAGACATTCCAATACTCAAACCCAAAGACAAATGAGGGAAAAACAAGACATGGATAACAATATTAAACCATGAAACCCAAGTCCGGAATATTACAAAGGTCCAGTCAAAACTGGGATCGCTATATACTAAAATGTATATTATCTTTATTTATTTCAATGTTTATTCACCATCTACATTAGTTTTAATCAATTTAGCTTAACTAAAAAAGAAGTCAGTATAATTATATTAAAAGTATAAGACTAATTGCATTTTTTTCAAATTTTGAAGGAGGTCATAAATTTATGTATAATTTTTTTATTTATACAACACTAGTCTTGTTGTACCATCATCTCAAAGTGGCCAAATGTGTCCAATTAGCAGTGTATGTATTGGTGGTTTGGGCCTCCACAGCCGTCAAATGGGCCTTCTAAGGCCCAAATAAGTCGATACATGGCTTCAATTTGGGGTCAGCGATGGCCTCGTATCATTACTCAAGAAGGGAACAGAGAAGACCATAGGTAATTTTTTTTTTTCCCCCTATTTCAATTAGGTTGCGTTTGGTTTAGTTCATGAATTTAGGAGAATTTGGTAAAGAAAGAAAAAATATAAGTAAAATGTGAAATAAATATAATTACATTTTATACACATTTTTTATTTTTCTTTTCAAATTCCTTTCCAAATTCATGAACCGAACAATTTTCAGAGGTGATTAATTTTAAAAAATTACATATCAATGTCATCTTTCAAAAATAATTATTGATTCATAAAATTATTTATAATTTTCATTATTAAAATTTGTAAAGTCTATCACTAACTATATTTGTTTGACAAACATACATTGAAATGTTAGTTCCCATTAATTTATAACTAATTTTTTGTTTCAACTTGCCAGTATGAAAAGTAGAGGAAACGAATTGCATCGGTTTGGTTTGATTTTTTAAGATTATTTTTAAGTGGATTTTTGTTTTTTTTTTAGTAACTTTTGGGGCATATATTTATAAATCTCTCGGCACCTACTAAGGCCTTGTTTGGGAATAAGTTTTTTTTAGTAGCTTTTTTGAATTTTTAGCTAAAATATCAGATAAAAAAATAGTATGTTTGAAATGACTTTTCGATTTTTTACGAAAAGACTTACAAAAAATAAAAAGAAAAGCAAATCTTTGGCTTTTTAGTATAAGTTGTTGGTTTTTTTATTTTTTTTGGTGACTTTTTAACCTTTAGGCTAAAAAATGATGTTGCCAAACAAGACCTTATATTCCAATAAGTTCTATGAGTAATATAGTTATCAAAATATTCCTCATAATAATAAGGTGAAGTGCGCATTAATATTCACATTGACAATGTAAATATTTCATAATATAAATATTCACATCACCAAATTGCTAAGTAAAACAAAAAAATATTTTAAGTGTAAAATTGTCCATCAAATATATTAAATATGAGAGTGAGGATTTTGTGGATCAAATGTCCAAAATAATATAATTTATTGAAATACAAAAATATCTTATAGACTAATTGGGATACAAGTATTTGAAAGAAGATTTTCTAATAAATTTGCTAAAATTTTTTCCATATTTTATTTTAATTTTTAGATATAGCATAAATGCACATGTTTTTATTCAAATTTTCGTTTGTTTTAGTGAACTATGTTTATATTTCATTCAATTTTTTTTTTTCAAAGTTTCTAAACTAGGGGCTTCTAAAAAGAAAAAGAATTTAATTAAAATATGAAAAAAAAATGACTAAATACAAATGAAAACTCATTAAAAATAGTTTTTAAAAAAGATTTTGATTTTTTCAAGTTAACCATTTCAACTTGAGAAAGTGTTTAGGTTTGGTAGGCTTATTTTGGGGCTGACCTTGGTAATACTGTTCACTTTTCAAAATTTGTTGATTAGAATATTCTGAAAATAATCAGATATCGATAGCTATAACAATCACATTTATATTACAAAAAATATATGGGTATTCTTGAAATTATATTTGTTATCTATTTTGTTTTCTAATGTGATTCAAACATATAACTATTGATATCCGATCCTATTAATTTTCATGAATATTTTATTTAAGAAAACTTAAAAAGTGAATGATTTAGATTATTGAAGTCAACACCAAAATGTGTACACCGAACCCAAACGTTCTCTCAAATAGGAGAAATTATTCAATGCTCCTGAAACATTGCTCCATTCCATTCACAAGCTAACACTTTAATTAATTATCTTCTATAACTAACAGAAAAGTAGGTCCCATAATTTACACCAATAACTACTATCAGAAAGTCGATTACAAATCAAGTAATGGTTCAGTAGAATTTAAACAAATAGAACTAAAAACAGAGAAATGCCATCAAATTTAAAAACCACCTTGCATGGAAATTATTGCAGAAGATATGATCCTATCCTATCCTATGGACAAACAAAAATAATTCACAAATTCTCATGATTATCTTGAATCGTTCAAGTATTTCAATCATCATATCAATGGTTCATTCACCATAATACAGTTCCTTCTTTTATATATCATGGGACTTCTCTGTGAAATCTCTCTAATATTTAACTCAAAAGGTTATTTTTTGTAAAATGTTAATTTGTTTAGAACAAACAAGAACATAACAGCAACAGTTGTCCCAAATCACATCCCAAATGACATTTTGACAATAATCTCTCCCCATATCGACTTGCTAGGAGAGACTACTTGAGGAAATTGATTGCTAATCGGAAACGGGAATGAAAGTTCACCACTACATAGACCTAGGTTGCCTTCAAAGCTCGAGTTTGGAAAGGTTTCAAACTGCCCTCCTGTAGGGATTGTCCCATACAGTTGGTTGTAAGCAACATTGAACTTGGACAGAAAGCTGAGATTTACCAACGAAAGAGGTATAGCTCCGGATAGATCGTTACGGGACAAATCCAAAGTCTCTATGCTCGTCATACCAGACAAATTCTCAGGAATGTTTCCAGATAAATTGTTGCATTTTAGGTCTAAATAATGCAATTTTTTTAGGTTCCCAAACTCAGGCCAGATAGATCCGGTGAGAAAGTAATTGTTGAGGTCAAGTATGGGTGGAAACCTCCAAATTTGATTATACTGCAACATGCTAGTGCTCGTGATTCGCTTGAGGAAAAATGGGAATGCAAAACCTAGAGAAGGGTCTTCCTATGAGACATCCCTGGAGATGACACGCTTTAATCCAGTCAAGTTCTTTGGTATCTCTCCGGTGAAAGAGTTGTTTGACAAGTCAACATAAAACAGAAACTCAAAATTACCCAACCATGGCGGGATTGCTCCATCCAATCGATTCCATGATAAATCCAACAATTGCAAATTTGTTAAACCAGGCAACCACTGGGGGAACACACCAGTGAGTCTGCAATTGCCAATAAAGAAAGCCTTCAAATTTTTAAATCCTAGACTAGGATAGGAAGGCAATTGTTCACCAAGAAAACTAAGGGAAGAGCCAAAATAGTCTAGTTCTGGCAATGCTGGACGATATCAAGGGCAGCTAAGAGGTTAAAAATGGTCGAATTCGATAATGAAAGCCTAGAGAGGCCATGAAAATTCGTAAAGCTTTCTGGGATTTGCCCAGTAAAGTTGTTTTACGAAAGACAAATTATTTTCAAGCTCAGGCAGAGTGGGAGATTATCAAGAACTGGCCCGGTGAACTGATTGTCAACTAAACTAAGCGAAATCAGATAGGTCATTTTAGAACAATTCAAATCAATTACGCCATTCAAAGAATTATTTCTCAAAACAAGTGAAGTAATAGTCCTAGAATTCGCCAAAGAATTGGGAATTCCACCAGAAAAATTATTGGATTCAACATAAAATTCTTGTAACTTCGCAAATTTATGAAAAACATCTAGGATAGGCCCTGAAAACAAATTCAATGAAATATCCAAATGAACAAGATCAAAGAGATTACCAATTCCACTGCTGAGCTCACCCGAAAATTGATTATCTTGAAGACCTAACCGGTTCAATCTCCGTAGTTGGAAAATATCCTTCGGTATATCTCCGGCGAGAAAATTTTGACCAAGCTAGAGGTGTTCTAATGAGCTGCAATTCCCAAACTCATGGAATTCTACCATCGAAGTAATTCAGAGCAAAATTAATGATCTGAATTCGAGTTGAATTGATACAAATCCCCACAGGAACCGAGTTTTCGAATGAATTATTAGAAATGTCAAAGATTTCGAGAAAATGGAGGTTGATACTAATCGGAATTGAATTAGAGAAATCGTTTTTGCTGAGGTCGATGACTTGTAGATTCGGCAATTGAAACAGAGATGGAGGAAGAGAGCCTCCAAGGAAATTGATAGAGAGGTTTAGGGTTCTAAGTTGGTCTAAACCAGTGAAAGTAGTTTCGTTGAGTTTGCCTGTCAATCTCTTCCCTGAGAGTTCCAATTTGACAACCCTACCAGAATCGATAGGATCGTTGAGAAAACCAAGAGAAGAAGATGAATTGCAGGTGATTCCTAACCAATTACAACAATTAGGGTTTGTAGAAGTTGAATTTGAGCTTCCCCAATCATTAAAAGTCCCTGAATCTAACCCAATCAAGAAAACCTCTAGTGCCTTGAGATCGTTCGAATTGCAAGTCAGGTTTTGGAAATTCAAAACCTGAACTCGTGAAGAGAACAAAGGAGGAAAATGAAGATAAGCCATAACTCTAACACATCCATCTCTGAAAAACAATTGCTATGGGTTAGAGAGAGAGAGAGAGAAAAAAAAGAGAAAGAAGGGGGGGTTAAAGTCAAGTTCCAGAAGAACCCATTTGGTAGGAGATGAATTGTGATATGGGTTTGGTTAGTTTCAGCATTTTTTTTTTTTTTTTGGTTCTTGAGGATCAAAGAAAAGATAAAGAAAGATGGGTAACAATCAAAGAGGAGACAGAGAGAGAAGCAGGTAACTAAAGGAAAAGACAGTAATTGGTGTGGAGGAGGAGGAAAACCTGTCCGAAAGTGCGAAAACAGGTAGTTTGAAATTCTGAAATTAATTTTTGTTGAAAAAATAGAAATTAATTTGATAAAAATAAATATTTAAAATATAAAAATGACAATTATTTTTTTATTTTTTTTTTCATGAAACTATTTTTTTTTTAAAAGAAATTAATGAATCAAGTTTATCAAAACGATGAGATTTCGTTAGAATAAAGATGTTTAATCAAGTTGAGGGGTGCAGTTATGTAGTATACTATAGTAGTATGATTAGTAGAAAATGTAAGGTATTAATTATTTGTATTAGGTGATTGAGAATCATAAAAGGATATAACGAATGGTGATTGATGAGGGAGTGTCAATCAAGGAAAAATTCTACTACACACACCTTAGGAAATGGTTTTACTATTTGCATTCCTAGTTATGTCATTTTCTTATTTAATTATAATCATATTTTAGTTATGACTCGTGAAATATTTAGTTATATTTGATTATGACTTAAAAATATGGAGTTATACTATTTTATTCTTTAATTATAAGATACATATAGTACAATATATTACTATATAAATTATCTATAATAAAATATTTATGTCACCTTTTTGTTGATGTGTTATTTTTTGTATAATTTTGAATATACGTTAACTTGTAGAATAAATTGAAAAAAAAAATGAATGGCTAAAAAAAAAATAGAGACTTAAAATAAGAAAACAGCAAATAAAATGCAAATTTTCGGATTCGAGAAGAGTAGTAACGTAAAGACCAATGAGTATTTAAAATGACTGCTTTAGGCTATCTCCAACATTTAACTAAATCCATCACCAAATTTGAATTTGGCGAAAAATAACACATTTTTGGTCTCCAACAGTTTTATCAAAGTTGTATCAAATTAAGAACGTCCCAAAATTTTCACCAAACTGAGTAGCTGGGCCAGATTTCAGCAATTTACTGTGTGTGTACGTTGGGGGTGAGACCCACCGAACAATCGGCCGAACGTCCAGCTGATTGTCCCCCTGGTAAGGCTGAGTAAGGAATTCGTGAAATTCATAATCCGATCCGGTCCAGTCCAATCCGGTAGGTTTGGATTGATTTTTTGAATCTGTTGCTCGGTTTCATATTGAAAAATTAAAAATCCGTAGTCCACGGATCGATTCCGGATTGAACCCCACTGTTCCAGATTTGAACAAATCCAGACCGTATACAAATAGTTTATATTTATATTATACACCCTCCCGCATAGTATCTTCTCTTATTCCATATAAAACCTAAACCCAAACTTATACCTGCATAGTATTTTTTTTTATTACTTTTGTTTGTCGGTTTTTAGTTTTAATTTGTAATGATCTAAATACTTATGGTGGAACCAATTTTCTTATGGTTGTTTAAATTCTATAACAATATGTCACCATTATGAAAAGACAAATTGCTATTGTGGAACTAATATGATGTTATGTTTATGTTTTTATGAAATTAAAAGGTTTTATATTTTTTTTTTTGTTATTTAATTATGTAAATCTGTGGTCCTAAACCAATCCAATCCGTGTTTAAATGGATTGGTTCATATTGGTTCCACGATTTAAACGGATTGAATTAGTTCCAATTTTTTAGGAACTGTAGATAACTGATTGGTCCTAGTTTTATCCCAATCTGGACCAATTCAGACCATGCTCACCCCTACCCCCGGTCGTCTGGCTACCTACCAAAATTCCCACCAGCAGCCATGGTTTGGACTGTGAACTAGCTTGCAAAGTTGGTTGCTTTTTGTGGCATCAAGACGAAATTCCTTACCAACATTAATGCATGGATAGCAGAGGCAAATGCATTGCATGTTGATTTAAATTTGTACCAAAATTAGCCGTTCATTTAGCAGGGTGCAACTCCAATAAGGTTACCGTTGGTTTTGTAGAGGATTTGACAAAGTTACCGTTGTTGTGGTCTATAAAATAAGATTCTACTAGTCTTTTAATTTGAAAATATCATTACAATTTCTCTTTTCTATGTCATTGTTAACTTCAATCTTCACTTTTTGTTGTATTTGTCTTCTCATTGTGTGATCTTCAGTCTATATTATTTCTTCAATTTTTTACTTTCTTCTCCACCTCTTTTCTTGTTTCTTTGACAATATATTTCACCTATTAAGCGAAATGAACAAAAGGCAATAGACCATGAACAGAAGGATGCAGAGCATCGAAGAAATGCCGATGATAAGGAGGAACAACTAAAAATATTATCTACGATGAATGAAAGAGAACAACGAAATGAGGATCATAAAATAATGTCCATGGATATGGCCAATTTAAATCCTATGCAAAGGGCCTACTATGAAGAGGTTTAACGAAAAATCTTATTTCGATCAACAAATAGATTTTCTTGACTGTTTTATGAAGACCATGATTTCTATTGAATGATTCGTAGTGTATTTCTGTATTGCATTTTAATCGTTTTTTTACAGTTAAATATATATTTATTATATATATGTTGATGGTGGGTTCAAAATTTGAGAAATAACATGTGATTGGTCTGTTATGAGTACCTAGTGTATTGGTTTTATTATTTGTATCTGTCAAATTAGTAGGTGATTGCATTTCAATATTGGATGTTTTGGTTTTATGTTTGGTTAACCAATACTCACCAAATTAGTAGGTGATTGGATGTTTAGTTTTATGTTTTATGTTTGGTTAACCAATACACATTGAACTATGAATCAAATTTTTTAAAACAAAAATGATAGAAACACACATTAATGTGTACTAATTGGGTGTTGTTTTTTTAATTACATTTTTTGAAAACAAAAATAGCATAACAAAAAAGTTTTCCTTTCAAGTTTAAAAAGAAAAACACCCAAAAATTACACCATCTAGGAAATGACACCACCAGATTTACACTGAAATTCAATTTATGGAAACAATTTGAGCATCCAAGTCTCTGCATCTACCTCTTCTCTAGGATTCATTTATTTCTTTTGTATCAAAATTATGAAAAAGGTTACATGTTTGCTAACAAATGGCATTTTGGTGCTTTTTGTATCAAACCTGAATAACAAATGACAAAAACATGAGGAATAGACCCATATGACAAAAACAAATGAACAACACATACCAAAACAAGCAATCCACTTACTCCGAATCAAATTCAGAAAGCACGCACCACCAAAGAAAATAGTCCAATATAAACAGACATAGTACTAGTACATCCACAAAGAAAAATAATTAACAAAAAATAAAAAGTAATACAACAAACACAAAAATGAAAAAAAACAAATTGTAGCAGTACATCTTTAAAACAACCAAAAACCACATAAATTTGTGATACATCCAATCTCTCATCCAAACACATCAAAAATCATTGTCAGGTGGTAGTAGAGGGAAGTAGTGATGTTAGATCTCACTGACTAGATGCTCAATTTGATCAACACGATTGCTTGCCACTTCATGACGTCTTTTAGTGTCCACATGAAACTTATCAAATTGTTGAATTAATGAGTTATGAGTGGTGGCAAATGCATCGAACTGATTGCCCAATACATTGAACTGATTAACCATTCGTTGTTCACATTGAACGCGCTGATTGTGTGATTCTTGTTCCATAGCCAAAAAAATCAATCCAGTATTGCGGTCGTTCACCTGTTGGCATGGCATTGTCATGTGGGTATTCGAAAGCATCATCTGGTGGTGCATTTGCATTCAGACTTTGCAATAAATCTTCAGCTCCACCAACTCAGCTTAGTGTGTACTCCCAAATCGCAAAAGAGATTTTAGTCTCTACTTCACCTATAACTTTCCACCAGCTCAGGTTAGTGTGTACTCCCAAATCGCAAAAGAGATTTTAGTCTCTGCTTCACCTATAACTTTCCACCAGCTCAAGTTAGTGTGTACTCCCAAATCGCAAAAGAGATTTTAGTCTCTGCTTCACCTATAACTTTGATCTTAAAAGTTTCAAAAATTTTAGTCAGCAGAGCTCCAAAAATTAATGTTCGGTCAGTAATATGACCAAGATTTGCAACCAACATTTCTTTCATTAATATATAGCATAAATCCAATTTGTGTCTAACTTCAAAACAATATAGCAAATAAGCATTGAAAATTGGAACAGCATCAAAATGTCCTCTTTTGGGAGTGACATTTTCTACTACGCGAAGGTAGGGTTTCAAATGTCTTGCTTGTAAATTACTGTCGGTAAATCTCCTCTCACAAATAGTTGTATATACTTCACTTATGTTGCTGTAGACGTCCCCGAACGTCCCGGGGGAAATCTCCCGTTTCGTTCATTTTGGGTTGACTACAGTCCAGGACTCAATGTCACGGTCCTGTATCTAATCTCGCAGAGTGCAATGTAAGACCGATTAATCACCAAAGAGTCCAAATCCGGCAAATCGATTTGAAAAATAGATTTTTAGAAAGAAGTGCCAAACATGGACTGCTTTGCCAGATACAAAGTTGCCACCTAAATATTTTATTTTGGGAAATTTAGGAAACCTTGACTCGTGCCTAAGGCCACGTGTCCGTCATTACCAAAGTTGCCTCGGCTCGGGAACTTGGGTACGATTGGGGAAGGTCACTTCGTGAGCACCCCCGCTCGCCCGATCAAAGATCGGCCTCTACTAGCCATGATATCGAGTTTTGAAAACATTATGTGCTCTTGTTCCGATTATTAGCCTAGAATTACTATGTGATGCGCACAGCATACAAGTATAGACTGGGTCGCTTGAATTGGAACAAAACATCTCATGTTCGTTTTGAAAAACGGTTTACTACTCGCAAGTAGGCTAAAATGCAGATTTTGCCAGCTTCAAGTGGGCTTAGAAAACATGGTGATTTGCCACTCTCAAGTGGGCTTAAAACTCACAATCGATGAATTGTTCCAATTTAAATAATCCAACCTTCACTCACAGGCATTCAGGCAAGTATATCACATAAGCAGTTAGCCTCATGGTAAGCATGCTATCATGGCAGTCACTCACACGCATGTAAGGATGCTAAAGCATAAACACTTACCGAGTACTTCGAGCCAAAGAAAGAAGCTAATTAAAAAACATGTATGAAACCTAACTATACTGAGATGCCTAATGCAACACATGCAAGAATGCTACTAAGATAGGCTCCGCTATTCTAAGATGGCATATGAGATGCAACAATCGATACATGTATTCAACTTGGAATTGAAATACAATGCAGTTAGTATGATGTGCCGAGCCTGGTGCATGCAAGACAGATGAATGAATATAAACATACGAACATAAGTATGCTAATTAAAACATGCCCTAAACTAACCATCATAAGCTAGTAAATAAAAGGGAGAAAGACGTGGGGTTGGAAGACATACATCACACGCACACACACTTATTACAACATTGCCCTCTCGCAGAGGGTCCGAATAAATAATACAAAACAAATAAATAATTAACTACTCTAGCTAATTAAATATTACAAAACCCTAAATTCATTAACAAATTAGTTACAAAGGGAGGCCGTTGCAGCCCGCCTCGGAATGCTTGGATGATGTATGCTCGATTCGCCACGCTCGGAAACCCGTCGACATGCCACTGTTGCCTCTGTTAGCACTGTTCTACACCTCTAAGAACTGTGAAAATACTTGTGATGCTTTTGGAACACTCCCATAGCACCGTGGGATGTCACCGGCCATAATGCAAGTCCACCGGCCACTGGAATATAGTTATCGACCAAAAGTGGAACCACCGGCTAGAATTTGGTAGCCGGTCGGCACTGAAAGTGGCCGACCGGCCATTACTTCCTGCAGAACACTGGTTTTGCTGCAGCAAAGGACAGACAGTGCATGGCAAGATATTTTCAAGGCAATGTGTGCATAGCCACTCTCCCTATCATGCAATGAACTCAAAGGAGCATGGCTCTCGGTCCTCAGGCCACCAATCACGCATTTCGATGCATGATGGCCAAAGGTGCCAAGTTTGCAAATTAATGTAAAATGAATGCAACGAAAACAAATGAATGCTACACACTCTAACATGTTGGGATCAAGAGTGTCGGCGACCGAGGATTGAGGCGTGTTTCGTCACTTTAAGTACAAACACACCTCATACTTCATCTTTGGTTTGACACCCCAAACCAAACACAATGCAATGCGTGTAGGCAATATGGCTCAAATATGTAAAATGGCTCATGTATGCAATATGAGGCTAAGTTAGCAAAGTATGCCAAATGCAATGCAACCTAAACATGCAAATGTACAATGTGCTAAGCATGCAAGATGCAATGCAATGCGACCTAACATGCAAGCTAAGCTAATGTAACACAAACACACCAAGTATGCAACAAGGTTATGTGATGCAACTAGCTAAATGACATGTAATATAATAAACACACAAACATGGTATAATGCAAGCATGCAACAACACACAAATGCAACATGTCAAACATGCAACTATGTGCAAAGATGGGCTTAAACCGAAATGGGAAGACCTCAGCCAATCCCAAAACAGTGGCCAAAGTGCAATGGAAATGATGGGTAAATGTGCACACAAACAAGCATACCAATGGGCCTATCATCTAAGCATGGAAGGGGAAACTTTCAAGGACACTTAAAAGATGACAAACATGGGCATTAGACAATCATGTTAAACTCTAAAAAAAAATGCAAAAGGATGATGCCAAGCCACTCAAATCATGCAAGTAAGGCATACAACGAAGCCCAAAACTTGAGACTAACCAAGGGGCTCAAGCCGTGACTACATGAGGCAAGTTCCAAAGGGGGAAGGGGACCAAAATCAGAGGTCAAGCATGACCAAATAACCCCCAAAACCTACTGATATGGCAGCTAAATAATCTAAACATGGAGGCATGCACAATGGCCTAAACATGGAGCATAAGGAAACAATTCTTCAAAGCATTGAAAGGGTGGCAAATGCAAGCATACGAGCATGAATCATAGACTAAAATATGATCTCAAGTGATGCCAAATCATGAGAAAGGTCAAAGTAATGCATGCTAATGACTCACACACCCGTGGCTAACAAGCTAGAATGCATGGTGGCTATACAAAGCGATGTAAGCATGACCAAAAGGACACCAAAAAAACCTTAAGCATGGCAAAACAGAGCTAAAATGTTCTTGGAACCAAACCAAAATCATGCTAAAATGCCACCTTACAACATGATGCATGTTAGGCCAAAACATGAGATTACAAGACAAGCATATGATGCATGCAAGAGGCCATTAAACCAAATTAAAGCAGAGGTATAACATGACAAAATATCACTAAATACCCACTGAGATGGAGCCAAAATCGACTAAGCATGCATGCTACCTTTATGATCCAAAAACACAAGCAAATGAGACACAAAGGGAGAAGGGTGTCCCTCCCCTATACATGACCTCAAAACCACTTCTCCACCACTGAAAATCCTCTAGATTTCAATGGTGAGAAGGTTGAAATAAAGGGGTCCCAAAGCTCAAAGAGAAAGGCATAAAAAAAGGCCAAACAAGGCCTAGGAGGGGGTGGACAACCCCAAACACAAAAGAGACCTTAATGAAACATCTTAAACATGAAAAATCAAAACTTTTATCAGTTATACATAAAGCTCAAAATAGCATGCAAGATAGGTTAAAAGCTTGTACAAAAATAGAGAATATAAAGTAATAGTGCTCACCCTTAAAGAACACTTCAAGAACACTAACCCCAGCCCCTTCCTCTGATCAAAACCAACTTAAAAGCTCTGAAACCAGTCCCTCAACACCTTAGCAACCAAAGTATAGTGTAACACTAGGTGTTTTAGTGCAAAACTAAGAACAAAAGCACACCTTTGAACACTATTCCACACACAAATGGAGAGAGAGAGGTAGATATGGAGAGGGAGTGATATATGTGATATATATCTCTAATTTGCTCAACCCCTCTAAAGGAGAAAGGAGGCCCTCTTTTATAGAACAAAACAAGGGCCTAAGCTTCTTGGAGAAGCTAAGACAAAGGGGTCAAGCTTCCTCAAGAAGCTAGAACAAAGGTTCAAGCTTCTTGGGGAAACTAGAGCAAAAGGGTGCAAAAGGTGCAAATCCTCCATACACGTGTATGGAGGACAGGTATGTGTGCTCCAGCTGGCATGCACAATGCCTAAAAAAGGCAAAAAAGAAGTCTCGGCCAGAAAATATGGCCGATTGACCAAACAAACGGCCGGCCGACCAAAAACAATGTCGACCGACCATCACCATTGGCCGGTAGCAACAAAACAGGGCCGGTGGCCTCAAGCCAAGGCCAGTGAGGTGTGGGGATGACCAACAAGCCATTCTCTGCCCTCAGAAGCAAAAACAAACAAGTTCTTGGTCCGCAACCAAGCACAGAACAGGCAAGTTAAGAGATCTTGAGGCAAGGCGCGCGGCCGAGACCTCCGGGAACTCAAAACGAACACGAACATGGATGATCATCGAGTGTTCAAACAATGACGTCCAAGTCTTGAGGACGGTCAAAAATGGTGTATCTACAGTTGCCAACATTATCAAGTAGGTCAAACTCACTATGAAAATAGATATGCATATCCCCTTGCTCAACTCCAATAATTTGTGACAAAGTAGGAATGTAAAATTCAATAGGCTTACCTTTCACATAAGATATAATACTAAAGTCTTCATTTTCTTTATCAGTAGTTTTCAAGTGAACATAAAATAAAGACACAAGTCGAGGATATACCTTTTGTGGTAAATTGATTAAATTTAGCCACCCCATAGTCTCAAGCTTGCTAACCAACAGAGGATCATGTTGAGCAGAAAGATTTACCCTTCTCCTAGTCACAATAGGTCGGCTGTAGAAGCTTTGAAAGGCTTGTTCATGATTGTAAGTGAGAAAATCAATAGTTGGATAAGCTGAACTTTGAGGCTGTTGTTGTTGTTGTTGGCATGGTGGAAGGTTGGAGGTTTCACCATGTTCTGGTCTTGCTCTTTTGGTTCTAGGCATAATGTTAATACATGTTGAATTTGATTGGAAATGTGTTAAATGTGAAAGGTAGATTTTAGAGTGCTAAAACTGAGTGTCAAGTGATCAAATGGTGTGAAAAGGTAGTGCAACACAAAAAGGAAGTGCAACAGAAAAATGAAATTCACAAAGCAGGGCCGGTTGACTGGTTTTGGTGCAAAATCTGCTTTGGGTTTCTGCTTCTTTGAATGATGCACACTTCCTTCAACTCTCTATGACATACACAGGCATGGCATTGTGTCTATATAGAGTACATTTTCAATAGCTTTAAATGACATAGGTGGTGGGAGAAAGTAATAAGGTGGGTCAAGTTGTTTAATGAAGTAGTTGGATGGTTGTGTCTGTAAATAAGGCATGAATGAAATCGATGGTGAAGTCTGCAGAATATGTGATGGTGAAGTAGTTGGATGGTTGGGTGTATATATCAAATGTTTGATATATATATGATTCATTTGTAATTTATTTGTGAAGTTTAAGGCATTCATTTGTGATTTGTTAACTGTTGGATATATATAATTCATTTGTAATTTATTTGTGAAGTTTAAGGCATTCATTTGTGATTTGTTAACTGTTGGATATATATAATTCATTTGTAATTTATTTGTGAAGTTTAAGGCATTCATTTGTGATTTGTTAACTGTTGGATATATATAATTCATTTGTAATTTATTTGTAATCTATTAACTGTTGGATATATATATATATATATATATAATTCATATGTTATAGGCATCCATATTAGTAGTCCAAATCCATATCAGTAGTTATCCTTGTAATTCACACTATGATCATACAAAATTCAATCTTCAGGACTCATCAACAATATGTGAAAATAATCAATTAACAAAAAATGTGTAAATGAATGGATTTAAGGGCATAAATACCAACACCACTTTTATAATACCAAAATAATGTGAGCACTCCATTGAAATATTGTGTTACTAAATATGTTGAAAAAAACCACTTTATTAACAGTACATTTCACATGCACACTTTAAAACATCAGTAAATTATCACACCAGTACATTCAAAATTAACACTATTTTCGATATTGACAAAGTTAGCGGACCAATAATTCTAGCAAAAACGGATGTGTATAGGGTGAAGAGCACCAACAACAAACACTGACTGTATTTGACTAACAAAAAAAATGATGCGTGCAAATGAAGTTTAAGAGCAACAACAAACACTAACAACCTTCCTTGCGTAATCATCTCTCAATCAAAAAGTCAACCAAAAGTTCATGTTCTCATCCACGTGGTGAAGTTGGTTTTCACCATGAAGATGCCACATATGTTCTATTAAATCATTGCGGAGGACATGATATACATTCTTATCTCTAATACCTAAATGAAGGGACATAACTGACTGAAAGTCATTGTTACTGCTACACAAAAGTAGTACTACTGAGTTGGTTGATGAAATTTCATAATCGAAATTAAGATGCTCATCTCTTTCATCTTCGACAATCATATTGTGCAATATAACACAACTCTTCATTATGTTACCAAGCATTTTGGGATCCTAAAAACGTACTGCACCACCTACAATTACAAATCGGGATTGGAGCACTCCGTATGTCTGCCTTACATCCTTCTTTGCTGACTCCTGTATCATTGCAAAATGTTACTTCTTTGCTCCTTGGAGTGAAGATATTGTCTGAACCAGTGTTGCCTATTGTGAGTACATACCATCAGCAAGGTAATAATCCATATTATAAGTGTGTCCATTAAGAGTGTAATGGACAGGTGGCGCTTTACCTTGGGCAAGATCAGAAAATAAGGTTGACCTACCCAAGACATTCAAGTCATTATGTGATCCAGGCATTCTAAAAAATGCATGCCAAATCCACAAGTCATAAGAAACTACTGCTTTAAGAATGATGTTGGCTTTTTCTGATGGCCTACGCATTGACCTTGCCATGCCGTTGGGTAATTTTTCCACCCCTAATGCATACAATCTAAACTTCCCAACATACCTGAAACCCAAGAACCTCCCAATAGCAAGTAATCTAGCAATATCAGTTGTTGCTACAGATCTAAGGTATTTGGGTCCAAAGATTTTGATTATTGAATTGCAAAAGTATTTCAAACTTTCAATTGTCATGTTTTTCCCAATTCGCACATAATCATCAACTACATCTGCTGCCACTCCGTATGAGAGTATTCTCATTACTGAAGTCATCTTCTAAAGTGGAGACAATATTCGAGGATATGAGCTGCATCAGTTTTTTGAACAAAATATAGATCGTGTGTTTCAATGGCATTCAAAATTCTCAAATATAGAAGACGGCACATTCTAAAACGTCTCCGAAATGTTGGAGGTGAATAAACTAGATTTGCCACAAAATAATCCGTAAACAATCGTTCATGCCCTTTTATCTATCACGACATATGTATTTATGTCCTACAACAGAACAACCTCTTTTCTTTGATCGATCAGTTACTCTCAGAATCAGTATCATACTAGTATTATTTATCTCATAAACACCCAAAACTTTTATAATTTTTTCATCATCAGATGCATCATCAAGGGATGAGGAAAAAGATGATGAAAATGAAGTGAACAAAGAAGAACTTGAGCTAGTCATTATGCTCTGGTTTTTAGTTATGTTTGGTTCCATATACAACATTGTTTGTTTGGTTTATATAGTACATGAGTTAATCTATTTATATCTGTTTTTTGAAGGAAATAATTATTGGAGACGAAAAGAAATGGAAAAGATTTCATGCAGGGAAAAAGAAATGGGAAAGGAATTGAGGAAACATAAATGGGGAGGAAAAAAATTCATTTTCCTCTTTCCAGTTGACCAGCCAATCATCTTCCCGGACGTCCATTGTGTTTTGATGAAAGCTACAATATTCCATTGGAGTGACTGATATCAGATAAAGGAATTCATCATGTTTTTACTCAGATTTGATGAATTAGTTTGTCATTTTATAAAGGAATCTGTATCTGTGATCGATCAGTTACTCTTTGATATAAGTTTTGAAAAAACAAAAATGTCGTTTGATTCATTGACTGACTACTAGGTTAATTTGCTTTAAAGTCATTTTTTATATTATTTTTTTAATTTAAATTTAATAAAAAAAATTAAAAAATCATTTCTAATCTATTGATCAAATGTTCAACAAATCTAAGGGTGAAACACTGTTTGTTTGTTTTTTTTTTGTTTTTTTTTTTATCAAATTGATCAAATTGAGAATTTATCAAATCGTTCATCAAATTAGTCGATGTGCGCATAAGTTGATTTGAATATCAAGTTATAAAAACAAAATTCTTCCCCAAATTAAAATTTAATGATAATTAAAAAAGATGAAACATTTGAGGGTGATTTTTTTTTTTTTTTCTTTTTCAAATTTGATGAAAAGATAAACTTGGGATAAGAGAAACTTTTTTAAAAAGTTTTGATAAAATTTTAATGAAATTGTTCTAGTAGTTCGTATTCATTCAAATTTTTATCCAAATTAAAAATTAGTTAGAGGAAAATTTAACGATGTTCGTACAATTTACAAATATCTCATTTCTTTGTTGTCTATGTCACCAAAATTTCTTTTATAGTAATAATGATTACCCTGTTACCAAATTTTTTTGACTTGACATCTTTTGTATATTTATCTTTACTCACTATCAATTAATGTTAAGATTTTGTTTTATCTAAATTTAACGGTTGAAAATAATATTTTCCAGTATGACCCAAAAATTATTCTGGGCTAATTTTTCTTTTTTTTTTTTTTTGGTATTGAAAATCATAAGTTTCGAGAATTTTTATACATAATTTATGACAAAAATAATATCACAGTAACATTATTAAAAATATAAGTCATCTTCATATGTCTTTTTTTTTAAAGTGGTAAAATAAAAAATTAATTTGTCATTTTATATTAATTATATATATAAATTTTCTATTTATACAACACTACTCGTCTTCTACTATAGAATAATCCCAAAAGAATGTGTTGGATTTTGTTTTTCTCTTTTAATGTTCTGCTTTCAGTAGAGGGAGTGCTTTCTGGCAAACCCTTTAATATGTGAAGGTGGATGGACGGATAGTAGTGAAACAGAGGTTGGTAATGAGTATTCGGAAGAACGTAGAAGTCTTAACACGGGTCAAGTTTTTGTTCCACCGACAAGGCATCATTTACGCAGTAGTCCAAGTATGGCAATGGAGGATACAACTTGGGATCTTGAACGTCATGAACTTGTGCGATGCTTGGTTGGATATGTCCCAGAACTTTCGGTCCGAACCTGAGGAGGAGATGCATAATGTCCAGCTTGTAGATTCGATACGTGATGAAGGTTCGATACGAGATGGTTTACAGGTTGCACTGATAATAGCATCAGTTGATCATCAAGCCGGTCCATCTACTGTTCATGAGAACTCAAAAAACCGGTTTCTTTCGTTGCTCGCCCAAGAACCGGTGGGTTCAGTAGGTGAGTTTGATTTATTATGGCAGAAGTGGAAAGGTGAGTTAAACGCCATGGGCATTAAGACGGATCATTTGATGATTGATGGAGGCGCAACAGATGTGATGCACCAGCCGCGTGAAGACAGAATGAGTGGAGCTCTGGATGATGGTTTGGCAGCAAAGGAACAAGAGAACTTAAATGCTGATGGAGAGGTAGTTAGGGCCCTAAAGAGAGATGGCCTGGCCTATCGAATGAATGTCCCCTTGAGAGAAAAAAATATTAACCAAGCCTTTCAATTTAATGGTCCATAGGTTGCCATGGACTCTGGCCATTTAATTTAGAAGGTCCAATTTCTTGGTCCACTATACAGACTTTAGCTAAAGGTAAGGAGATTGTAGAACAACCCAAATAGTGTGCTTCTTTCTCATCGATTGTATTTGGGCCTCTTAAAAAAAAAAAAAAAAAGAATCTGTGAAGTGGGATCATGGTTCCTTTTGGTATGTAGAAGTAACAGAGGGGGTGGAGGAATCAATGGGTCATCCTTGGGGTAGGTCGATTGCAACTCTAATTCATGCGTCTAGAGGGGTTTCAGATTCAGTATGTTTGCCTCAGAGTTTGGGATATTTTTAGAGCCAGAGGTTCAGTTGATTACGACAAAAGCAGCGCTGAAGATTAAAGGCACCCACGAGCACCATTGTACAGTTGGTCAGAGCAGAAAATCGGATGAATACTTTTGTTCGGCGCAGACAGAATCTTAGGAAACGGGGTTATGTGTAGCAAAGAGATGAACGATGGGTTCATGCAAGGGAGGCGTGGTAGTCGAAGCCATGTACAGGGGGAAAAGACATTAGAAGTCAGAAGAGACGGTTTCGTGCTGAAATAATGGGAGTAGCATCTGAGCATCAAGCCTCTGAATTATGATTCAGAGGTTAGTTCGCCAGAGGGGAGAGAGGGGAATCAGTATGAGTTGTTTAATTGGGAAGAGATGGAGAAGTTTTACGTCGAGTTGGAAACGGCACGTATTATGGATTTGGCTATCGATTAAACTGCTGTCCACAAGGAAGAGAGTTTGCAGGAGGTTATCCCACAACACCCTCCTAATGTGCCATGAAGATATTTATTAGTTGGAACTGCAGGGGTCTTGTGTTGAATATTGGCTATAGATTCTGGCCATGTGATGGAAAGTGGCAGCCAGCTACATGGTGGGGAAGTCATGAGGCCATGTGAGTTGGCCATGAGGCCATGAGAAACCATGTGAAGCATCAATCTGGAAAGCCACCGAAAGCACAACAATGGGCTGGCAGCCAGCTCATTTCAAAGACTTTCTCTTGCATTTGTAATCTCTATATATAGAGAAGCTAAGGAGAGTTGAGAGGTACAGCTAAGATAACAGAGAGGTGTGAGCTTAGAGAGCAAAGAGAGAGAGAATTACAGAGAGTGTTGTAATTCTTACCATTTTGTTCAATATAGTGAATCCGCTGCCCGTGGACGTAGGCGACTTGCCGAACCACGTTAAATCTTGTGTGTTATTGCTTGTTTGAGTTCCCTGGTGTGCCCCCGATCCGCAACATCTTGGTCATCCCCTGACAGTTTGAGCAGTTCAACAAGTAACCAAGAATCATAGGCCAAATGTATGTTTTTTAATGGAGACAAAGTTATTGATTCAGCAATCTTAGAAAATTGGATATTTGATGGGGTACAAAAATTGGTGTGGTTTATGAGCAGGGTGGCATCATACTCAAGCCATTCGAGTGGTTCACTGTTCAGAGTGTTTTTTAATTCTGGAAGTCATGGAGGATAGTAAAGGTGCATGGTTTATAATTTTGTTGTATGGCATCCCACTGTAGTACGGCGGGGGTGGGTTTAGAGTAAAGTGGAAGCTAAAATTAGTGAGTTACAGGCACCATTTGTCATTATTGGGGGACCTAAATCAGGTGCAAGGATGGTTAGAGAAGCGGAGTAAGTCTACTAGACCTCTCCCGGGTGTTAATGAGTTCAATGATTTAATTTTTCGAAATCAATTAGTTGATCTGCCCAGCAAAGGGGTTTGGTATACTTGGTGCAATAATCAAAGGCCTGCGGAAGCAATATATGAATGAAAGACTTGATAGTGTGTTAGCTTCATCCCGATGGTTTTATGAATTCAATAGAGCTTCGCTAATTACCCTTCCTATCCACAGATCGGGTCACATTGCTAGATACATGCTGCTGGATTCATACAGGACCAAAATGGAGATGCTTTGAGGCGATCTGGTTGTTGGATGACACAACAAAAGACATAGTAAAGAAGGTTTGGCAATTGCATTTTCAAGGTTCTAGCCAATTCTCAATGTATCAAAGGCAGTTGGCTGCGATAAAACATTTGCAAAATTGGAATTCATTGTCCTTTAGAAGCCTTCAAGGTTAGATAGAGGATGTCCGCTGTCAGCTCCAGCAGGTTCAGTTAGTTATTCAACAAGATGAGGCAATGGCCCGAGAGCAAGGAATTCAGAAGCATTTGGATGATCTTCTTCAAAAACAGGAAGTTTACTGGGCTCAACGGTCTAAGCAGCAGTGGATGAAGCTGGGAGATCAAAATACCAAGTTTTTTCATAGAATGGCCTCACGGCGAAAGACTGGAAATCATATCGGTTTTATTTAGGGACCAGATGGAGTGGCAATTACGAAGCTAACAGACATTCAACGGGTGTTTGTGAAGCATTTTAAAAGTTTATTTTCAAGCATAGATTCCTCCATTGCTAATCCATACGAATCAGGTTCTTTTCCTAACCATTTTAATATTTTGAGTGCTGTCAAAAGTAGACTAAATTCAAATCATTTAGAGGTGTTAGATCAATCTTTCTTGCCGGATGAGGTAAAACGGTTTTATTTCAAATGGGTAAAGTTAAGGCTCCGGGGCCTGAGGTTTATAACAGGTTTTTATCAAAAGTATTGGGTGAATGTGGGGCAATCGGTGGTTAATGTTATACTTAGTTTTCTTAATTCAGGTTTTTTACTTAAGGATTTGAATAGAAAGTTTATATGTTTAATCCCCAAAAAGAAAAGCCCCTTACTCATTTATGATTATAGGCCCATTAGTCTTTGCAATGTTTTGTATAAAATTGGGGCCAAGGTTTTGGCAAATCGGCTTCGTGTGGTGTTGCCAGATTTGATTTCTTGTAATCAGAGTGTTTTTTTTTTACAAGAAGGTTAATATCAGATAATATTCTTTTAGTTCATGAGCTGATTGAACATATCAAACACAAACGAGTAGGCCGAAAATCTGAATTTGGACTGAAATTAGATATGAACAAGGCTTATGATAGGGTTAATTGGGAGTTTCTAGTGGCTACTATGGGTAGGCTGGGATTTAGTGATATGTGGGTCCAGTTAATCCCACAATGTGTTTCAACACTAACTTTTTCATTACTAATCAATGGCCAACAATCTGAATATTTCATTCTTAAGGCAGACCTTAAACAAGGAGACCCACTTTCACCTTATCTCTTTTTGTTGAAAATGCAAGTTTTGTCGGAAGGATTTGATCATCTTAATCAAGGAATTGTAAAGGTACAGCGATTAGTAGACAGTCACCACCGGTTTCCCATTTGCTTTTGCGGATGATTGTTTCATTTTTCTGAATTTGAAAATGGAGGAGGTTTGGTGTTTACAATGGTTTTTGAGTGCCTCTTGTGCTCAGTCAGGTTTGCGTATTAACTTTCATAAGGCGGAGTTGTATACTAGTCCAAATATGCCTTCAGTCCATAAGGATTTTTTAGTTTTGGTGTTCGGAGTTAAGGTAATGCCAAAACCAGGCATTTACCTTGGTGCAAACTTGGGATTTGCAGGTAAATCTAAGGGGGAGATTTTTAAGTCTATCATTGACAAGGTGCAGGGTAAACTTCAAGGTTGGAAGTGGGGGCTTCAAAATTTTGCAGGGCGGTATGTGCTTTTAATCATTTGCTTCATTCCATCACTGTGTATTTGATGTCGGTCTTCAAGATGCCGCTGTCCTTTTTTTAGTAAGCTCATGGCTATAATTCGAAAATTTCTTTGGTACTCAAATAAGGAAGGTGCAATTTGTTGGAAGCGTTGGCTGCTTGTGTGCCTTCCTAAAGGGTGGGGTGGTTTGGGGTTTAGGGATTTGTTTTGTTTCAATCAGGCATTGCTTGCAAAGCAAGCATGGCGAATGTTGTCGAACCCCAATTCGTTGTTGGCTAAGGTATTGATAGGAAAATATTGTACCCATCAGAATTTCCTAGCAATGCAGGATTCTAAGAAAGGCTCTTGGGGCTGGAGAAGTATCTTATGGGGCAAGGAATTTTTGGTCTCAGGTTTGCAATGGGTAGTTGGAGATGGTAACAAGATTAATCCTTTGGAGGATCTGTGGATCCCATCCATTAACAATTCATTACAAGGTAGGGGTCTTTCGTAGCTCTTTCCAGCTATGCATTTGGAACATTTTATTGATAAGGAAAATCATTGTTGGAGGTGCAACTTGATTAGACTCTTTTTTTCCAAAAAACACTGTTGGTAATATTCTAACTATACACATTCCGTTTAATGCTCATGAGGACAAACTGGTATGGAGCCCAATGAAGAGTGGGGAATATACAGTTAAATTGGGTCATAAGCAAGCTTTAGCTAGGTATTATCCCTCACTTGGAAGCAACATATCTGAAGGAGTAGTGTGGAAGAAGTTGTGGCTACTTTAACATTCCATCCAAATGGACTGCTTTTATTTGGAAATGTCTTCATTGCATATTACCAGTGCAGTGGGAACTTAGAAGGAGAGGTATAGGGGGTGAATGTGAAATGTGCTAGGTGTCGACTGAGTGTAGAAACATTGGAACATGTGTTTTTCAATTGTTTGTTTTCGCAAAAGGGTATGGAGGGGTTCATCATTAGGGCTTGATTTCAATACTGGAGTACCAGTATCCTTCTTCATGTGGTTCAAAAGTTGGATAAAGCAAGTTCAAGATGAGGAAATTATTGTTCAGTCGGTGGCCTTACTTTGGGACATTTGGTTACAGTGTTAACAGCTATGTTTTTAATCATAAATAGGATGTCGATTGCTGACATGATTGAGGCAGCAAATGTTTGCTTTAGTGCAGCTACGCAATGTATTAAATTAAGACCAATTGTATACAACTTTAACATCACAGAGGAATTAGATGCACAAGCTAATGAGTGTGTTTTGCAGGAAGTTGTAGATCAAGATGGAGGATTGCAGCAGTGGATTTTCGTCATTGATGGTTCTTGGAGAAATAGTGGACAACAGGCTACTGGTGTAGCTGGAGCAGCATGGATTTGCTTTGATGCGCACAATCAATTAGTGGCCCAGGAAGCATTGGTACTTCAGTTAACACTATCTCCTTTAATGGTTGAAGCTAAGGCATGTTTAGAGGCCATTCGATGCGCTGCGAGGAGAAAATTACGTAAACTTGTTATAAAGACTAACTGCCAAGTTTTGGTAAGGTTACTTCAGCAAAAAGGGATGGAAATGGAATTGCAGGCGTCAATTATTAATGATATATTATATTACAACAATGATAGAGCTTTTTTTAGAGTTCCAAAATTAGAGCTCTCAATCTTTATTCATTATATTATAACAAGTTTTTCTTTTCTCTTAGTATAGTTAATGTATGGAGGAATATAATCAAACTAGCCCATAAACTAGCAACTAATGTAATTAGTTGATCTATGTATGTTATATGTGTTTCATTCTAAAAATAAAAATAAAAAATAAAAAACTTTGTTTGGGGCTCCACAACCGTTATGTTGACAAAAAAATAAAAATTAAAAAAACCATTTGTATGGGCCCAAATAAACCAAAACCATTTGTATGGGCCCAATAAGCCAATACACAGTTCTGATTAGGGTCGGCATTGTATTGTATTTGCTCGTATTATTTTGGGTTCTTATTATAATCATTTTATTATTAATCCAATTCGTTTATTATTTTGTGTTATCATATCATATTAGTTTTGGTCCATGTTCAGTCTGTGTCGCGTTAATGTGTTAAACTAAAAATATCAAGTCTATGAAAAAAATATCCACAAAATAAATTTAATAAAATTATTCTCTATTGAATAAAATTATTCATAAGAATATTTTATTTTAATTCAATTTTAATTTTCTAATTTATAAAAATTTCTTATTGTTCTTATTTTTTAACTAGATTAACTATATAATGGTAGACAAAATACATTATATTCAATTAAAAAAATTTATATTAGCTTTAAAATGTTAGTTTACATACTTTTTAATAAGTTAGATAAAGTTATATAAGAGATTAAAAAAAATTTAATGATTGTTTAAGAATATTTTTTAATCAACTAGCAAATAAAAACAACGCCAATCTGCCTAAATTGCGGTTTGGTTATTTGCCAATCTGTTATTCACGGTTTGGTTTTTAATTTTACTATCAAATTGCTCGAATTGTACCGCGCACGCCCCTACATGTGATCAATGGACTGAAGCAAAGAAGCAACAAAGAAGAGATGGGACCTGAATAGTAGTGGGAAGACTCTTTACCTAATAATGAACACTAACTACTTGTAAAAAGTCTAAATGAAAATTGATAAAATGTCTCTTGTGATGCAAAACTCATTGGAGGAAGACAAATACAACCTCACAAACAAAAATGAATAATAGAGCCCTTTTGCCTCCCTTTGGAGTTGCCCCTAGACTAGATAATGAAGTTTTGACTAGGCTTTGGTCTAAAATTTGAAGCCCCAGCTTGCCCTCTGGCTACGACTGATGCTCTATTGACCCAACTTGTGAGCTCAATAGAAAATATGAATATATATACATACATACTAGAATCTTGACCTGTTAGTCTGTGAGAGGATACTCGCTGGCTCGATTCATGAGCTCATATAGATTAATCTCGTTGGGCAAGGCTTGGATATCATTTTGGCAGCTCAACTTAACTCAATGCCAATCCTTATTAGCCAAATTAGGCATACAACCACATGATATTCTAGAAATATGAGATAGTTTATAGAGTATAGTGAGAACATGTCTTTTTAACACAATGAATTTTACTTTCTCTTCTAAGGTTTGCAATGAGATGACAATGGAGAGGTGCAAGGAGTGGGGCGAAGGTGGGTTTGTAGTGCCCCGCTCTAGCCCCCTATCATGTTAGGGGTGGGACAAAAAGGGAGGTGACAGGCAATGCTAGTCCTAAACTTTTCAGAGCCTAAAGTGAACATTGAAGTTAAGACCCTTGATATCTCACACCTAAAAAGAAAATTGTTAATGAAATAATAAATATTCACAATTTTTTTTTATTTTTTTAGTATCCACACAAAATTTGTTGAATATAATTTACTAAAATATAAAGAAATCATTACAAAGACTCAAAATAAATAAAAATTTAATTTTGTTGCTTTATTATTTAGCAAAATTAAAATTACAAAAAATTAAAAGTAAAACAAAATATAAAGCTATAATACCAAAAATAATTTATCCAAAGGCAGCAAAGTGATTTCTCTATTTACGGCAAAGCACAAAGATCAAGAATTTTGAAATGTTATTGTTGATGTATTTGTTGATAATGGGCTCCCTTACTTCTTTCAGTTGCTAACAAGAAGAAAAATTCGGCTTTTGCTTTTGGTTTGGGCCCTTTTGCCTTTAGTTTGGGCCCTTTCGCCTGTAGTTTGGGCCTTTCTAATCATATTTTAATATGTTGAGCAGTTAGGCCTTTAATTTGGGCTTTTCTAGTCATATTTTAATTTTGGGAAACTTACTAATATGTCCTATATACAAAGTTCAAAATTCATTTAATTCCAAAATAAAATACTTGCACCAATTAGTCTTATATATTTTTAATTGTTACCAAAAAAATCCTATTTTTAAATTAAAAAAAAAATTAAAGACACTGCTACATCTCACTACCGCCACACTTCCGTAAGACGGTCACCGGAGACTCGCCAGAATGTTTAACATCACCGGGAAGTCGCCGGAATATCATTAGAAATTCGTCGAAGTATCGTCAGACTGTTTTGAACGTCACCGGAAGTTTTCAAAATATCTAGAATGTTCACTGGATATCAAGAAAATCGTCGGATACTCATTGGAATGTCCAGAATATTGTCAAAAAAAGAAGAACAACAAACTGAGAAATTAAAGTGAAAAAATATAACAAAATGTGCTAAATATTGATAACTTGAAAGAAGAAAAAAACATAACAACAGCAAACAGCAACAACGGGAAAAAATATATATTATTTTTCAATTTTTGTAAAGTTTAAGCAAATAATCTCCAATATTGATTAAACTGAAAAGTAAGCTTTGAAACTGTAAAATGTTACAGTTTCAAAGCATGATTCTATTAAGTATTTATCCTTATTAATCAAATTAAAAAACATGTTATGAAACTATAAAATTTTACAATTCTAAAAAATGTTATGAAACTGCAAAATTTTATAGTTTTAAAGCATGATTCGTTTCAGTACCAAAAAAACTGAAACTGTAAAATTTTTAGTTTTCACCGCCTGTAACTAACTCAAAAACAATTTGTTCAGAATTTGAAAATTTTCTCCATTAAAATAGAAAAATAGAAGTGTGTAGTAGAAAAAATGTAGAAAAATTGAGAGATCAAAAAAAATAAACAAATCTATAGAGAAGATTGTACTCCGGTAACTATTTTTGGTTTAGATCTAATTAGATCTCATATAGATCAACTCAGATCTGATATAGATCTAAGTAGATCTGATATAGATCTAAGTAGATCTATATAAGATTTGAGTAGATCTAAGTAGATCTATATAAGATTTGATATAGATCTAAGTAGATCTATATAAGATTTGAGTAGATCTACTCATCTTTTTCGCCGAAAACTTGTCTCTTTTGTCGTCGATGAGGGTGAAATAAGGAATTGGTGATCGGTGGTTGCCGGTGAACCCCAATCAATGGCGGTCGTCGGTCGCCGGTAACTATATGTTAGAAAGAGAAAGAGAAGAAAACGTGATCGCCCGTCGCCGAAAAGAAAGAGAAAAAAATAGAGAAGACCGAATGCACAGAGATAAATGAAGAGAAAAATATGTAAAAGACTTTTGAGAGTATCCAAAAGGTTATGGGACTAAACAGACTTCTTCTCTTTTATATAGGACTTCTAAGTAATTTGTCCTTTAATTTTGGACTATGTATAGGTGGTACAAATATTTGAGGCACTAATATTGGGCTATTTTCTGGGGGCCCAAAGCAATTGCTTTGTTGGCTCTGCCTAGAGTCGACCCTAGTGGCAGGGCAGGGGGAGTGGGTTCATTTTGTTACTTTAGGAATTAAAAATATGAGAGACAATGTAATATATTATGGATAATAATTTATAAATGATGCAAGTTAAAATATGTAAGATGTGAGATAAATAAGTAAATCAAATTGTTAAGTATAATATTTTAATATTTAATCTTTTTACATTTAAAAAAAATTAAATTATATGTAATATACAATAAATATAATCGGGGTGCGCTGAGGTAAAAAAATACACTTTGTTTTCTTCTTGTATGAAAAAAAATGTGCCTAAATATGTATCAAGTTATTGTTTGATGAAATTCCTTAATAAAACTCTTCTCTTTTTTTTTTTTTCTTTATCTCTTATTCCAATTTGTATGAGGTGGGGGTTGAGGATGACCATCACACTCCAAGTTGATTTAGTAGCTAGGGTTAGGGATTAAGAGCATCAAGGGTGATACACGACCAAGGTAAGGGACAGTATCATAAACATAACATTTTACCTTACTGAATCCTCTCAGTCTAAATTCTAGTTTCACCACTACATATACTTAGTACAATGAATAAGACATAGTTCTTGGTTTTGTTTTTATACTTATGGATCCAAATTATAGTGTTAGCACAATTATAAAAGTATAGAGTACTACCGGAGGCTGTCAACATTTTCCAGCATTGAGCAAATGGATCCCATTGTGGTATAAAATTTAGTTATTATATGATTTTTAATTTTTTATTATTATTATTATTTTGTAGTCATAGTAAGTGATAAATAGAGTTAGTTTCAGTGTTAAATACATTCAATTCCAGTGATAAACAGATCATCACATTGTGTGGTAAGCAATGTCAAATTTAATGATAAATAAGGTCATATTGTGTGATAATAAGTGTTGGGCCATTTTAATATTTTTGGTTATTTATTTATTTATTTTGTGACCTTTTGTTTTATCCATGTATGAGGGTTATTGGGAGGTTATGGGCATTGGTGGTTAGTATTTAGAGGTCTTGAGACTCTCCTTTTTCTTTAGTTTAATGAATCTTTATTTTTTAGCGTAATTTGTAAGGTCCATGTAGCCTATAAATTGTTCTTCACTCATCTACTCATTTCTACACCAACATTTTCTACACTTAAAAGATTACTAGCCAAAGAAATGTGTTTTTCTTGATGGAGCTTTGAATTCACCATCTTGTGTAGAATTGACCTAAACTATATGACAAGTGGTCGAGCTATTCTACCTTGGAGAGGACAAATCAGAGTTTAGTGACTGCTGCATCAGTATTTGGATTCGTCCTACCACAATGGGCTTGATCTCCTAAAAGAAAACGAGAGATTCATGTCTCAACCCGGCTATTTATATCTTATTTTCTTTGTATTATTTATCAATAAACTATATATTTTTTGGTATTTTTACCAACAATTTTAAGGAGATCAACATGGAACAAGTACCAGAAAAAACCAATGATAGAATTGGAGATCTCAACAAGCCTTTCAAGTTCAAGGGAGTTCATTTCAAGAGGTGGAAAGAAAAAGTTCTTTTTTTCCTAAGCCTTTTGAAAGCTGCTTATGTTCTCACCGAGTAAAACCCAAACAAAATCCCAACCGAGGAAATAAATGACAAAGAGTATATGAGGCATATGAAGCAAAAGTGATTTCATATAATACAGATGAGTATACATGTCATTTTTATCTCTTGAATTGCCTCACTGATCAATTTTATGATTACTATGACAACACTTACACTTTCGCAAAGAAAATGCGGAAAGCCTTACGGACTAAGTATGATACTGAAGAGGCAGGAGCGAAGAAGTATGTAGCTAGCTGATTTTTTCGCTTCCAAATGATGGATGGAAAGTCTGTTGTAGGGCAAGCACAAGATTTCCAAATGATAATCGTAGAAGTAAGATCTAAAGGCATCAAGATTGGTGACAACTTGGTAGTTGCAGGACTTGTTGATAAGTTACCACCATCTTGGAGAGAATTCTAAAAGAACATGCATAACAAACAAAAGGAGACTTCCTTAGAGGTGTTGATCACTCACATCTGAGTCGAAAAAGAGGCTAGAGGCCAAGATGCATTAATAACACAAGAGGGTAATGCCAATTCTACCACAAAGGTAAATTTTGTTTTAGCAAATAATAACTTACCCACAGGTCAAAATTTCACGAATGCTTATTTGAAGCCTTATAAAAAGAAATGAAAGTGGGCATATTGCTCCAACTTGCAAATTCCGAAAACGTGCACCTACCCTAAAGGCTAACGTTATAAAGGATCCATTTGTGGCGATGATTACAGACATTTGCATGGTTAATTATCTAGAAGTTCGGTGGTGCTAATATGTATGTTTGTTATGATAAAGCTTGGTTCAAGGTGTATACTCCCTTTGATGATGAGAAAACAATTATGTTTGGCGACATTAGTCAAACCAGGATACTTGGGAGTGGTGAGGTTAACTTTAAGTTCACCTCTAGATGTGTGCTTACTTTAAAAGATGTACTTTATACACTATTCATGAGGAAGAATTTGATGTCAAGTTATTTGTTGAATAAAGGTGGCTTTAAGCAAACTATGAAATCTGATCAATATGTGACTACTAAGAAGGATATTTTTGTGGGTAAGGGTTATGGTTGTGATGGAATGTTCAAACTGAATATTGAGATTAATAAACTGTTTATCAATTTATCTTATATGTTGTTTTCTATTAATTTTTGACATGCTTGCTTATGTCATATTAATAATAAATATGTGAGAATCATGAGTAGTTTAAGATTAATTCCTAAATTAACAAAAAAAATTATGAAATGTGAAGTTTGCAATAAAGTAAAACCAAGAGACCTCATAAAAGTGGTAAGAAAAATACTGAATTGCAAGAATTATTTCATACTGATTTGTGTGAGTTTGAAGGAATTTTAAGCCGTGGCGGTAATTGATATTTTATCATTTTTATTAATGATTTTTCAAAATATACAAATGTATATTTATTATAAAATAAAGGTAATACTTTTGAAAAATTTTAAGAATTCCTTCTTGAAATTGAAAATCAATTCGATAAAAAAAATTAAGAGAATTAGAAATGATAGAGGTCGGGAGTATGAATCTCTTGAATTCAACTCTTTTATTTAGTCATTGAAAATTATTCATGAGACTACTCCACCATATTCACCTTCATCTAATGGCGTAGCTAAAAAAAAAAAATTAGAACGCTAATTGATTTGGCGAATGCTACGCTTATTGATTTGAGTGCTTCCTCAAATCTTTGGGGCGAGGCTATTTTGACAGCTTGTCATGTGATAAATAGAATGCCACATAAAAAGACTAAAATTGTACCTTATGAGTTATGGAGGGGACATAAACCAAATCTGGGTTATTTAAGGGTTTAGGGCTGTTTAGCTTTTGTGATGCTTGCAGATCCTAAACAATCTAAATTGAGTGAACGAGTTACCAGTTGTGCTTTTCTTGAGTATGCATTACATAGTACAACCTTTAGATTTTTTGATATGAAAAATAATATTATTTTTAAATCAGGTGATGCTATTTTTCATGAAAATAAATTTTCTTTTAAATCTAGAAATAGTGGGGGCCAAATATTTTTTGAAAATATTTTATCCATACTTAGCTCTTCTACTCCATTTCAAGTTTTTCAAGAACAAGAAAATTCTCAAATCCAACCAAGGAGGAGTAAAAGAGCTAGAGTTGAAAAAGATTTTGGCATTGACTATTATCTTTACAATGTGAAAGAAATTCCTCTTACAATGCAAGAAACTTTATCATCACCTGATTCTATTTTCTAGAGAAAGGTTATAAATGATGAGATGGATTCACTACTTTCAAATAAAATATGGAAGTTAGTGGATTTTATCTCCAAGCTGTAAAACAATTGGGTGTAAATGGTTCTTCCGTAAAAAAACTGAAACCAGATGGAATCATAGATAAATATAAAGCGAGGCTTGTCGCTAAAGGTTTTAAATAATAAGTTGATCTTGATTTCTTTTATACTTTTTCTCTGGTTACTAGAGTTACATCCATTAGACTGCCAATAGTAGTGGCTACAATTCATGATTTAAAAATTCATCAAATGGATATGAAAACAACATTTTTAAATAGAGATCCAGATAAGGAGATTTACATGGACCAACCCGAGGGCTTTGTGGAGCCTATCTAAGAAAGCAAGGTGTGTAAGCTAACTAAATCTATTTATGATTTAAAACAAGCTCTTAAATAGTGGCATGAGAAATTTGATTCATGCATGCTTGAGAATGGCTATAAGACTAATGAATGTGATAAGTGCATATATTATAAAACTTGTGAGAATGCACATATGATTATTAGCCTATATATGGATGATTTATTTATTTTTAGCTCTAATTTGCATATTATAAATGAGACTAAAAATATGTTTAGTAGCCATTTTGATATGAAAGATCTTGGTAAAGCCAATTTTATTTTGAGAATAAAAATTACCAAGACTAATGATTAAATTTTTATTGATCAGTCACATTATGTTGAGAAACTTTTAAAGAAATATAATTTTCTAGACTGTAAACATGTTGATACTCCTTTTGATGCAAGTATATATTTATTTCTTGTAACAAGTGAAAAAGAAGTGATTAATCAAAAAGAATATGCTAGCATGATTGGCAGTTTGAGATATGCTATTGATTGTACTAGACCTGGCATTGCATATGTTGTTAGAGTACTTAACAGGTTTACTATCAAGCCAAGTCGAGATCATTGGCTAGCCATGGGAAGAATTATGATATATTTGTCTAGTGCCAAAAGTTATGGCTTGTTTTATAATAAGTATCCTACGGTACTTGAGGGATATAGTGATGCCGATTGGAATACTTTGTCAGGTGATTCTCTCTCTATCTCGGGTTTTATTTTTACTTTGGGTGTTGGTGCTATATGTTGGAACTCTAAAAAATAGACTATAATTACTAATTCTATAATGATAGCTAAGCTTATAGCATTAGTTTCGACATGTAAGGAAGCGAATTGGTTGAGAGACTTGTTACATGAAATCCCTTTTGGGGAGAAACCAATTCCACCTATGTTAATTCATTGTGATAGCACTGTTGCTATTGGTAAAGTGAAAAACCATTTTTATAGTGGTAAATCTAGACCTATCAGAAGGAAACGCAGTAGTGTGAGATCCTATTTGAGTAATGGTATCATAAATGTGAATTATGTAAAATCTTGTAATAATATTGCAAATTCGTTAACCAAGGTCTTGGCAAAAGATAGGGTCTGGAATACATCGAGGGGGATAGGTTGAAGGTTATAAAATCATAAACCATATATAAAGACACCTAACCTGGGGTCCAGAGATCCTATAACCAGGTTTAATAGGAATAACGAATCATATGGTGATTGTAAGAAATGCACTCTTTAATATATTTTTGTCCATTCCTATGATGTAAGTACACTTGTCTTGTAATATTGGAGGGTTGAGTCTTTGTACTCTTAATGTAATTCTGTAACTCTTGTTAAGTAAGGTGTGTAAATTACAGGAACATCCTTGACAAATTTCACGTACGTAAGCATGGCAGTGGGGCCACTCCTTATGAGAACTAGGCTTATTCTCAAATATACTCATGAAAATTAGGATTAGCACAAGGTCGTAATGTACTAATTGTTTAAAGCTCATGTCAACACTTGGATTATTATTTGTGAGAAATGAACTTTTTTTCCCCTAAGCAGTCATTGTTCAAGTCTGAAACTACTACTGACTTTAGAGTACAGGTTGTTGTTTCGCTAATGAAAGGTTTAATATAGAGCACACATTTATGATACATACTAGTCTATCTTTGTTTAGTAATCTTTCTTGTCCTTGTTAATATTAAAATGAGTGGAGGATTGTTGGACCATTTTAATATTTTTGGTTAATTATTTATTTATTTATTTTGTGACATTTTGTTTTATCCATGTATGAGGGTTATTGGGAAGTCATGGACACTGGTAGTAAGTTAATATTTGGAGATTATGAGACTCTTCATTTTCTCTATCTTTATTTTTTAGTATAATTTGTAAGTTCCATGAAACCTATAAATTGTTCCTCTCTCATCTACTCATTTTTGCACCAACATTTTCTACACTTTAGAGATTACTAGCCAAAGAATGATATTTTTCTTGGTGGAGTTTTGGGCTCACCATCTTATTTAGAGTTGGCCTAAACTATACGACAAGTGGTCGGGCTGTTGTATCTTAGAGAGGACAAGTCAGAGTTTAGTGACTATTGCATCGGTGTTTGAGTTCTTCCTACCATAATGGGCTTAATTTCCTTAAAGAAAAGAAGATACCTGTGCCTCAGCTTGATCTAATTGTATCTCATTTTCTTTGTATTATTTATCGATAAAATATAATTTTTCTAGTATTTTCACCAACAATAAGTAAGGCTACGAAAATCACTTCATTTTTTAGAAAAATCACATCTTTTGTATATCCATTTTTACTCATTATCAATCAATGTTAAAATTTTCTTTTCTCCAAATTTACGAATTGAGAATCACCAAATTTGGTTCTAAAAAATTGAGTCAACTTTTTAGAAAAATTGAGTTTTTTTTTTATTTTTTCGTATTTTTTTTAATTTTTGTGAATTACTTTAATATTTTACGCAAATTTTTTATTTTTTAAGATAAACTTTAAAAATATAATATTATGATTTTTTTTTTAAATCACCAAATACAAAACATATAAAAAAAATAAATAAAGATAGGAAAATTCAATATGTTGGGGCAATCCCATATCGCCTAGGAGAGACGGACCAATTTCACCTTATAAGCGTACTGGCCCCCTCCACCTGTAGAGATGCATTTTCTCCCGAGAATGAACAAAACTGTGAGGGAAAGCAGATGGTTATCCCTGGCCAGAGCGGACAATATCCTGCAGGGCGCAAGTGGACAGGGATGACCATTTGCTTTTCCTCACAGTTTTGTTCCTCCTCGAGGGGAAACGCATCTCTACAGGTGGAGGGGGTCAGTACGCTTATAAGGTGAAGTCGGTCCGTCCCTCCTAGGCGATGTGAAATTGCCCCAACACAATACATTTTCGTATTTTGTTGTATTCAATGAATTTTTTAAATATCTTTGTATAAATTTTTTTACTTTTTAAGCATATTAAGATTAAGTGAATCTAAAAATATAAAATATAAAAATACGTCAAAAAATTGTTTTGAATCTGAAAACCAAACAGGGTAGTTTTTTTAGTATGACACCAAAAATTTATCCTTTTTTTTTTGGTATTGAAAGCAATAAGTTTATAGAATTTTTATACATAATTTATGATAAGAATAAGTTCACAGTAACATTATTAAAAGTATAAGTCATCTTCATATGTCTTTTTAAGAGGTAAAATAAAAAATTAGCATAACATTTTATATTAATTTTCTGTATAAATTTTTTATTTGTACAACACAACTTCTTTTGTACCATAAAATAATCCCAAAAGGGGCCGCATGTGTCCAATTAGCAGTGTTTTGGGGCTAACCAATTGTTTTATGGGCCTTCTAGAGCCCAAATAAGCCAATACATAGCTTTGATTACGGGTTGGCATTGTATTGTATTAGGTGCTGTTTGTGTGTTGTCATTTCAGGTTCATATCATAATTATTTTAATATTAATTTAACTCGTTTATTATTTCGTGTTATCATGTCGTGTTATTTTCAGTTCATGTTTTATTCGTGTCATGTTAATGTGCTTAACTAAAAATTCAAGTGTATAAAAAACAATTTACCCACAAAATAAATTTAATGAAGTTATTCTCTATTGAATAAAATTATTCATAGGAATATTTTATATGAATTCAATTTTATTTTCTTAATTTACATATATCCTATTATTATTCTTTTTACTAGATTAACTATATAATGGTAGACAAAATACATTATCTTGAATTAAAAAATATATATATATATATATATATTAGCTTTAAAATCTTACTTTATATACTTTTTAATAAGTTAGATGGAGTTATATAAGGGATTAAAATAGGGTTTGAATTTTTTTAAGTTGACTATCTCAATTTGAAGGAGCATTTGAGCTTAGTATGCCAATTTTGAGACTGATTTGTAATCTAAACTGTTCACTTTCTAGGACTCGTTAAGTAAAATATCCATACAAAAAATTACGATAATCGGATATCAATAGTTATATATTTGAATCAAATTTGTATTACAAAAAATGAATGGCTATTTTTGAAATTATATTTGTCGTCCATTTTTTTAAACAATATGATTGAAATATATAGCTACCGATATTCAATTAGCGTGAATTTTTGCATGAATATTTTGTTCTACAGGTCATAAAAAAATGAACGGTTCAGATCACCGAAATTGATCTTAAAATGGCCCCCACCAAGCCCAAATGTTTTCTCAAATTGAGATGATAACTTAACAAAAGCCAATTTCATTAAAAAACCGGCATGGCACCCTTTAATAAAATCACTAATTTATGGAAAAATATTGAATTTTTCATTTGTCCACCATTTCAAACATGTCCAATTCATCGATTTAATAAATATTTTTCAATTCCTAAATTTAAAAAAAAAAATACAAACAAAATAAATAAATAAATACTAAAAATTCAAGAATAATGAGTTACAGTTAAGATTATATATAATAAGAATTTATTAACTTAGGTTATAGGAATGATAATGCCTTGTTTGGGAATATACTATTTTAATAACTTTTTAACTTTTTACAAAAAAAAAAAGAAGATGTGCAGCGTGATATGACAACTTATAGTAACTTTTTGACTAAAATACTAGTCCCCAAATGAGGCCTAAGACTAATTAATTGAGGTTAATAATTTATTATACTTATTAACATCATTATATTATTAGATTATATATATATATATATATATGTTTAAGCGATCGGTTTCGATTTAATTCGGTACACAAGGTATTTGAACCGAAAACCGAAAAAAGTCAAATTAAAAAATTGCACAAACCAATTCTTGTTAAAAAAAAACATAACAAATATGGATAGTTCAGTCCAATTTAATTGATTTAGTCAATTTTTTTCAATTTTTCTTACATTCTACTCCCCTCGAATCTGAATAAATTGCATTTTTCCCTCTTGATGTTTGATTATTTTCTCATTTTAGTCTTAAATTCTTTTTTTGTCACTTTGACCCTTTATGTTTTAACATTTTTTTCCATTTTATTATAAAACTTAACTTAGGTTCAAAATTATGCACAAAATGACACATTGACAGTCACGTGACATAAATTATTTTGTTATATATAAGTTACACATTTAACAAAAATCTAAATTTTAATATAGTAATATATTTTTATGTCATGTGACAATTAACATGATATTTTTAGTTTAATTTTATATAGAAGTTAAATTTATGAGTTACTTAAAAATAATTAAAATACAAAGGACTAAAGTAAATAATAATAATTCAAAAAAGGGTAATTTTTATTTCCTTACACACTTAAAAATTTAAATTTTCATTTTATTTTTTTACAATTATTAAAATACCATCTCATCCCTTCCATTCACTCTCTACATCCAAAACCTTTCAAACCCCAGTTTCTTCACCTCCAACTGATTCAACCATTGTTGCCATCTATAATGGCTGTTGCAGCCTCACCACGCAAGCCCTTATCGCAGCTACCGCCACCCTGAAAGCTCTCACATTGATAGTCACGTGACATAAATTATTTTGTTATATATAAGTTACACATTTAACAAAAATCTAAATTTTAATATAGTAATATATTTTTATGTCATGTGACAATTAACATGATATTTTTAGTTTAATTTTATATAGAAGTTAAATTTATGAGTTACTTAAAAATAATTAAAATACAAAGGACTAAAGTAAATAATAATAATTCAAAAAAGGGTAATTTTTATTTCCTTACACACTTAAAAAATTAAATTTTCATTTTATTTTTTTACAATTTTTAAAATACCATCTCATCACTTTCATTCACTTCCTACATCCAAAACCTTTCAAACCCTAGTTTCTTCACCTCCAACTGATTCAACCATTGTTACCATCTATAATGGCTGTTGCAGCCTCATCACGCAAGCCCTTATCGCAGCTACTGCCACCCTGAAAGCTCTCACTGATGCCGAAACTATCACGAGCAACCACCTCCGCAGCCTCCCACAACCTTGCCTCCATCTTCTCCATCGCAACCCAGTTTCTCGCCCTCTTTCATGGCCGACAAAGCACAAAGAGAGAGAGAGAGAGTGTGTGTGTGTGTGTGTGTGTGTGAGTATGCATATGTGTATATATATCATGGGACCTCTCTATAGGTCAATTTTTGTAAAACTTTATTATTTAGAACAAACAAGAACATAACAGCAAAAGTTGTCTCAAATCCAATCCCAAACGACATTTCAACAATAATCTCTCCCCACATCGACTTGCTAAGAGAGACTTGAGGAACTTGATTGCCAATCGAACACGACAAAGAATGTTCACCACATAAACCTAGGTTCCCTTCAAAGCTCAAGTTTGGAAAGGTTTCAAACTGCCCTCCAGTAGGGATTGCCCCATTTAGTTGATTGTAAGTAACACTAAACTTGGACAGAAAGTTGAGATTTACCAACGAAAGAGGTATAGCTCCGGATAGATCATTATGGGACAAATCCAAAGTCTCTATGCTTGTCATACCAGACAAATTCTCAAGAATGTTTCCAGATAAATTGTTGCATTTTAGGTCCAAACAATGCAATTTTTTAAGGTTTCCAAACTCGGACCTGATGGGTCCGGTGAGAAAGTTATTGCTGAGGTCAAGTGTCGGTGCAAACCTCCAAATTTGATTATACTGCAACCCTGTAAGGCTAATGTTTTGTTTCACAAAACATGGGAATGGGAAACCTAGAGATAGGTCTTCCAGCAAGAGATCTCTGGAGATAAGACAATCTAATCCAGTCAAGTTCTTTGGTATCTCTCCAGTAAAAGAGTTGTTCGACAAGTCAATGTACAACAAAAACTCAAAATTACCCAACCATGGCGAAATTATTCCATCCAATGGAGATATGATAGATGGCTTTTGGGTTTGGGTTTGTACAAGAATAATGCTATATGTATCGATTAATGTATTAATTAGAGTTCTAATAGATGATGTGGCATAATTTTAACGGTTTTGGGTATTTGTAATTTGTATAATAGGTGGGGTCAGTAATAATGACTTAACACTAATTGGTACATTAGTGTGTACACTAATTGGTGCATGTAGCACCATTGTTTGTACAAACAATCAAAGGAGAAGCCATTGGTTGGTCATGCGGCATCGTTATGTGATGCCCGTGGTGGCCAATGATTGATAAAAAAAACATGGAATTTATAAATTTGTGTTGAGTAATTGAAGAATATAAAAAGATATGGTAAATTGTGATTAGTTTGGAATATGATTGCGTGGCGTTCCAAGATCAATTAATATTTTTTTCAAAGAGGAGAGAGTGAAACATGTAGGTCAAGGAAAAGACAATGGGTGCTTCGTTTGGAAAGTAGCTTGACTTTTTTGCTTTTTAGCTATTTTAGTATGGGATTAAAAAGTCTCGTCTAGGTTGGATTTTTTGATTTTTGGATTTTTTGTGAGAGAAAAAATGAAATGATTATGGTTTGAATGTAACATTTTGTCTTATTGATTTTTTAACCTATTTATTTTTTTTGTAATTATTTTAGCCAAAAAACGAACCCAACTAATATGCTAAACAAGGGCTTTGGCAGAGATTATTTGAAAAATCATCCCTCCCTCACCTTTTGAAAAATTAATTTTTTAAAATTTTTTAAAATTATTTTTATCTAATAAATTATAATCAAAAGTTACACTAAATAATTTGATACAAACTCTTAAATAAATTATAAGCTGTGTGTATAAGGAAAATTCTATTAGACACACCTTAAAAAAAATGTATATCATATTGTTGGCTTATTTTTCCTATGAAGAAAAATATCATAAATGCGAGCGTGCCAGTAAGGATTGAAAAATCCTTACAGATTAATTTCAAGCCAATTATCAAACAATTGCATTGACGGTTCTTTTGCCTCAATGAAGAGGACTTCAAAATTGCAAAGTGTAGAGAAAAGAAAAATTTTTAAAAAAAAAGAGGGAGACGGAGAAAAATGATTGAGTGAACAATCAAACTAACTATTAATTTATGTCTACTCCTATGCTTCGAAAAGAAAGTACATAAAATAAAGTACATAGAACTTACCTCTACTCCTATGTTTCGAAAATGAAGTGTATAAAATAAAGTGCAGAAAATATAAATGACAAGAAAAAAAAAATCAATTATCTTTGATTTGAATTTTGAATCCTTTACAATGTAGCAATGAAGGGCTATTTATAGGCAAATATTTGTAGGAAAAAAACTACCTAAAATTACCCACTCTTCCACCTCCTCCATTTCATACTCATTGATCTTCCATAACTTCCTTTAACTTCCACTTCATGCTCCATGTTCTCCACTTTGTTCTCTATCATCTTTTCACATTTCATAACTTTTCATAACCTCCAAATGAGTAGGAGGGTGCCACATGTCCTGCAATTATATAAATAATAAATAATAAAATTACAGATTTATGGTGCCAACACATATACACTTTTAATTATATCATTTTCTTTTTTAGTTATAGTTATTTTTTAATTATAATATTATTTTAATTATAATTCATAAATTTTTTAATAATTCCTTATATTATATTTAATTGTGATATTATTTTAATTATAATTTAAAAAATTTAAATTATATAAAAAAAATTTAAATTATAAAGTGCACATTCACCACATCTCACGTTAAGTGTGAAGAGAAATTAAATTATAGCAGCGTGAAGAGAAATTATAGCTGTGTGACATCTCACGTATTAATGTGTGAAGAGAAATTATTGGAGGCATATGCCTGACATCTCGCGTAATGTCAGTATATTCCACCACATCAACAACAATCACAAATGCAACTACACGCTAGTCTAACAGAAGTTTAAACATGGTAAGTTAGATGATCTCTAACCCTTCATCAAACCTAACATCAAATTTGAAATTTGGTGAAAAAAGTACTATTTCGAGCTCCAACGGTTTTACCAAATTGATATCAAATCGAGAATTCACCAAACGTTTCACCAAAAGGAGGACAGGCTCCGCATTTCACCAAAACACTGTGCATGACCGTTGGGAGAGACCAACCGGTTGACCAACCGATCGACCACCAAAAGGTTCAAACAGTTCCAAAAAAAGCTCAAACTGTTGGAAAAAAAAAATAATTTGGCTTAACCGGTCGACCAACCGGTTATCCCGGCACAGATTTGATGAAAATTTGATGAAAATCAACCGTTAGAGCACTCGGTATCAGATTGAGGAAAAAGTCATTTTTTTACTCAGATTTGATGAAAATTTTGGTTCAGGGTTGGAGATGCTCTTATAGACCTTTTGAGTGTATTTGATTTGATTTTAGAAGATGAATTTTTTTAAAAAATAATCCTGCTAGGTAGTTTGAATTTTCTATGGTTTGAACGGTCCGAAATTTCAAAACGATGTCGTTTTGGAATTTTTTTTTTTTCTTTTTTTGTCTCTTTTCTTCATCATTTTCCATAACTCAAAAGAAGAAGAAAGAAAAAAACAGAACAAGAAGAAAGAAGAGGAAAGGAGATCATCAACAAACACACACACACATCTGGAGATCATCAACACGACATCATCATCATTATCATCATCATCATCATCATTATCATCATCATCATCATCATCATCATTATCATCATCATCATCATCAACCAATAAATCATACAGAAGAAGAAGAAGAAACACACAAATCAAACCCCCTCCCCTCCATACACACATCTGGAAAATCAAACCCCCACACACACACATATAGATTTGGAAGTCAAATCCATGAAACACACACACACACACAGTGATGGTCGCAGCAGTGGTGGCGACAGTGGTGGTCGTCGCCACTCTCTCTTCCCCCTTCCTTCTCTCTTCTCTTTTCCTTCTCTCTCTCTCTCTCTCTTCCTTCCTCCCTCTATTTCTGTTTCAGATATAAAAGAGGGGGAAAAAAAAATCCGGAACGATGTCGTTTTGGATTCAGGCCACTCTAGCCACAAAGAATTCGAGTTCTGAAGCATTTTTCTAAAAAAAATTTGAAAAGAGAGTTTAGAATTTTTTTTTTGATTTATTTGGTTATATATTTTAGAAATAGTTTTATAGTATGAGAGTTTGGGATGAGTTAATATTTTGTTATAATCGAATAGATGTGCGTAGTGGGTTTGCAGGTTTTTTTGGCTATTTTAGCCACAAAAAATAAAATAGGTTATTTTAGCCATAACAAACAAAACATCACATCCAACCCATAATCATTACATTCTTCTCTCACAAAAAAACTCAAAAAAACCAAAAAGCCAAAAAGCTCTTTTCAAACCAAGCTTTTAAGCCCAGGCTAAAATAGCCAAAAAAGCCAAAAAGTCAAAAAGTCAACCCCCTTCCCAAACGGAGGCTTAAAATATGAAAAATTTTGAATTTTTTGATTTAATGGATTGATTTAAGGGCCATTTACCTACAAGTCTCATTTTGTAAACTTATAATCCATTAAGTCCTAGATAAAATTATTTGCTCCTTTAAGTCTCATTAATTTTTAATAGACCAATTTACCATTCCAACAAGCTCCAGGCAAGCTGTCTCTATGTAGTGCGTGTGTTTCACGCACAGTGTAAAAAAAAAAAAAAAATTAGAAATCCCGCTCAAGGTTTTTCCAGATCTACCAGCTGTAGAGCTCTCCTCCGCCGTCCCTCTACTCCACCGTCCGGCGTTGGCTATCTCCCTCTCCGTCTCCATCTTCTTCTTCCTCTCCGCCGTCCATCTTCTCCACCGTCCGACGTCTTCCGTCTTCTCCCTTTCCGATCTTCATCCTTACTGTGTTAGCCTCGGGACATGCTGCTAGTAACATGACTGGTTGGAAAAGTTGATGACACTGCTTGTTTTTTCCCTCCAGTTGTAGTGACAACTAGTTGTATATGTATATATAAATGATAAGTATTGGCAAAGCTTTTTGGTTCTGGGTTGAAGAACAATGACTCACTGGATATATAAATGATAATATTCTCGATTTTAATCATGAAAAAAATTGAGAAATTTCTCAAAATTGATAATTATAAATTTCTTAGTTTTGATAGTTTTGATAATATTCTTAGTTCACACTACAAAAAAAAAAAATTGAGAAATTTCTTAGTTTTGATAATTATAAATTGAGAACATTCTCAGTTTTGAAATTGAGAACATTCTCCGTTTTGCGATTAAAGGGTAAAACGTCTTGTTACCTATAAATGGGACTTATTGGTTCAAAAACTTTTTGACAGGACCTAAACTACCACCAAATATGTAGATAGGACTTTTAGGTAATTAATCCTTGATTTAATAATGACATCAAAGTTATCACTATTTTTGACTTTTGAAAAATAGAAAATAATTTAACGAAAATAAATATAAAAAAATTATTTCTACCGTCCCAAAATATAAAATTATATAAAAATGATATATTTTTAATTTTTTTTCACCATTTTAATTTTTTGATTCTTAGAAATTTTTTCTAAAATAGATTATGAAAATCAAACTAAACAGAATTTTATAACTAATAAAATACTAGTATTATTCATTAAAATAAAGTCATTATATTCTAAATAATATATAAATTAATTAATGTAAAACAAATTATATGATGATTTTATCATTAAAATAGACCCTTTATAAAAAAATATATATCAAAAATGTAAAAAAATCCTAATAAAGGAGCTTTAATAATTCTAATAAAATGTAAGTTCTACTATAACAATGATATTTGTGTCTTGTATTTTTTATTTTTTTTAAACTTTTCATATCATTAGAGAGTTGACTAGAGCTCGATGATTATCATTGTCGGGAAATATATTTGGGACTGCCTCGCCTCCATTTCTCTTTCATACTGCTCTCTCTGTGTTTTCCTTTACCTTCCTTCTTGCTTCTATCTTTCCTCTTTGATTGTTTCTAAAAGCCCAAAAAAAACCCATCTTTCTTATCTTTTCTTTGATCCTCGAGAACCAACAGAATGCTGAAACTAACCAAACCCGTATAACAATTCATCTTCTACCAAATGGGTTCTTCCAGAACCTGATTTTACCCCTTATTTATCTATCTGTCTCCTCTTTCTCTCTCTAGGAATTGTTTTTCAGAGATGGGTGTTGTGTTGGAGTTGTGGGTTATCTTCATTTTCCTTCTTGTGTTCTCTTCACAAGTTCAGGTTTCGAATTCCCAAAACCTGACTTGCAATTCGAACGATCTCAAGGCACTAGAGAGTTTCTTGGTTGGGTTAGATTCAGGGACTTTTAATGATTGGGGAAGCTCAAATTCAACTTCTACAAACTCTAATTGCTGTAATTGGTTAGGAATCACCTGCAATTCTTCTGCTTCTCTTGGTTTTCTCAACGATTCTATCGATTCTGGTAGGGTTGTGAAATTGGATCTCTCACGGAAGAGATTGACGGGCAAACTCAACGAAACTACTTTCACTGGTTTAGACCAACTCAGAACCCTAAACCTCTCAAACAATTTCCTCCGAGGCTCTCTTCCTCCATCTCTGTTTCAAATGCCGCATCTACAAGTCATCGACCTCAGCAAAAACGGTTTCTCTGGTTCAATTCCGATGAATTTCAACCTCCCTTTTCTCGAGATCTTCGACATTTCTTATAATTCATTCAAAAGCTCGGTTCCTGTGAAGATTTGTATAAATTCGACTCGAATTCGGGTCATTGATTTTGTTGTGAATTACTTCCTTGGTGGAATTCCATCTGGGTTTGGGAATTGCAGCTCCTTAGAACACCTCTGTCTCGGTGAAAATTTTCTCACCGGACATATACCGGAGGATATTTTCTTGCTACCGAGATTGAATCAGTTGGGTCTTCAGGATAATCAGTTTACGGGTCAGCTCAGCACTGGAATTGGTAATCTCTCTGATCTTGTTCGTTTGGATATATCATTGAATTCGTTTTCAGGGCCTATTCCTGATGTTTTTAATAGCTTTACAAAGTTACAAGAATTTTATGCTCAATCCAATAATTTTTCTGGTGGAATTCCCAATTCTCTGGCGAATTCTAGGACTATCACTTCACTTGTTTTGAGAAACAATTCTCTGAATGGTGTAATTGATCTGAATTGTTCCAAAATGATCAGTCTGATTTCGCTCGATTTAGCCACTAATCAGTTCATCGGGCCAGTTCCCAATAATCTCCCACTCTGTCCGCACCTGAAAACAATTAATCTTGCGCGAAACAACTTCACTGGCCAAATCCCAGAAAGCTTTAGGAATTTTCGTGGCCTGTCTTCATTTTCCATATCGAATTCGAGCATTTTTAACCTCTCAGCTGCCCTTGATATCTTGCAGCATTGCCAGAACTTGACTACTTTGGTTCTTACCTTGAACTTTCATGATGAACAATTGCTTTCCTATCCTAGACTAGGGTTTAAAAATCTGAAGGCTCTCATTATTGCCAATTGCAGACTCACTGGTGTGTTTCCCCAGTGGTTGAGTGGGTTAACAAATTTGCAGTTGTTGGATTTATCATGGAATCGATTGGATGGAACAATTCCGCCATGGTTGGGTAATTTTGAGTTTTTGTTTTACATTGACTTGTCGAGCAACTCTTTTACCGGAGAGATACCGAAGAACCTGACTGGATTAGGGAGCCTCATCTCCGGGGATGTCTCACTGGAAGACCCTTCTCTGGATTTCTCATTCCCATTTTTTGTGAAACGAAACATTAGCGGAAGAGGGTTGCAGTACAATCAAATTCGGAGCTTTCCACCAAAAATTGACCTCAGCAATAACTTTCTCACCGGACCCATCTGGCCCGAGTTTGGGAACCTGAAAGGGTTGCATTGGTTGGACTTGAAATGCAACAATTTATCTGGAAGTATTCCTGTGAATTTGTCGGGAATGACTAGCATAGAGACTTTGGATTTGTCCCATAATGGTCTCTCTGGAACTATACCTCTTTCATTGGTAAATCTTAGCTTTCTGTCGAAGTTCAATGTTGCTTACAATCAACTGTATGGGGCAATCCCTACTGGAGGGCAGTTTCCAACTTTTCCAAACTCAAGCTTTGAAGAGAACCTAGGTCTATGTGGTGAACTTTATTCCCCGTGTCCGATTAGCAATCAAGTTCCTCAAGTAGTGTCTCCTAGCAAGTCGATGTGGGGAGAGATTATTATCAAAATGTCGTTTGGGATTGGATTTTCGACTGGATTTGGGACAACTTTTGCTGTTATGTTCTTGTGTGTTCTAAACAAATTAACATTTTACAAAATTTGACCTACGAAGAGGTCCCATGATATATGTACATATGCATACATATAAAAGAAGGAATCATATTCTGGTGAACGAACAATTGATATGATGATTGAAATACTTGAACGGTTCAAGATCATGGTTAGAAAATGTGAATTATTTTTGTTTGTCCATGAGATAGGAAATATTTTGCGTGTGTATAATAATAGGGAGTACTCCAAAGAGCAATATCCAAACATAACTCACATGCGATTGGGATTACCTATTCAAAAAATTCGAGAGAGAGAGAGTGGTTTTAAGTTAAGACACAAGTTAAAAAAGTTATGGGACGATGAGATTTCGTTAGAAAAAAGCTATACACATCTATTCAAAAAATTTACTATACACACCTCATGAAATGGTATACTATATGCTTTAGTTAGATTATTTTTTTCTTTAGTTATGTTTAATTTTCTTTATTAATTATAATACTATTTTAGTCATGATTAATAAGTTTTTTTGTTATATCATGTAGTGTTTGATTATGATTTTTTTTTTTAAATTATGATTTAAAAAATATAAAGTTATATTATTTTTTTTAATTATAAGGTGCATATGGTACATATTTTTCGAGATGTGTGTACATAATCTTTTGGAAAAATTACACTTTGTTCCTCTAAAGTTTCATCTATTTCTCACTTTGGCCTTTTAAATTTGATTTTTTTCACTTTGGCTCTTCATGTTTGCAATCTTTCTCGCTTTACTCCTAGATTAACTTTTATTCAAAAAATTAACAGAATCTGTCACATCACCAACACATCAGTTCCACATGTGATGTAAAAAATTCACTAAAGATGCAAAAAATAAAAAATAGAAAACAAAAAAATTGATTTTTTTTTTCTTTTAGTCTTACATTATAGATTCATTTAACTTTGATGCACCTAAAAAAATAAAAACAAATATAACTAAGAAAAGAAAAAAGTTCATTAAAGATGAAAAAAAAAAAACGATAGTAAACTTTTTTATTTCGGAATTAACAATGTAGGTGTTTGATTCTGTATATTTTCATTTTTTTGTTGGTCTTTAGTAAACTTTTTTTCTTTTTTTAGTCTATTTTTTTATTTTGTTAGGTGCATTTAATCAAGACACATCTATAATGTAATAATATTTATGAATAAATTTGAAAAATAAAGTTCATTAAAGACTAAAAAAAATTTCAATTTTTTTGTTTTCTATTTTTCATTTTTTGCATCACACATGATGCATTGGTGATGTGACATTCTGTTAGTTTTTTTGAATAAAAGTTAGTTTATGAATAAAATGGGAAGGATTGCAAACACGAAGGGTTAAAGTAAGAAAAATCAAACTTAAATGACCAAATTGGAAAGGATTGCAATCATGAAGGACCAAAATGGAAAAAATCAAATTTAAAGGGCCAAAGTGTGAAATTGCAGAAACTTTAGGGGAGAAAAGTGTAATTTACCCTAATCTTTTTGGTACCTTTTTTTTTTTTTTTGAAGATGTTTGACATCATCAAATGGGTGAAAAAATAGGGAGACTGAACCATACTGTTAGACCTATGAGACTTAGTACGTGTCTTGTTTGATAATTCAAACCGTTCAATGTGTAAAGCTCGTCAAGTATTTTATGCTTACAAAAAATCATGTTGATCGGATACCGATAACTTCTTGATTGGAACACATTTTTGTTAACAATTTATTTTTTAAATCATATTTACCATTGATAAAAATATGTTTCGATCAAAGAGCTACCGATATTCGATCCACGTGATTTTTTGCAAATATAAAATACTCGACGAGTTCTACACATTGAACGATTCAGATCATTAAAACGGGACCGTGATAACTCCCACAAACCAAACAATATGCTTCAATTGTGTAGACTGGGAAAAAGTCTCTCCATAATTTCATTTTTTAAATAATCACTGTAAATTGTCAAAGCATTCTCCCTATTTTTCCATACCTTTTTACAAAATGTCAAAAAATTATTAAAAAATATCAATTCTCAAACAAGTTTTGAATTGTTCAATCAAGTGTATGTGTCGGTGTTAATAAATTGATTAGTGGCTGTTTGGGATAACAAAAATAAATCATTTTTTTTTCTTTTTGTGTGTGTTCAGTTATCCTTTTTTTTTTTAAAAAAAAAAAAAAAAATTATGTCAAAATTTTACACTTTTCTGATTTATCTTGTGTATATAAATTTAAAAAGTAATTATCTTTTTAAAAAAATTCAAAAAATCAAAATAAGCACACAAAAAAAAAAAGGTTTACTATTTTTTATTTACTTTTGTCTTTTTTGATTTGTTTAAGCATATTAGGCCGTGTTCGTGTCTTATCATTTCAGATTCATATCATAATTACTTTAATATTAATCCAACTTGTTTATTATTTTGTGTTATCAGATCGTATTATTTTCACTTCATGTTTTATTCATGTCGTATTAATATGCTTAACTAAAAATTTAAGTGTATGAAAAATATAAAAATTTTACTCATAAAATTAATTTAATGAAGTTATTCTCTACTAAATATAATTATTCATAAGAATATTTTACATCAATTCAATTTTATTTTCTTAATTTACAAAAATTATATCCTATTATTATTCTTCTTTTTACTAAATTAACTGTATAATGGTAGACAAAATACATTATCTTGAATTAAAAAAATATATATTAGTTTTAACATCTTACTTTATATAAGGGATTAAAAAAGAGTTTGGCTTGTTTCAATTGGCTATTTTAATTTGAGAGAGTGTTTGGGCTTGGTATGCCAATTTTGAGACTGATTTAAGTAATCCGAGCCGCCACTTTTTACGACTCATTAAGTAAAGTATCCAGACAAAAAATTAAGATGATCGAATATCGATAGTTGTATGTTTAAATCAAGTTTGTATTACAAAAAAATGAATAGTTATTTTTGAAATTATATTTGTCGTCTATTTTTTTAAAACAAATATGATTGAAATATATAGATAGCAATGTTCAATCATTGTGATTTTTTGCATTACTATTTTCTTCAATGAGTCATAAAAAGTAAACAGTTCGAATCACTAAAATCGATCTTTCAATAAGCCAAATCCATTAAACAATGCCATTGCATCCATCCTTTCATGAAAATTATATTAAAAAGTGTAACTAAATTTTTATTAAATGAGTTATTTGTATCAATTTCATATTGTGCAAGTTTGACACTAATTCAACTTGTTTAATTGAGTCATGTCGTGTGTATATATATATATATATTTATTTATGTGCAAAAATAGTCAATTTTAACATACTAATTTTGTATACAATTTGAGTCGTGTTCTCGTGTCAAAAATTCTGACCCTTAGCATTGATAAACTATAGGCCTGATGTTTTAGGCTCATCCCACAAAAGTATGTTGAATGCATTAGAGCTGAATCGAAATGAATGGATTTAGGCCTATTTTGAAAACTAGGAAAAAAGTTTAATTTTTTTTTTTTTTAAACGTGGATAAAAATATTGAGATGATATGATTTAAATAAGCCAATAAACTAACCTTTTTTCTTAATCGTCAAAATAAGCCTTAATTAATTATTTGGGCCTTTTAGACCCAATGGACTTGTTCCAATAGAAGGCAAGCTGTGGGTTGGATAATGCATTATCTATTGGCTTTGAGTTTAGTAATGATTTGGGCCTTTTAACCCCATTGAGCTTGTTTCAAAAGAAGGTAAGATTGGGTTGAATAATGCACAGTCTGGGCTTTATTTATTTTCGGGCTTTGAATTTTAGAAAACAGAGACAGTAAGAGGCCTTTTAACCTTATCTAAAAGGCCTATAAAAAAAAAAGATAAATTACACTGATACCACTTGAGATTTTTATTTAATATACATTTCTCTTTTATATTTGAAAAATTATACTTACCTCCTTATCAGATTAAAATGACATATGTGTTCCTAAGCCTTTATACATATAAAATAGGGGTTTTTTTTTAAAGTCCCTCGTATTAAGATTTTATAGCATAAAGGACATCTAATATTTTCATAATGTCTAAGGTCCTTCTAGTTGATCCAGAGAAAATTGGTCCAGAGAAAGTTACTCCATAAAAAATTCACATCACAGAGAAAATTGGTCCAGAGAAATTTTCCGGACAACGTAGCAACCCTTTCTTCAAGCAACCTGCTGGAAATCCAGAGAAAGTTGGAAAAGAAGAGGTTGCCAAATTTCTCTGGACAACATTGAGGACTAGTTCAATCAAAACCAGAGAATTTCTCTGGATCAACCCAGAGAAATTTTAGTTCAAACCATAGAATTTCTCTGGACCAATAGAGAAAAAATTCAGTTTAAACCCGAGAATTTCTCTGGACCAACCCAGAGAAATTCAGTTCAAACGAGAAAATTTCTCTTCACCAATCCAGAGAAATTTCAGTTTAAAGAAGAGAGAGAAGATCATTTCATTGAGTGAATAAGCAACAAAAAGCAACCTATATATATATATATATATTAAACAAATTTCTCTGAGTTTGTTTTTTTGAAATTTCACTAACTTGTCAAAATATTTCCATGGCATCATTCAAGACATCAAACCCTAACCCTACACTTGATGTTTTTTTTGAAATTTCACTAACTTGTCAAGATATTTCCATGGCATCATTCAAGACATCAAACCCTAACCCTACACTTGATGATCCTCTTTCATGATTTAACCCAGGCAACACTCCTGTGTATCTCTCATTTATTAAGCCAATCTTAATCCCAAAATGAGAATATACTTATGAACCTTCATTTTCATTCACCTCCAAAACCCTTAAACCCAATAACGAGAATGAGGAAAAGGAGCAAGGAAATAATCAAAACAAGGCTTCATTGCAATCAGTGGATGTCTTAGATTTTTCATTGAAATCAAATCTACCCTTTGATTTCAGGTACTCATACTCTGAGACTAACCCTTCGATTGAACCCATTGCGTACTGTGAACCACCGAGATTCTCTCCCTTTGGACCTGGACAGCTCGACCGGAAATGGACTGGCACTTATGCTCTGACTGAAGAAGCAGTTGATTTGCTATAGGTAGGAGAACAACGACGCGAGGTTCTTGGTGGACCACTCTCCGAAGAAGAAGTTGTTATGCTTGTGGAATGGTTTTGTCATAATGATTGTTCTCAACAGATTAATTTGGGTACTCTCTCGCTCTCTCTCTCTCTTCTCTGTATTCCCTCTTTCTCTATATATATATATCACTCACTCATCAGATTTGAGAGTGAGTGCTATGGTGTAATGGTAATCTCAAACACACACAGATCGATTGACTGTGTATTTTTGGTGTTTGATTTGGCATTTTGTTAAGGATCTGGGAGAGAAGAAAAAAAATGGGCTTGTGAAATCAACGGACAGATAGAGAAAGAGATGAGGAAGAGAGAGAAGGAATACAGCGGAGAGAGAGAGAGAGAGAGAGGAAGTACTGCTTTGTCGTCTCTTCTCTCTAGGGTTTCAGAGAGAGAGAGAGAGAGAGGAAGTGCTGCTCTGCAGCAGAGGAGAAGAGACAAAGAGTCAAATTTCTCTGATACATGTTTAGGGACCTTAGACATCAAAAAATAATTTTGTGGATCTCTTCCATTACAAAAAGTGGGAGAGGGACCCCAGACTAATTTTCTCTATAAAATAATAAAATAATATAGATATTTTGTTTATGTTATTTCAAGGGAAATAATAATCATCTTCTTTGGTTTAACTCACATAAAACCAAACCAAACCAAACCAAGCCTTAAGTCACATAAAAATAAAAATAAAAATAAAAATTGAGTTTTTTTATTTTTCATATTTTTTTATTTTCACTGATTTTTTTTTTAATATTTTTAATTTATAATTTTTTTTATATTTTTTAGATACACATAATCTAGATATACTTAAAAATTATTAATATTTTTTGATTTTTTTTTAAATTCACCAAATACAAAAATAAAATACAAAAATACAAAAATTCAATACATCATCTTATTTTGTTGTGTTCAATGGATTTTTAAAAAAAATTTGTACAAATTTTATACCTTTTAAATATATCTAGATAAAATTGATATAATCTAGATAAAATTGATATAATCTAGATATAATGGTGGAAATAAAAATAAAAAATTATATTCACATATAAAAATTTATACAAAAAATATTATAAAAATGTTGTGACAGGGATAATGTTATAAATATAAATCATGTTGATGGGTGTTTTATTTTAAAGTAAAAGATCACCATTATTATTATGTTTGAAAATGCTATATAAAATTTATGTTTGTATATCATCACTCAATAAAAATATATTCCAGTAAAATTTAATGACGGAAAGTCGTAGAATGTAGTCATGATGATAGAAAGAAAAAATTATACGAAAAAGGGCAAGATAGTCATTTAAAAAAATTCAAAACATGACATCAGCAATTTAGGAGGACAATTTATAATGAGATTATAAATTTTAGAGAGAGGAATATAATTTTTTAAATGTGAAAAACAAATATGTATTAAATAAAAATATCAAGAAAGTGTTAGTGTGATTTACACTAAAAAAAATAATAAGAATAAAAAAAATCTCTGTTCAAAAGCCCAAAAAAATGAGAACCGATTGTTGTTTATTGGGTTGCTGAATAAAACATTCCTCGTCTATAATAATAATAATAATAATAATAATAAACTCCTATTTAAAGTCTCAACAAAATTTAAGGACTCATTTGGCAAGTTGGTTAAAAGTTAATTTTTGACTTTTAATCCATTTTAAATCACATCATCTCTCATATTTTTTATTCACAAAAAAAAAAATTAAAAAAAAAAACCAAAAAACTAACTTGTAACCAATTTTCCAAAACACTCCAAAACCATCCTTGTCCAAATGTCCGCATAAAAGTGGTAAAACGTATATTAATTACAGTTATGCAAAAGAAAATAATTACTAAATAACAAATTTTATGATGTGCGATTAAATAAATATTGTATGAATACAAATTTTATACTGATGAGATTTTGGGTAAGGAAATGAAGATTATTTTCAAAATATATACAACCAAACAAGTTTTGAATTTTAAAATTTTAAAATATATACAATCAAATAAAATTTTAAATTTTATTAATCTTTTTTGGATGAATTATATTAACGGACCCTATAGTTTGAGTCTTGTGTCATTTTGATCATTGACTTTTCAATTGTAATACATTTGATCCTGAATTTTGAATCTTGTTTCAAATAAGGACAATCAAAGATATTTCCTCGACAATCGGTCTATTTCAAGGGCAAAGATGTCATATAACTTATTTTATGTTAGTTAACTTGTATATTATTTGAAATGTATTTTTTTTAATGAATAATGCTGACACTTTCTTAATTATAAAGTCCTGTTTGTTTTGATTTCATAATCAATTTTCAGAAAAAAATTTGAGAAATGAAAAATTAAATTGGTGAAAAAAAAAAAGAAAAACATCATTTTTATATAATTTTATATTTTGGGAAGGTAGAAATAATTTTTTAATTATTTTTTATATTTATTTCGTCAAATTAGTTTCTATTTTTTCAAATGCAAAACATGGCGACAACTTTGATATCATTATTGAACCAATCCATCAAATCAAAAAATGCAAAACTAAAAATATTTCATATATTAAATATATCAATTACACATTCAAAACCTAACAATCATTCATTACATTATAATCATCTAAAAATATCAATTAACAACAAAAGCAACCATCTATTATATGATAACCATAAAAAAATAATAAAAGCAATCACCCATTATATAATCATTATCTAAACACATATTAAAAATTAATTTGATAAAAATAAAAATATAAAATGTACAAGATTTATCATTTTTATATAATTTTATCTTTGGTGAGTAGAAATAATTTTATCGTTGGTTCCAAGCTTGGGTTAAGGAGGAGGGTTGTGTGTTAAGTAGCCAACAGCCAACACGTAAAAAAGCTGCTCAGATCCCTTATGACAATAAATCCTACTTTGAATTGTTTAAATGCTAAGTCGTTCCCCTTAAGTGACGTGCTGCGCTTACCTCCGGGTGTTTCGAAAAGTGAGTAAAGGGCGCCGCATCGACGCCTAGGTGCGATGGTAAATGAGTAATGTCACACCCCAAACCTGGGCACGACCGGTCGTGGCCCACAAGGACTTAGTCCAAGGTACACGTAAGCCTATACATGAACCCAAAATCACAAAGAATAAATGTGATGATAGCCTAGAAATAAATAAATCAAAACCCACCAGTGACAAGTCACAAGTATAAATGGTAAAACCAGCCATCACCAACTTCCAAAAATATGTGCTAAATGGAATACAAATCGCCCATAAAATAAAATAATTCTAAATAAAATCTAACCACAATGTATGCACAAAACCGACATAACAAGTTAAAACAAAATAATGAATGTCTTAGAGGTCAATGCAATTGAGTCCTCATTACGCCATGAGCTCACTCTAAGTCCTTCTAACACTTGGAAATGATAAACAACTAAGTCAGCTGATAGCTCAGTGAGTAGTAACATGGATAGTAAATACAATTTTGAAAACAAGGTTCAATTCCAAAATAAGATATATATCACAAAAACTAGATTGACATACAGTTTGGTAAAAACAATCTGTTACAAAAAGAAGGTTCCACAGTTCAACAGTTAAAATACTCATGTCTCTCAAAAACATGATAAATGACATTTTTCAATTAAAATAGATTACAACATGAACACCAATAATTTTCTAGGTACCAAGAAATAACAAGTAACATGCCACATAGTTCTCAAGGCTATAAGCCCCGTTAGCTCCAATACCGAATTAAGAGTCATCCTCAGGTTGGCAACCTGAGCCTTTCCTCTAAGACGATCCAATTGAAGGTCACCTAGCCTAACTTAGGTCTTTTCCTTGCAATCGTGGACCACTAGAGTCATCACGGCCCAACCTGGATCTGTTCCCTAGTGGCTAGAGTCACCACACACAGTGGAATAATTTCTCTGGACTAAAATATACAGATGGTCCAAATAATCAATACACATCACTTTTGCAAAACATGGTAGTTCACCATTATAAACATGAGACCAAAACAAATAGTTTACAGTATGCCAAGTTCACACATGTTTTAGAAATAATTTGATTCCATTGACAATATAATAATTTATCAAAACAGTTTAGTCCTGAAAAAAAAATTCAATTTTCCAACAGTTCAGAGTAGGGGGATATTTATAAAAATATGTAGCATGCAACTACTCACCTAAAAACAGAATAATGTAATCCTTGAATAGAGTATAAAAGTCCAACTAGTGCCCTAAACCAAGTATGATATAACGCCCCGAAATAATTCCACATGAACCACCCATACTAATTAGCATTTCCGCATCAATTACAACAATTCTTCCATCTTTGCATAATTAATAAATGAGTCTTTACAAAAGTTCCACATGCAGATATATATTCCATGATAATAAAACACATGAATCTATAGCATGTGAAACATCTATTCTTGAAGCAACAAAATGCCCTTAATGGCTTACATCTTCCAAGGCAATAGCCCAGTATCACAAAATGGTCCCTACGACCCAGACATGGTAGCCCTTGGCTTTACAAAAATTACAACAAAAAGGAGAGTCATCTACTCTTCACAAATATCCACGCCCTCAGTTCGGCGGGATCACCACATCTTTACCTGCACCAAATCCCATAGGGGTCAGCATAAAGCCCAGTATAGAAATTCTCACAAAGTACATACAGTTATGCTTTTTCCTCAACATAATAACAAATATAATTGCAAATGCCATGCCAATATTAAGGTATTGAGGAAAATATTCATTTCAATGCACCATTTCAAAACCACCATACTCTCAATATCATCATGTGATCTCATCAATTTCAAACTTTCATTTTTAATTCAATAAGGGCGGCAAATACAGCACTGGTAATCCCTAGGCTGATGTCTGCAAGTAGACTCTACAAGTACTACCAAACTGTCATTTTTACCAGTATTAACCGAAAGGCTCGACACTTATCTGTGCGATTTTTTGGTCTTTCACCAAGGACACTCAGGCCAACTTAACAAATTCATCTGCACTTCCTATCCGAACTTACCAACGTATTTACCCCTTACACATTTTCATGGTTCTCAACACAATAGCTATTCTTTTCCTCATGATGGAAATCTCAATGATTTAGATTCACAATGCACTATAATAAATGAAATAACATGCAATGTAAATGATTCTTTCCATACCATAAGACATTTCTCCACTTTTGACTATCTCTACTACAATGTCAACATTCACATTCTCATATGCTCCTTTCAATGTTCATCCACAAGATTAACATGTTTCATCAACACGTAGTCACAATTTTCATATCACACGTAATTTTCCATTTTGCCAAACATTGGTGCAACTCACTCTCTTTATCCTTTTAAAACAAGAAAATAAGAAATTTCAAAGACATTTGCCATATTACCAAAATCTCCAATTTCTAGGGTTTTCATCAAAAACCAAACATTTCCCATCCCCATAAAGAAACCCCATTAAATAATCCTCTTGAGTTGAATGACCAAACCAACCCATTAGGAATTTAATAAAATGATTTGAGATTAAACCCATTTTGGAAACTATACATTTTTTATCGCAAAAATCAAATCAACATTAATCCTTCAAGGAACTTTTAAATCAACAACAACCATACATAACATATATATAACTCAAGAATTCCCTACCTCAAAGTAGAAGCTCAAGAAGAAGATGAGAAGAAACTCAAAGTGCTCCAAAGCCTAACTTTTTCGGATCAACACAAAGCCCACCCCAAGCTCTATCTTTCCTTCAAAGAGACTAGGGTAAAGACACCCAAGAACCAAGTGTATTTGTAGAGAGAAGACGTGTGTAGAGAGAGAGTGTGCCAGATCTAGGGTTTGAAGGAAGAAGAGAGTGAAAAGGTGTGCAAAAACACGCTGCTGTGAACTGATATACTCGAGGCTCGCTTGAGCAAAGGAGTGGTCGCTCGAGCGACCAGACACAATAGAACCTCGCTCGAGCGTAAGAAGCGTCGCTCGAGCGAACAATGCGAAGTTTCAAGTCTGCAACCCAGAAGCACGCTCGAGCACAAGAGTGCTCGCTTGAGCGAAGAAACTCAAAACATAGTCCTCGCTCGCTCGAGCGAAGGAAATCTCGCTCGAGCGAGGAAACATAACCTTCAGGTCAAAAAGAGATGCAGACACACGCTCGAGCGTAAGAGTGCTCACTCGAGCCAAGAGACATACTACTCAAATCTCGCTCGAGCGAAGGAACTAAAACCTAAAGCTCGCTTGAGCGACAAAAGCTTCACTTGAGCGAAGAAACAAAATCTGGGCAGCAACTATTTATTTCCAATCACATCCAACCTGTTTCAAACCTGCCCAACACATCCCAAAACTGAAATACAAAGAATTTAAAAGACGGAAACAAGATAAAGACAACAGCAACCTTGACGGAATCCCAAGTCCAGAATACAATAAGCAATGGAGGAAAAATCGGGATCGCTATAACCTCCCCCTTAAAGAATTTCGTCCCCGAAATTTAGACAAACCAACAAACAATGTGCTTTTACAACTACAATTATTCTAACAACTACAATTATTCTAACAACATTTTCAAGTTATAAAATCAACACCCAACCAACTTTTACCCTTATTTCCTTCATCATTTCATCTAAACAACATTCGCACAAGTTAAAGATATGAGATAAAACATTTACAATAAAGTATCATTCTTCCATAAGGTCATGCTCAATTTAACAATACATTCAACAACCGGTGATCAACAATTTCACACTCTCCCCTCATCACTAGGGAACTTTACACTCAAAATAAAACAATCAAGCACGTTCAAATAAATCGGGATACTTGGAGCGGACCGTCGTTTCCTTTTCCCAAGTCGCTTCCTCGATTCCATGGTGTCTCCACAATACTTTCACTAAGGGTATGGTTTTGCCTCGTAGCACTTACTCCCAAGTATCTAAGATTTGAACCGGTCGCTCTTCGTAGGAGGCATCCTCATCTACCTCTAATTCAACCTAATCCAATACATGAAAAGGGTCAGGTTCGTACTTCCTAAGCATTGACACATGAAATACGCTATGAACCCCCGAAAGTTGTGGCGATAAGGCTAACTGTAGACACCCCATTTTTGACAGCCCTTAAGACTTTCGCACCATTGATGGTTTACTTGGTGGAGAAAGGTGTGCAGGGCAAAGGTTTAGTTTCTTCGGCAGGGAGAGAGTCAAATCTCAACTTCATACCCCTTTTGGACCAAAACAATCTTGATCAAAATATGTTAGACCTTGAAACCCTCTCTTTCAAAATTTTTTGAAAATAAAGTTCCTACGATGTTCCGACGCTCGCATTTCGTTAAATATTGCGCTTTTCGGTAAACCGAGCAAGGACGAAGTGGAAATGAATGAAAGAGAGTTGAAATCTTTGAAAAATCTTTCAAAACACCTTGTTTAGGGGTTTGGAGTTGAGGAAAATTGGAGAAGAGGGAAGAAACCAAGTCGAAGAAGAAGGTGGGTATGAATCGCTAAGAGAGAGCCGAGCGGTCCTCACTAAATCATGCCTATCTGTCTATATACTTGGATTTTAGCTATGAGGCCACCACCGTTGGAAAGCTTACTTCTGGGGCTTCATTTTGCACTCAAGAATCTCCTAAAGCCAAGTCCGGATGAGGGAGATATGGTTGGTTGAAGTAGGGGATCAATCCGGTTGGAACGAAACTGCATGGCTTCACCAAAACAAGCATAAACTTTTGGCACAGTTGGAAGTTTGATGCAAGGCTAGTGCCATTGGAAAGCTAACTTCTGGGGCTTCATTTTGGACACTAGTCGACCACTTTTTGGCCTTGGCAGGCACTAGCCGACCACTTTTCATTCCAAGAGACCACTTTTTGTCCTGAAAAACCAGAAAAAGTAGTTGGCCGACCAGAAAAAGTGGTTGGTGGTCGGCCGACCAGTAAAAATAGTCGGCCGATCACTTTAACTGGTCGGCGGCCTTCCTGCATATTCTACAGGTGTTGTGGATGCCAGTTGTGGCAGCTGGAGTGCACAGATTGCATCCTCCATACACGTGTATGGAGGGATGGCATCCAAGCTCTAGGCTTCTCCAAGAAGCTTTAGCTCATGTTTTTCTATAAGAGGGGAGGCCTCTCTCCCTTCTCCAGGTTCTGAAGTTGGCTAAGGGTGATACATACATCTCCCTCTCTATATTCTTTTCTCTCTCTATATATATATATTTTATGCCTTAAAGAGTGTTGTTCCTTCACTTTTGCACTGTAACTCCTAGCCACACATCACCATATTTGAGTTGAGATCCTTGGAGGTGGTTTTTGGGTCATAAGATTTGGTTTTGGGCTAGAGGAATTGCTGTTGTTGCAGTGCTTCAAGGGTAACCCCTTTTCTCCTCTTTAAGCTTTGTTTTTTGGTTACTCTCCTAGCCATCTTTTCATGCTTATTTTGGATTAACTTTCAACTGAAAAAAGCTTTATTTTTTATGTTTGTTTGAGGCTCCTTAGGTGTTGGGGGTGTTCTACCCCCTTTTGTGCGTTGTTTGGCCTTGTTTTGTACCATGCCCTAAGGCCTTTGAATTAGTATTTGCTTGACCTTTTAACCACTGAAATCTAGTGGATTTTCAGTGGTAGGCATGTGGTCTTGAGACCTCAAATCAGAGGGGGGTGATCCCCTCTCTTCTTGTTTTGTTTGCTTGCATTATTGGCCTATCAAAGGAGCATATGTTTCTACCATTTTGAGGCTTAGTTCAGGCATTTTTTTGTGATTTCTAGGGCCTGCCTTGACTCTGTCCATGGCTGGTTTGGTCACCTTTTGCATGCTTCTTGTATGTGTAGTGTAATCCCATTTGTGGCTCATCAAAGTGGCATGTCTTTCCAACATGTATGGGCTCCATTCCAGTAGGTTTTTGGTCATTATTTAGCATGTCATAACTCTATTTAAAGTTGGTTTGATAGCCTCTTGCATGCTTCATGTACTTGAAGTGCAAATCTTGCTTACTAGCCTTACATGCTTGATATTGTAGCCTATTGAGAGGGTAATTTGTATGAAAATTGGGCCGAGCTGGGTAACGGGACGTTATGGGCCACAGTGCGAAGGGCTGAGTAAAAAGGGCCATGAAGTTACTCCGGCCCAAGAGAGGTGTAAAGTTACTCCGATCCGCAAAAGGTGTAAAGTTACTCCGGTTCGCGAGAGACCTGAAGTTACTCCGGTCCCAAAGAGCTTACGGTAAGTTCAGTCGTCACTCACAAAGTTATCCCGATTTGGACCGGAGTATTGGATATTCCGGTCTAGACATGCCGTGGTTAGCATTAAAAAGAGCCAAGGTAAGAGCAGTGAATGGAAGAGCCGAGCTAACGTTATCTCGGTCTAGTCTGCGGCTTAGCATAGCCATGCTTACCTCGGTCATGTTGAAGTCTGACCATGGCAGAACCATCTCACTTGATTTATGCCGTGAGAAGGGTGTTGAAGGATAAGCATTATCTTTCAGGAGTATGAATCCTAGGAGGACTCACTCTACATGGAGGAGTAAAAGTCCTACCAGGATTGTGCCACGCGGAACCTATAAAATCTTACAACATCACCTATGGAGAGGTAACATAATTTTGATTCCTGAATACACAGAGCTTTTGTCTACTTGTCTATTTTGCTGACTTAGGCATTGGAGAGGTTTCCGGCACACACCCGCCAACTAGCTCACGTTTGTGTTTTCAGGGAGTAAAGCGACGACGTTTAGAGGAGCGCAGACTTGATCAACAGGATTATACGAGAAAGTTTATTTCTTTCCCGTACAATTGGCGCTGTCTGTGGGAATTTCAGACAAGAACAAAACCTCTTGATCAAGCTTTTTCCTCTTTAGAATCAATGGCGCACAACGAAGATTTATCACAGTCCGCCATTGATGGACAAACACCAGAAAGAGGTGGGAGGCGCGAAGGTTTGCCTCATGTCCCTCCCATGGCGGACTTGGAGCCCCAACGACATAACCCCAGGAGAGATGCTAGGGGGAGGCGGAATAACAGCCCCCGCCACTCTCATTCACAAAGTCCTGACAGATAAAGGCAGAGGATTGATCCTCAAGTTTTGGAGGACCGTGTAAAGGAACAGGACGAATTAATACGACGGATGGCGGCAGACATGGAGATTATGAAACGCCAGATGAAGGGAAAATGAGTAGCGACAGGAGAGGGACGCAAAAGCAAGACGCCCCCTCGCCGCTCAGAAGACCGTGGAAGGCATTCCACACAATCACAAGCAGAGAGTAGAAGCCTCAAGACAGGCGATACTCAATCCAGAACCTCCAGAACTCGTTACTCCAGGTCTGAGAGAACGAGATCATTGAGGTCTCACACTGAGGGAAGTACCTATCGACCCTCGCGCTCGCACCTGACATCATCCAGGCAGATGGAGTTGCCAAGATCATCTGATTTGCGGAACATGCTGGAAGAAAAGGCACGATGGAAGGAGGATACTAGGACGCGCAACCCTCGCAGGGTGTCTGCCCTTCAGTGGTTGGCTCCTCGGACGCATGGAAGCGTCGAGGTCGGAATGCCGTTACCACGCCCTGCTGTAGACGCGCCCGTGGGTCTCGCTTCAGACTCGATTTGTGTCACGGTTCTTAATCTGAACCAAAGAATCCAAATCTGGCAAATCGTTTTGAGAAAACAGATTTTTGAAAGAAGTGCCAAACATGGACTACTTTGCCAGATACAGAGTCGCCACCTAAATATTTTATTTTGGGGGAATTTAGGAAACCCTGACTCGGTGCCAAAGGCCACGTGTCCGTCATCACCAAAGTTGCCTCGGCTCGGGAACTTGGGTACGATTGGGAAAGGTCAGCTATGAGCACCCCCTCTCGCCCAATCCGAAGATCGGCCTCTACTAACCATGATGTCCGTTTTTGAAAACATTATGTGTTCTTATCCTGGTTATTAGCCTAGAATTACTATGTTGTGCGCACAGCAAACAAGTACAGACCAAATCGCCTAAATTAGAGCAAAACATTTCATGCTTGTTTTGAAGATGGTTTGCTACTCGCAAGTACGCTAAAATGCAGGTTTTGCCACCCTCGAGTGGGCTTTTAGAAAAGATGGTTTTGCCACTATCTAGTGGGCTTAAAACTCACAGTTTTAATGCATTATTCCAATTTAGTTAATGCAACCTCCATCCACAGGCATTCAAACAGTTATATTACATAAGCAAATAGCCTCATGGCAAGCATGCTGTCATGGCAAAACTCACACGCATGCAAAGATGCTAAAGCATAAGAACTTACCGAGTACTCCGAGCGAAAACAGAAACTAGTTAGTAATCATATGCATGATCCTAGTTCATGTTAAGATGGCTAATGCAACACACGCAAAATGCAACTAAGATGGGCTCGGCTAATCTACAATGACATGTGAAATGCTACAACTAACACGTATTCAATTTGGAATTGAAGTACAAATGCAGTTAGCATGATGTACCGAGCCCGGTACATGCGAGACAAATGTATGGATGCACGCATGCATAGCATAAGGTATGCTATTTAAATATGCCCTAGTTCTACCATCATAAGCGGGTAAATAAAAGGGAAGAAAGACGAGGGTGGAGACATGACACACGCACCCACACTTTATTACCAAATTTGCCCTCGCTCGGAGGACCGAAAGAATAATACAGTCTGAAATAACAAATTCAACTATCCTAGCTAATTAATAGTTTTACAAACCCTTAATTTAATTAACAAAATAAATGCAGATAGAAGGTTGGCCGCAGCCGTGCCTCGAATGCGCAAATGATGCGGATGCCTCGGTCCATTTTGTCCGGAAAACCCATTACCATGCCACTGCTGCCGCTGTTAATACTGCCTCTGGCTCCTCTGAAAATGCCAAAGTCTCAGGGTATCTGCAATGAAACTGCATCACACCACCGACTAAGTGAAATGACCACCGGCCATGGGAAATTTCCATCGGCTGCTTTCAGTCCATTGGCCTCATATCCTTTGCCGGTCGCATTTCTTCAGTGCCGGCGGCAGAAACTTCCTGCAGAAGCTGGTTTGACAACAAACAAGGACAGACAGTGGCTGGCATAGAATTTCAAGCACATGTATGCCGGGCACACTCCCTATTCATGCAAGGGACTCAAGGAGCATTGACCCTCGACCCTCGGCGCCATCAATTATGCATGATGGCCTAAAGAGGCCAAGTTTTGCAACTTGATATCAAATGAAAATGCAGCATTAAAACACATTCAAGGGCCCCAACCCCTATCATGATTGATCAAGAGGCAAGGGATGCATGATCAATGAAATGCACCTAGGCATGGGAGCTACTATGAACATACAAATGAGCAATGTTATACTAGGCGCGCAACCTAAAACATGTAAGCAAACATGGCATGCAACAAACATGCAAGTGATGGAACTTAAACTAACATGGATAGCTCGCAGCATGCCAAAATAGTGGCCATTAGATGAAAATATGAGGCTCCGAAATGCGTGCACGATTGGCACGCAAACCGAGGGGACCAAACCTAAGGCATAGTATGCAACTCTAACAAGGCATGGCAAGGCATTGGAAAATATGGCATTACAAGCATGTAATTCCAAGCACTGAAATGTGATACAAAAAGCCCCGAATCATGAAAACATGGCACCCGATTGCATGGAATGGCCCCGAAACGCAAAACTAGGCATTATTGCCGGCCATTGGCCTATAGCTATTACAAAGCATGCATATTGATCATGAAGCATGAAGACAGATGCAAGGATAGCTCCAAAACATGCATATTTCTATTTCAAAGCATGGCCAAAAGATGTTAGCCAAGGATGCGACTTAAAATAGGCATGCAACCTTTTGACTAGCAAACATGGTTGTATGTGGAAGTATATGATGCACATTGGAATCTCACCAAACCATCAAAAAATCAGTGAATAAAACATGTGAAAATAGGCCCAAATAACCACTGATATTAAACCTGGCCATGCAAAAATGATGGATGACTTTAGAGGGCCATTCCAAGGAGTTTATTAAGCACATGCAAGATTAACATTTAGCAAGAACCAAACAACTCTGGAAATGGCTTATGGGGTGGCCTAAAACCCACTGAAAAATGTTTGAAAACAAAGGCTTTGGAAGCATGAAAATTAGGAGCCCTTTGGAAGGCCAAAAAGGGCAACCAAACAACGGCAACAAGGGAGAGGGTCCCCCCCTCCTTCTTAGACCTCAAACCACCCAGTTTCCTCACCACTTGAAATCCTCAAGATATTCAGTGTGAGGAAGGCCCAACAAGGTAATAGCCGAGCTCACCCAAAATCACACAAAAATGGGGCCAAACAAGGCCTAAAGAGGGGGTAAACGACCCAAACACCAAAGTGGTCTTAATGAAGTATCTTAAACACAAAAAAAAAGAACTTTTTTATGTTATACACTAAGCTCAAATCAGCAAGCAAGACAGGCTAAAATGAGGTACAAGAAAGTGCTAAAAAGGGGAAGAAACTTACCCTTGAAGACCAAATTCGAGACCAGCAGCTTCAGGGGCCAAAAACCAGCTTTTGGAGCTCAATAAACCCTCCCAAGAACCTCAGTCCAATGGTAGTGGTGTATGGCTATGAGGTGTGGTGCAATAGGCCAAGAACGAGGGTCTTTGAACACTCTAACATACCCAAATGTAGAGAGAGAGGGAGATATAGAGAGAGAGGGTGATATATATGTTATATGTATGTATTAGGTCTGATTTTGCTGAACCAAAACAATGGAAGAGGATGGGTTTCTTTTATAGAGCAAGGAAATGGCATAAAGTTTCTCAAAGAAGCTATACAAAAGGGTCAAAGGGACCAAGCTTCTAAGAGAAGCTAATGCAAAGGTGCAAGCTTCTTGAGGAAGCCAAGACAAGGGGTCAAAGCTTCCTCAAGAAGCTTTGAGCAAATGGTGCAAAAAAGAGGGTCAAAAGGGGTGCAAGGGGTGCAAAACAGCCACACACGTGCATGGGGAGCAGAGTCTGTGCATTCCAGCTGGCACAGCTGGCATCCATTCAATCTGTAGAATACTCCGGAAGGTCGTCGGCTAGCAAACTTGGTCGGTCAGCCATCTTTTCTGGCCGGTCGGCACAATAAATTGCCGGTCGGATAAATAGATTGCCGACAGATGCTTCCAAGGTCAAAAAGTGGCCGATGGCTATCTAGATTGAAGCCCCGGAAGTTATCTTTCCAATGGCGCAAACCTTGCATTAAAATTCTTCTTGTGCAAAAAGTTATGCCCTTTTTGGTGAAGCCGCGCAGATTCGATCGAACCGGGATGATGCCCAACTTCAACTGATCATATCTCCCCCACCCGGACTAGGATTTAAGAGATTCTTGAGTGAAAAATGAAGCCCCGGAAGTGAGCTTTCCGACGGTGGTGGCCCCATAACTAAAATCCAAGTATGCAGATTAATAAGCCCGATTCAGCGAGGACTGCTCGACTCCCTTCTACCCAGATTCATGCCTGTCTTCTCCTCCAACTTGGTTTCTTCTCTCTTCCCCTCCTTTCTTCAAATTCAAACCCCTAAGCAAGGTGTTTTGAAAGATTTTTCAAAGATTTCATCTCTCTTTCATTCATTTCCACTTCGTCCCTGCTCGGTTTACCAAAAAGCGCAACGTTTGACAAAATGCGAGCCTCGGAACAACGCAGAAACTTTATTTCAAAAAAAAAGTTTTGAAAGAGAGGGTTTTAAGGTCTAAAAACCATCTGAAATAGCTTTGGTCCAAAACGGGGTGTGAATTTGAGACTTGTCTCTCTCCTTGCCGAAGAAACTGGATCTTTGCCCTGCACACCTTTTATCACCAAGTAAACCATCAGTAACGCCCAAGTCTTATGGGCTGTCAAAAATGGGGTGTCTACACCTGCCTATGAACCAACGAACAAAGCATTAGCAAGGCTGCAGACCTCATCGTTCGTTCCGGCAATTGAAAACGCGCCCCTACCATCAGGCTTCCTTCAGCCCAAATTCACCACGTACGAGGGGAAGACGGACCCCTACATACACCTAAGCCACTTCCGCCAGGTTATGGCGGTATATCGGCGAAACGAGGCTTTGATGTGCATCCTCTTCCCATCAAGCCTTGGTGACCTAGGCTTGACTTGGTTCGAAAAACTTCCAGAAGGCAGCATAGCCTCCTGGGCACAATTGACGGAGGCGTTCGTCACAAGGTTCAGAACGAACACCAAAACCCCGGTGGAGATTGACCAGTTACTCTCCTTCGACATGGGCGAAAAGGAGACACTAAGATCCTACAATAGTCGCTACTGGGAGACATTCAACCAGATTAGGGACTGCCCCACCAATCTCGCCATTGCACAGTACAAAAGAGGCCTTCCAGTCAGGAACAGACTAAGGGACTCAATCACCATGACACCGCCCCTCACCATGGAGGCCTTAATGGAGAGAGTGCACCAACACATTCGGGTAGAAGAAGATGGCGCTCGTGCTAAGGCAAAGTCTAGCACGACCACAGTACCAGATAAAAAGACCGCGACAAAGGTCAACGCGGTAGAACGTCTGAACAAAAACGGACGCGGCAGGCAAGACAACGGAAAAGACCAGGATAAAAGATGGTTGAGAATCCGCACTGCCATAACCACGGTATTCAAGAAACCGATCTATTGGATTCTGAGCGAAATACGCGATGAGCCTTTCGTCAGATGGCCAACTAAGCTAGGAGAAGCACAGAAACACTACGATGAAAGATCACGATGCACCTTTCACAAAGAAAAGGGGCACCGCACTGAAAATTATATGCCATTGAGACAGCATCTGGAGGAGTTGGTGGCAGCCGATCACCTGGATAAATACATTGAAGGAGGGATGCAACCAGCCCCCCAGGACCACAATAACCCCAATGGAATGCCAATTGACGCCCCACCTCACAGTGTGATCAATGTGATACATGGAGTATTCGAACCTGAGCGTGTATGCGAGCTCTGAGGATCGATCAAGAAGGATGAGCACTTAAGAGAAGTACTAAGCGCTCAACCTACCATCAAAAAAGGGAGAACAGACCCTACAAACGTCATGTCTTTTTCAGACAAGGACTTGGAAAGAATATATTGCCCTCACAACGATGCACTGGTCGTCACCCTCCGCGTCAAGGATTACGATGTCAAGTGAATTCTGATAGACCAAGGTAGCTCGTGTGAGATAATGTACTACGACATCTTCAAACAACTGAAATTGGAGAACAAAGACCTGGCACCGGCTGTATCCCCCCTGATCGGATTCAACTCAATGCCAGAATGGCCAGTCGGCAAAATTATCCTGCCAGTCAGGGCAGGAAGCGTGACAAAACAAGTGGAATTTTAGGTGTTGAAGGTCCCTTCCACTTACAACATAATCTTGGGAAGAATATGGCTTCATGCCATGAAATCAGTAGCATCATCCTACCATCAAGTAATGCGGTTCCCCAACGGAGCCGGAGTAATTGAAGAGGTTTTTAGAGATCAGATTATGTCCAAACAATGCTTTGTCACGGCTAACGGCAGCCGCGCTGCCAAGGGATATGTTCATTCGGTGGAAGAACCTGAGAGCAATGAACTGTTCGCAGATGTCGGCAAAGCAGCTGATCAAAAAGCGGTGGAAGACTTGGTAGAAGTAAGAATAGATTAATAGAACCCGGATAAGTTCTTTTTGCTCGGTTCATCATTGTCCAACACCGAGAGGTTAGAGGTCTTGGAATTCTTAACCTCTAACATCGAAGTGTTCGCCTGGACACCCTACGACATGCCAGGCATTGATCCAAACTTCATCTGTCACCAACTCAATGTCCACCCATCCGTCAGACCAATTATTCAGTGCACTCGCAGATCGGCACTCCATCACGCCGAAATAGTGGCGGAAGAAGTGGGAAATCTACTAGAGGTAGGAGCTGTCAGAGAGGTACACTACCCCAGATGGATTTCCAACACAGTCGTGGTGCCAAAGAAGAATGGCAAATGGCGTGTCTGCGTCGACTATAAGACAGTCAACAAAGCATGCCCAAAGGACAGTTTCCCCCTGGCACGGATAGATCAACTGGTAGACCTAACGGCGGGACACAACCGACTTAGCTTTCTTGATGCGTACAGAGGCTACCATTAGATCGCCATGCACGAACTAGACCAAGAGGTCACGTCCTTCACAACTCCAAGAGGACTGTATTGCTATAAGGTCATGCCCTTTGGCCTAAAGAACGCAGGGGCAACATTCCAAAGAATGGTCACCAAGATGTTTGAGCCGTTGTTAGGCAAAACAATGGAGGCTTACATCGACGACATGGTGGTCAAGAGCAAGGATGAGAACGACCATCTAAGAGACCTAGGTGAGATGTTCCAGATTCTAAAAAGGCACAAGTTGCACCTTAATGCATCTAAGTGCGCGTTCGGTGTAGGATCTGGCAAATTCCTGGGCTTCCTAGTGACCAACCGGGGTATAAAGGCAGACCTCCCCGGATCAAAGCTATTCAGGATTTGGAGAGGCCTAACTCAGTAAGAGAAGTGCAGCATCTCACCGGCATGGCAGCTGCACTCAACCGCTTTATTAGCCGGTCGTCAGACAGACTACGACCATTTTTTCAAGCATTAAAAGCCAAGTTCGAGTGGGACGAAGAATACGACCGCGCACTGGAAAACTTGAAAGAATACATGTCTTCTCCACCACTGCTTGTCACCCCAATACCTGGAGAAGAACTCTTCCTGTACCTGGCAGTCTCTCAGCACGTAATTAGCGCAGTGTTGGTCCGTGCGGAAGGAATCCAACATCTGCCCATCTATTATGTCAGCAAGACATTGCTAGGTGCCGAAACAAAGTATTTGCCACTAGAAAAACTGGCCTTAGCCTTAATGATGGCATCAAGGAAGTTGTCGCACTACTTTCACGCCCACACCATAGTTGTCCTCACAGCTTTCCCATTAAAAGCTCTGTTTGAAAGGGCAAACTTTTCTGAGAGAATCTTGAAATGGGCAGTAGAGTTGGGACAATTTGACATCAAGTTCCAACCCAAAACCGCGATAAAGGCCCAAGCTTTGGCAGACTTTGTCGCAGAATTTACCCCAGGAAGTCATCATATCTGCCCAGTTGACCTGACTGACACAACCGAATTGGGGATAGAAGTTGACGCCGGAATAGCGCAACCCCTGGTGCAGGATACTCAGTCAGACCCCATGGCAGACCAGAGTAAAGACAGCAAGGAAGAAGCGAACCAAGCTACACCGAGCCGAGACTCACCAACAAATAAAGACTTGGTTCAATCAGATAGGGAGGGGCAGACAGCAAGCATGAACCTTGAAGAAAACACCAGCAACATTCTTGACCCCACGATATCATCTGACCCCTCCACTTGCTGGAAGTTGTTCGTTGGAGAGATGTGGAAGCTCTTTGTGGATGGAGCATCCAACTGGCATGGTGTAAGACTTGGCATAGTCTTCATCTCACCAGACAGCCTGGTTGTGGAGCAAGCAATCAACCTTGGCTTCCCAACATCAACCAATGAAGCGGAGTATGAAACACTTCTTACAGGACTCAAATCAGCATTCTACATGAAGGCCACCGAACTAATGGTCTACAGCAACTCACAGCTGGTGGTAAACCAAATTTCTGGCGACTATAAAGCAAAGGATGACAGGATGGCCAAGTACCAACAATTGGTCAGAACAGAGATCAAGAAATTTGAAGTAATAAGAATAGAACAGATTGGCAGCAGAGCAGACGAACTAGCAGGCTTTGCGTCAATGGCAGATACATCCATCCCTCACCCACTACTAATTGACTACATATCGAGACCAAGCATTGAGGACCCTGAAGTAGAAGAGGTGTGTTGTGCCGAATTAGGCCCCTCATGGATGGATCCCATTATACTGTTCTTAAAAGACGGCGTCTTACTGGAAGAAAAGAAAGAAGCCAACAAAATTAGAGCAAAGTCGCAGCGATTTTGTCTCTCCTCATCTATGGCATTGTACAAAAAATCATTCTCAGGACCTTATCTAAAGTGTGTCCACCCCAGCAAAGTAGAAGCATTCTTGTTCGAAATACACGAAGGGGTGTGCGGAAGCCACCAAGGAGGAAGATCGTTAGCTTACAGAGCCATTTCACAAGGATACTGGCGGCCATACATGCAGGCAGACTCAGAGAAGTATGTGAAGAAGTACGTGAAATGTCAGAAGTTCGCACACCAAATACATCAGCCGGCCAGAGAACTCCTACCATTGACCAGCCCATGGCCCTTTGCAATGTGGGGCTTGGACATAGTAGGACCACTGCCAAAAGCACCCGGAAACAAGAAGTTCTTTCTCGCAGCAACAGACTGCTTCACAAAGTGGGTGGAAGCAGAAGCATTGGCATCAATCAAGGAAAAAGATGTGAAGAAGTTTGTCTGGCAGAATATCATTACTCGATTCGGCATACCTAAAGCCCTAATATCAAACAACGGCACCTAGTTCGATGGCAGAATCTTTAGAGGCTTTTGTGATGAATACAAAATAGAGTTCTACAATTCTACACCGGCATATCCCCAAGCCAATGGCCAGGCGGAAGCGTCAAACAAGGTTGTCTTGGATGGATTGAAGAAGAGGTTAGAAAAAGCAAAAGGCAAGTGGACTGAGGAACTGTCTCATGTTCTGTGGGCTTATCGCACCACACCTCAGCGATCAACTGGAGAGACACCATTCTCTTTAGCCTATGGCATGGAAGCGGTAATCCCGCTGGAAGTTGGCCTCCCCACAATTAGAAGTGAAAATTTTGATCCAGACTTAAATGGAGAAGCCATAACATTGGAGCTCGACCTCGCCGAAGAAAGAAGAGAAAAAGCACTGGTTCACATTGCCTCATACCAACAAGAGTTATCCAGGAAATACAACAAGACAGTATATCCAAGGCAATTCAAAATTGGAGATTGGGTACTATGCAAAGTAATGGGAAACACCATAGTTCCGGGAGATGGCAAGTTAGGGCCCAATTGGGAAGGGCCCAATTGGGAAGGACCTTACAAAGTGGTTGGATTAGCAGGCAAAGGGGCATACCACTTAGAAGATGAGGATGGCAAAGCAATTCCCAGGCCATAGAATACTGACAATCTCAAGTTATTTTATTTTTAGCTTTTTTTTTCTTTTTTCTTTTAAGTATGTGTAATTTTCTTTTCTCAATAAAATAAGTAGCTCCTTTTCAGTATAATGGTTTCCCTCTATAAGAGATTGTATTAGTGAGTTAGGGACATCAAAAGTAAGGTTGGCTGGAAAAACCAATCTAGCGGTTGGCTGGAAAAACCAACACCCCTCCTAAGCCTAGGATAAGGATCCAGGCTGCAGGACGTTTGGTCGGAACAACCAAACACTTTACTCTAGGTTGGCTGGAAAAACCAATCTAGAGGTTGGCTAGAAAAACCAACACCCCTCCTAAGCCCAGGATAAGGATCCAGGCTGCAGGACGTTTGGTCGGAATAAACTAAACACTTTACTCTAGGTTGGCTGGAATAACTAATCTAGAGGTTGGTTGGAAAAACCAACACCCTTCCTGAGCCCAGGATAAGGACCCAGGCTGTAGGACGTTTAGTCAGGAATAAACCAAACACTTTACTTTAGGTTGGCTAGAAAAACCAATCTAGAGGTTGGCTGGAATAAACCAACACTTTGAACTCTTCAGCAGAAGTAAAGATATCGACTAAAGAGTGGTTGGCTGGATTAAACCAACACTTAGTACTCTTCAGACAAAGTAAGGATATCGGCTAAAGAGTGGTTAGCTGGATTAAACCAACTCTTAGTACTCTTCAGCCAAAATAAGGATATCGGCTAAAGAGTGGTTGGCAGGATTAAACCAACTCTTAGTACTCTTCAGCCAAAATACGGATATCGGCTAAAGAGTGGTTGGCTGGATTAAACCAACTTTTAGAACTCTTCAGCCGAAGTAAGGATATCGGCTAAAGAGTGGTTGGCTGGACTAAACCAACTCTTGGTACTCTTCAGCCGAAGTAAGGACATCGGCTAAAAAGTGGTTGGCTGAATTAAACCAACTTTAAGTATGCTTTAGCCGAGGTAGGGATCTCGGCTAAAGAATGATTGGCGGGTGTACTTATAGTTGCAAATGTTTGCAAATATTAAAGACCAATATAAAGTATCTCGGCAAGCGATTGCTATACCTCATCCAAGACTTCAATCAGAAAGTAAAATACAAGTATGACGATTAACCGAAATGAGAGTTGGAACAAAAAGAGCAGACTTCATTAAAAATTCAAAACAAATACAAAAAAAGGGCCCCAGCCCGGTTACATTTGTCCAACAAAAAGAAGAAAAAACAGAATCAGTTAAACAGATCATCAAGATCAGCATCAATATCAACCCGAAGCCCGGTCTCGGTTGGGAGCTCGGCCTCGACAGGAAGTACGTTTTCGGTCGGCAGCTCGTTAGTCAGGTCTTCCACCGTTGGCTCCAACCGAGCTGTCTGATCAGCGGGATCATTAACGACCGGGGTATCATTGGGCTCGATTTCTTCATCGTCGTCTGAACCCTGAAGAAACTGTTGCTGAACTGATGCAGCGTATTCCGATAGTGAGCTCGGTATGAAATACTGAGGAGGATTGTAGACCTCGGTCTCAAGCCCACAACCGAGCTGCACCACAGCTGCCCTCCAACCACATTTCAAGAACAAATCTTTGGCTGCCTCACATTGCTGCATATAGAGGGCCTCCCCCTCCTTGAAACCTTCAGCATTTGCATCAGCTGCCTTTTTCTTTAGCTCGGCGATCTCTGCGTTTTTCTTACCTTCGAGCTTGACTAGCTCACGCAGATATTTGTCTTTCATCGCGGCTGCAGCTTTTTGTTTTTCTGCTTCAGCCGAGCTAACAAGTCCGGCCAGACGACCGTTCTTGGAATTTAGCTTGGCTATTTGCTTTCTGGCTTCTTCTAATTCGACTGTCTTTTCAGTCACCTCGGCCATGGCTTGCCTTGCAGTCTTGCGAAGTTCTAGCACACGCTTATGGGCAATGTGGCTCTTCTGTATGGCCTGCAAAAGAAGGGAAAAGACTTGTAATCAAACCGAGATGAAAGTTGTGCAAATTAGAAAGATCAACAGAAAAAGCTACTTACAAGCACCATGGATTTCGTGGCTGAACGAATGGCTTTTAGTTTGGTTAGATTTTGGTGATGCTCCATGTCTGCTGGGAGGCAAACACTCCTGGCAAGGTTGAATGCCATCATGTGATCCTTCTCAGCGACCACCGAGTCAGTGTCCTGAATAGCTCGGTTCTGAAAGGTGATTTTGGGCGCCCACTTGGAGGAGCCAGCCCAGTCGGAATGCTCCAGTTGCGAGCTCGGTAGAGGGCTTGGTGGAAGAAGGGTTTCGTCTTCATCAACTAAGCGTTGCTCGGTTTGGGTAGTCCGGGCACGCTTGCTTGGGCGTGATGAAGAGGGTTGTTGAGATGGAAGAGCCACCACTGTCTCTTGAGTCTGGGTGGTTGGTGTTACTTCGGTTGGATGTGTTTCGGTTAGGAGGGCCCTCACTCTATTCCTCTTCGCCAGCTCTTGTTCAGCAGTAGTACGGACCAGGTTAATTTGTGGCAAGGTTGGATCCGGTTCAGGCGATGCCTCCAACAAAAAGTCTGTTACTATGGCTTTTCGTCGACTGCTATATTTGTATGTCGGTTCAAAATTGAGCAGCTTAGCCCAACTTCTTTCAGGATACCGTAGTGCGGCGCGAAGTGTGTTTAGGTTAGGGTAACTGTACAGTGACTTGAGGTGGGCTGAGTCTGCATAAAGAAGACAACTGTCAGTTCGGTTCAGGAACAGGAAACCGAAATAAAAAGAGGCATGCAATAAAGCCGAGGTAATTATACCGGTGGTCCCTTTATTCCAGTTTATTTGGTCATCAGGAATCTGGGCTTCTTGGTCTTCGAAGTTCCCAGAAACCTAAAAGAAATCATCATCGTTCAAGTCTTTATCCGATGTGTCCGTTATTATTTTCTCTCGACGACGGCGTATTCTTAGATAATAGACCCAGCCATCTTCTTTTGATTCTATTGAATATTGATGAAAGAGTTCGGCTAAGCCGAGGTTAATGCCAGCTTGGCGGTTTAGCTCGGCTATACCGTTTATTATGCGGTATGAGTTTGTGGAAAGCTGAGTTGGACATATCTTAGTTTGCCTAAGGAATTCACAAAGGGCTGAACAGGGAATCTTAGGCCGGTTTCTACAATGGATAGAAGGGTGAAGGGAACAAAACCAGGGTTTCCCCAAGGTATGATATCTTGTTCGGCCAAGGTGAGATGGACGTCATCAGGAATGTTATACTCCCTTCGGAATTCGGCCAGGCCACCAGGTGTTTCTACTAAAATCCTATATTTACCCATTTTTGTCTAAAGTTATGAATAAATTAGGCCTGTGATAGCTCGGTCGGAGAAAGGTGCTGAGTAGCTCGGTTGAGCGCTCAAATGAGTGCCTGGGCAACCTAAAGTCTGCAAAGTGAAAAAACAAAGGTGTTAAGTAGACTGTTGGACCGTGCTAAAAAGAAATAAAGGCAAGATATATCAAATCTTAGCTCAGCTATGTGAAATGCTACGTGTCTTAGCCCGTTTTGTGCAAAGGCTAGTGTTAGCCCGGTTGAACCTCTAGGGGCAGCGCTCTTAGTTCGGTTTTAACTACGAAGGCTGGGTTAGCCCCAAGTTATAGCTCGGCCGTGGTTGAGACTAACAGACGCACTATTACGCAGACTTAGTGCAGTTGGCTAGCTCAGTTGAGTTAAAACAAAATGTGGTTTGACTTGTTGAAACTATTGTTATAACGTGAAGTGTTAGTTCGGTTGAATGGCCTGGCAAGAGTGACATCAAATACAAACTACTTTTTAGTTTGGTTATACAGTGATTTTGGATCAAAATTAGTGTTTCAGTTTATTCGTGAAAAGCCAGAGGTTCTATTATACGAAAGAAAGGTATGTGTTTTGAAAAAACACACAAAATACATGTATTGTAAAAGCAAATGCGAAAACAACAAAAACAAGGCAGATTTGAGTAAACTTACCAGGTCAAGAGGAAGAAATCAGATATGGAAGCAACGGCAATGAAGAACACGAACTCAGCAAGTTCAGGGTTGAAAAAGCTCAGGAACGAGAGAGAGAGAGATGAGCAAATGAGTAGTATGGTGAGTGATTCAAAAAACAAAGAGTTTTTGTTTTGATGCAAGGACCAGAGGCGGGAACTGTTCAAAATTCACGGAGTACGAAGACGGCGTGACAGTTGCATTGGGCCAATCAGAGGGGGCCACGTGCCCTTGGAATGAGAAACGATTCAGTTGCTGTGATTGAAGAGACGTTTTGACCGGACAGGTAGAGCCGGCGTGAATTTAGCTCGGCTGGAGAGGCTAAAAGAGTCTTTTAGCTTTGTCGGAAAGGCTAAAGAGTTTTTTAGCTCGACTGGTAGACAAGGTAATCCCTATCATGCTGCGCAGATGGAATTAAGGGGCAATTGAGAGGGTAATTTGTATGAAAATTGGGCCGAGCTGGGTAATGGGCCGTTATGGGTCACAGTGCGAAGGGCTGAGTAAAAAAGGCCATGAAGTTACTCCGGCCCAAGAGAGGTGTAAAGTTACTCCGATCCGCAAAAGTTGTAAAGTTACTCCGGTCCACGAGAGACCTGAAGTTACTCCGGTCCCAAAGAGCTTACGGTAAGTTCGGTCGTCATTCACAAAGTTATCCCGGTTTGGACCGGAGTATTGGATATTCCGATCTAGACATACCGTGGTTAGCATTAAGAAGAGCCAAGGTAAGCGTAGTGAATGAAAGAGCCGAGCTAATGTTATCTCGGTCTAGTCTGCGGCTTAGCATAGCCATGCTTACCTCGGTCATGTTGAAGTCTGACCATGGTAGAACCATCTCACTTGGTTTATACAGTGAGGGGGGTGTTGAAGGATAAGCATTATCTTTCAGGAGTATGAATCCTAGGAGGACTCTACATGAAGGAGTAAAAGTCCTACTAGGATTATGCCACGCGGAACCTATAAAAGCTTACAATATCGCCTATAGAGAGGTAACACAACTTTGATTCCTGAATACATAGAGCTTTTGTCTACTTGTCTATTTTGTTGACTTGGGCATCGGAGAGGTTTCCGGCACACACCCGCCAGCTAGCTCAAGTTTGTGTTTTCAAGGAGTAAAGCGACGACGTTTAGAGGAGCGCAGACTTGATCAACAGGATTATACGAGAAGGTTTATTTCTTTCCCGTACACCTATAATTCTAGCATGTTTTGACTCCACTCCAGCACATTTTTGGCTCTGATTTAACATTCTTGAGGTCTGATTTAATTGGCTTTGGTCATGCATGTTTGGTTTTGCATAGCTATAGTGCCTTAGGCTTTGCTAGCCTTGCACTATGGGACCCCTAGCATGTCATATTTGAGCCTTTTGCATGACATGGCATCATTTGGTAGGTAATTTCAAACCATAAACTTCTGACATGCTCTCATGTTTATCACTCTTTCATTATGTTTAAGAGTTGTGCCCTCATGTCTTGTTTGTGGGCTAATTCGGGAGCCTATCTTTCTTGCTATCTTTGTTGCAAGCCTAACATGTTTTTGCTACCATATTGACCTGCATTAGGTCTGTTTTGAGTGCTTTAGGTCATTTGAGCATTGCTTGGTATGGTTGTAATGTAAAGCCCTTGACTAGCTTTGTATTTCAAGTCTCTTGGCATGCTTTTTTTGAGCTATTTGCATGATATGGCTTCACTTTGCATGTAATTTCAGAGCATATAAACTTGTCATGCTCCCACTTTTGTCACCCCCTGAGTGCCCCTAAGGGTTGTGTTCTTGTTGCCTAGGTTGTGGACCAATATGTGTACATGTGTGTCTTGCCTTTTGGTGCCTTAGTCTTAGCATGTATGGCCACTGATTTGGGCATGACTGAGGTCAGTCCATTTTGGTTTAAGTCCATCGAGCATTGTGTATGCCATGTGGTTCATTGCGCTGTGTATGCCATGTCCATTTGCATTGTGTATGCTAGTTGTTGTTCATATTGTTGCATGCTTGTGTTGCCTTGCATTGTGTATGAATGCATTAGCATTGTGCATGCCATTAGCCTTGTTAGGTTGTTCATGTTGCATTGCATATTTGTATGCTTGTGTTGCATTGCATTTTTGCATATCCCATGTTACGTAGCATTGTGCATGCCATGTTACGTGTTGCATTATGTTTGGAATAGGAGTTAGTTCAAACACGGGAAACGAGGACCGTTTCATACTTGAAGTGATGAAACGTGCCTCAATTCTCGGTTGCCGACACTCTTGACTATACATGATGGAGTTTTAAGCTTTATGTGTTTACTTGTGCATTCATTTCATATTGAATTGTGCAACTTCGCTTCTTGGCCATCATGCATTGAAATGCATGATTGGTGGCCCGAGGGGCGAGGACCACACTCCCTTGAGCTTATGAAATGATAAGAAGGGTGGTTGCACACATATATCTTGCAAATACATTGCCATGCCCTTTCTTGCTCTCTGTTGCAGCAAATTAAAGTCTGGCAGCAGAAATTGGTCAGCCGACCAGATAAAGTGGCTGGCCGACCACTTTTTCTGGTTTTTACCACAAAAAGTGGTCGGCAGGTGGTCTCCAAAGCCAACAACTGGTCGGCAGCATCCCTAGAGGTCTCCTAGGTGGAGTTGAAGCTTTGTGGAGCTTGGTGAAGTGTTCTGAAAACAGTTGCAAACAGAGGCAAGTTGGGGCATCGCGATGGATTTCTGAGCGAGGCGATTCGAGCATGCATGCATCCTTCATCATGAGGCCATTTCAGTGCTTTGTAAACTTAGAATAGTTATTTGTTTCAAATTTGTTTGTGTAATAATTAATTAGCTTGTTAGTTAGTTAAATAGTTTATTTGTATTATTTATTCGAACCCTCCGTCGAGAAGGCGAATTTTGTAATAAGTGTGCGTGTGTGTGATGCATGTCTTCCAACTCCCATTTCTTTCTCCCTTTTATTTACCAGCTTTCGATGGTTAATTTTAGGGCACGTTTCAATTAGCATCTTTATGCTTTGCATGCGTGCATCCATTTATTTGTATTGCATGCACCGGGTTCGGCATATCATACTAACTGCATTGTATTTCAATTCCAAGTTGAATACATGTTATCTATAGCATCTCATATGCCATCTTAGAGTAGCCGAGCCTATTTCTAGTTGCATTTCGTATGTGTTACATTAGCCATCTTAACATGAACTAGGATCATGCATTGATTACTAACTAGTTTCTATTTTCGCTCGGAGTACTCGGTAAGTGTTTATGCTTTAGCATCCTTGTATATGTGTGAGTGACTGCCATGATAGCATGATCGCCATGAGGCTAATTGCTTATGTGATATAATAGCCTGAATGCCTGTGGGTGAAGGTTGGATTACCTTAATTGGAACAATTCATTGATTGCAAGTTTTAAGCCCACTTGAGAGTGGCAAATCACCATGTGTTTCTAAGCCCACTTGAGGGTGGCAAAATCCGCATTTAAGCCTACTTGTGAGTAGCAAGCCGCTTTCAAAAACAAACATGAGATGTTTTGTTTCAACTTAGGTAATCCAGTCTATACTTGTGTGTTGTGCGCATCACATAGTAATTCTAGCTAATAATCGGAATAAGAGCACGTGTGTTTTCAAAAACAAGGTATCATGTTAGTAAAGGCCGATATTTGATCGGGCGAGTGGGGGTGCTCATTGCATGACCTTCCCCTCTCGTACCCAAGTTCCCGAGCCGAGGCAACTTTGGTGATGACGGACACGTGGCCTTAGGCACGAGTCAGGGTTTTCTAAATTTCCCAAAAATAAAATATTTAGGTGGCGACTCTGTATCTGGCAAAGCAGTCCATGTTTGGCACTTCTTTCTAAAAAAAAAATAGTTTTTCAAAATGATTTATCGGATTTGGACTCTTTGGTGATTTATCAATCTCGCATTGCACTTTGCAAGATCAGATTAAGAACCGTGACATCGAGTCCAAACTGTAATAAGTTCCAATGAACAAAACGGGATTTTCTCGAAACGTTCCGGCGCGTCTACACTAACCGATATGCCACCTCCTCAGTCCTTTCCAATATCTCAAAAGGCCCGATGAACCTCGGAGACAACTTCCCACTTTTGCCAAACCGCATCAAACCCCGCCTAGGTGAGATTTTAAGGAACACATGATCACTTACTTCAAAGGATAAGGGTCGCCTCCTCTTATTGGCATAACTCTTCTGTCGGCTTTGGGCCGTAGCTAATCTCTTCCGAATGAGAGCAACTTTCCCGGTAGTCTCCCTAACAATCTCTGGTCCCAACAACGGTGCATCTCCTACCTCGGCTCGACAAACGGGTGACCTACAAGGTCGGCCGTACAAGGCCTCAAACGGTGCCATCTCAATGCTAACCTGATAACTGTTGTTGTAGGCGAACTCGATCAACGGTAAGTGCCTCTCCCAAGACCCCTTAAAATCTCGGACACAAGCCCTAAGCATATCTTCCAAAATTTGAATGGTGCGTTCCGACTGTCCATCGGTTTGAGGGTGATAAGCAGTACTAAAGGTTAACTTGGTTCCCAATGCCTCTTGAAGGCTTTTCCACAACCGGGCGGTAAAGCGAGGATCCCTATCCGACACGATGGTTACTGAAACCCCATGAAGCTGAACTATTTCTCTAACATACAATTCTGCCAAGTCCTCAACTGAGTCGGTAGTACACATAGGAATGAAATGTGTGGACTTAGTCAACCTATCAACAATCACCCAAATGGCATCATTACCCCGCTACGTTCTAAGAAGCCCAACTACGAAGTCCATGGTTACTTGTTCCCACTTCCACTCGGCTATAGGTAAGGGTTGTAACAAACTTGCTGGTCTCTGATGTTCGGTCTTCACTTGTTGACAAGTAAGGCACTTGGACACAAAGGATGTGACATCCTGCTTCATACCCCTCCACCAAAACTGACGGCTAAGGTCACGATACATTTTGGTGCCTCCTGGATGTACCGCAAGACGTGAGTGGTGGAACTCCCGAAGCACTTCTTCTCTACAAGATTCAGGCACGAATAAACGATCTTGGTAGCATTCACTCTGATTCGAGTGAATGTTAACTCCATTTCCTGGTCTCCCCGTTGTGCTTCTACAACTTTACTAATCAAGGTACGTTGAGCACTCAAGGCGAACAAAGTTGCACCCTCTTTGGACTCACCCAATTGTAATTTAAATTCTCCGACTTCACCTAACATAGCCCACTCCCGAATGGCCACACTTGCCAAACTACTCACAGTTTTTTGACTTAAGGCATCGGCCACTACATTGTCCTTCCCCGGATGATAGTGTAACTCAAAATCATAATATTCTAAAAACTTCATCCACATCCATTGGCATAGATTCAAATCTTTTTTGGAAAACAAATACTTCAAGCTCTTATGATCAGAAAAAATCTCAAACTTCTCACCATACAAATAATGCCTCCAAATCTTTAAGGCAAATACTACTGCGGCTAATTCTAGGTCGTGGGTAGGGTAATTCTTCTCATGAATTTTCAACTGTCGGGAGCCATATGCTACAACCTTTCCCTCTTGCATCAAAACACAACCAAGCCCATCCCGAGACGCATCACAAAACACAGTATACCCCAACCCTCTCTCCGGAATAATCAATACCGGTGCCGTGGTCAATCTAGTTTTGAGCTCCTGGAAAGACTTCTCACAAGCCCCACTCCACACAAATTTAACCCCTTTTCTAGTCAATCTAGTCAAAGGCGCAGCTAATCTAGAGAAATCTCTCACATATCGACGATAGTACCCCACCAACCCCAAGAAACTCCGAATCTCAAAGACATTCTTAGGTTGCTCACATTCTTGTACAGAATCTATCTTCGAGGAATCTACTGTTACTGCCTCTCTTGACACGATGTGGCCCAAAAACTTCACATCAGTGAGCCAAAACTCACATTTCTCAAATTTGGCATACAACTGATGCTCCCTAAGCAAGTCAAGCACAATCCTCAAATGAGTCTCATGTTCCTCCTCGGAGGTCGAATAGATAAGAATGTCGTCCATGAAGACGACCACAAAACGATCCAAGTGCTCCCTAAATATCCGGTTCATCAAATCCATAAAAAAAACCGGTGCGTTGGTCAAACCAAAGGGCATTACTAGGAACTCGTAGTGGCCATAACGCGTACGAAAGGTCATTTTCTGGATGTCCCCTTCCCGAACTCTCAACTGATGGTACCCCGATCTTAAGTCTATTTTGAAAAAGCAACAAGACCTTCTAAGTTGGTCAAACAAGTCATCTATTCTGGGCAAAGGGTATTTGTTCTTAACAGTGACTCGGTTCAACTTGCGGTAATCGATACACAACCGCAACGACCCATCATTCTTCTTTGCAAAGAGAGTTGGCGCTCCCCAAGGTGACGTACTAGGGCGAATGAGGCCCTTGACTAAAAGCTTTTCGAGTTGAATCTTCAACTCATGCAACTCCATAGGTGCAAATCTATACGGCGCCATGGAAATTGGTGCCGTTCCAGGCACTAAGTCGATAGTGAACTCAACCTCCCGGTGGGGTGGCAAACTAGTAAGGTCCTCGAGAAACACTTCCGGGTATTCACACACCACCCTTGGCAACTCAACTCGGATCCCGTCACTCTCACTATCCAAGAGTGTAGCTAAAAGACCGCTAAACTCATTTCTACCACTAGGATCAAATACCGGCGACAGGACCCGATCACTCTTGTCCTCCAGAAAATAAAAACAATCTCCAGTCGAGGTGCACACTGTGACCCTCTGACGAAAACAATCAATCACTGCCTAATACGAAGTCAACCAATCCATGCCTAGAATGACATCAAAACTGGACATGCCTAGCAACACAAAAGCAAACGGGAGTCTACGCCCGGCAACCTCTATCTCATAATCACGACACCCCCGGTCTAAGTCAACTGTACCCCCAATTGGTGACTCTACTCTGAGTGGAGACGCTAGCTGTGCCACTTCTAACCCCAATGCAGATGCGAATGCAGCAGATATGAATGAATGAGATGCACCCATATCTATCAACACATTGGCCAGAGAATTACACACAATAAAAATACCTCTCACAACCGAAGGTCCTGGCAACTGCTCTGGCGTTGTAACAACATACACGTGCCCCTGTGGTCGCTGGTCAACCTACTCCTCTCTCGAAGCATAGGCCTACAGTACTGACTGAGCCGAAGCGGCTCCTTGATGAACTCTCAAAGCCTGAGCTGAGTGAGCCTGCTGGTGGCTCTGTGTCTGTCTAGACCCTGATGCGCCAGATGCGCCTCCCAACTGCGGGCATGCTCTCTTCATATGCCCGACTGACCACACTGGAAGCAAGTAGGCCCCTGACTCCTACTCTGAGACTGACTCTGAGATCGGTTAGGCGCTGGTGGCAACATCTGCTGTCCTCCGCCCCTTCTGCAGACATGCAAAGGCCTTGTAACCCGGTTGGCCATATTTGAAGCAAGAAAAGGGGAAGGTGGATCTAGACTGCTGCGGCTGGGATTGGGACGAAAAAGTGCTCCTGCTCTTCTTGTTAGGCCTAAAGTCCCCCTGTGACCCTTGGCCCCTAGACCTCGAATTTCAAAGCCTCTCTTCCTCGGCCTCTACCGTAATCTCCACATGTGTGGCCACCTCCACAAGGCGATCATACTCTTAGATCATGTTCCCGGCAACCTTGAACAAAATCTTTGTCCTCAACCTCTACTCAAACTCAAAGCAACGGCGCTCCTCTGTCACTACTAACTTCGGTGCGAACCGGGACAAACTAGAAAAGGCCGCTTCAAATTCGACCATAGACATATTCAATTGCTTAAGGTCTTTGAATTCTTGCCTTAACCTCTCCTGAGCCGTGGGAGGCAGGTGCTTGTCTTGGAAGACCGTCACAAATGCCTCCCATATCGGTGCTATCCAGCCCTTTGCATACTTCCACCATTGGTCGGCGTCACCTTTGAGGTAATAGCTAGCAAGGGTCACCCTCAACTCCCCATCCTCTGTGTGAAGCACATCAAAGGTCTTCATGGTTTGTTCCAACCATTCGTCCGCCTTCTTTGGATCGAGGCCGCCATGGAACTCATCCGACTTGGCCCTTAGAAACTCCCTCGTGAGAAAGCTAGTTCTAGTCTCTGCTACAACCTCCCTTGCTTGGGCCTTCACCCTCAAAATGTTCATGGACTCCCTCAATGCCCCCACCATCTCCCGGGCTAGAGCTCCCATTGCGGCTTGGCCGGCTTGCCCCGGTACCTCCGCTTGCCCCATTTGTTCGGCTATGTTAGCTTGGCCTAAACCCTTTTCTTGTACTGAGACCTCTTGGACCGGCACCTCAAATACTCCCTGGCGACCTCGACCTCGCCTTCCACCCCTACCACCTCGAGTTCGAACCTTTCCTGACATCCTAATTGAGAGACAAGTAAATAATTTAACACATAGTTCCAAATGTGCTTGCCACTAACTTCGCACGTTAAGCTAAAGCAACCACATACATCCTACTACACAAATACTTTAATTCACTCCACATAAGCACCTTAGTCACATAAACACATACGAATTATCCTTTAGTGATGAGGTTCATCCCTTGAGGAACCAAGAATTCTTAGTAGAATGAGTATTGGTCAGGTACCCTTTTATTAAGACCTCAAGGAACCTAACAGGCGCAAATAACATCTCAAAAGTCTAATCCCATACCCACATAATCACATAAACATGTTGTCACATAATCACAAAAGCAAAACATTTCCTAGTCATGCGAAATGAACCCATTGTGGTATAACAACCACTTCCCATGAGCCCCAAGTATTCAAACCCGGTAGCTCTGATACCAAGTTGTAACGCCCCGAAATAATTCCACATGAACCACCCATACTAATTAGCATTTCTGCATCAATTACAACAATTCTTCCATCTTTGCATAATTAATAAATGAGTCTTTACAAAAGTTCCACATGTGGATATACATTAAATGATAATAAAACCAATGAATCTATAGCATGTGAAGCATCTATTCTCGAAGCAACAAAATGCCCTTAAGGGTTTACATCTTCCAAGGCAATAGCCCGGTATCACAAAATAGTCCCTACGACCCATACATGTTAGCCCTTGGCTTTACAAAAATTACAACAAAAATGAGAGTCATCTACTCTTTACAAATATCCACGCCCTTAGTTCGGCAGGATCACCACATCTTTACCTGCACCAAATCCCATAGGGGTGAGCATAAAGCCCAGTAGAGAAATTCTCACAAAGTATATACAATTATGCTTTTTCCTCAACATAATAACAAATATAATTGCAAATGCCATGCCAAGATTAAGGTATTGAGTAAAATATTCATTTCAATGCACCATTTCAAAACCACCATACTCTTAATATCATCATGTAATCTCATCAATTTCAAACTTTCATTTTTAATTCAATAGGGGCAGCAAATACGACACTGGTAATCCCTAGGCCGGTGTCTGTAAGTAGACTTTACGAGTACTACCAAATTGTCATTTTTACCAGTATTAACCGGAAGGCTCGACACCTATCTGTGCGATTTTCTTGTCTTTTACCAAGGACACTCAGGCCAACTTAACAAATTCATTTACACTTCCTATCTGGACTTACCAACGTATTTACCCCTTACACATTTTCATGGTTCTCAACACAATAGCTATTCTTTTCCTCATGATGGAAATCTCAATGATTTAGATTCACAATGCACTATAATAAATGAAATAACATGCAATGCAAATGATTCCTTCCATACCATAAGACATTTCTCCACTTTTGACTATTTCTACTACAATGTCAACATTCACATTCTCATATTCTCCTTTCAATGTTCATCCACAAGATTAACATGTTTCATCAACACATAGTCACAATTTTCATATCACACGTAATTTTCCATTTTGCCAAACATTGGTGCAACTCACTCTCTTCATCCTTTTAAAACAAGAAAATAAGAAATTTCAAAGACATTTGCCATATTACCAAAATCCCCAATTTCTAGGGTTTTCATCAAAAACCAAACATTTCCCATCCCCATAAAGAAACCCCATTAAATCATCCTCTTGAGTTGAATGACCAAACCAACCCATTAGGAATTTAATAAAATAATTTGAGATTAAACCCATTTTGGAAACTCTACATTTTTTATCACAAAAATCAAATCAACATTAATCCTTCAAGGAACTTTTAAATCAACAACAACCATACACAACATATATATATATATAACTCAAGAATTCCCTACTGCAAAGTAGAAGCTCAAGAAGAAGATGAGAAGAAACTCAAAGTGCTCCAAAGCCCAACTTTTTCGGATCAACACGAAGCCCACCCCAAGCTCTACTTTTTCTTCAAAGAGACTAGGGTAAAGACACCCAAGAACCAAGTGTGTTGGTAGAGAGAAGACGTATGTAGAGAGAGAGTGTGCCAGATCTAAGGTTTGAAGGAAGAAGAGAGTGAAAAGGTGTAGAAAAACACACTGCTGCGAACTGATATACTCGAGGCTCGCTTGAGCGAAAGAGTGGTCGCTCGAACGACCAGACACAACAGAACCTTGCTCGAGCGCAAGAAGTGTCGCTCGAGCGAACAATGCGAAGTTTTAAGTCTGTAACCCAGAAGCACGCTCGAGCACAAGAGTGCTCGTTTTTGCGAAGAAACTCAAAACATAGTCCTCGCTCGCTTGAGCGAAGGAAATCTCGCTCGAGCGAGGAAACACAACCTTCAGGTCAAAAAAAGACGCAGACGCACGCTCGAGTGCAAGAGTGCTCGCTCGAGCCAAGAAACACACTACTCAAATCTCGCTCGAGTGAAGGAACCCTGGCTCGAGCGAAAGAACTAAAACCCAAAGCTTGCTCGAGCGACAAAAGCTTCGCTCGAGCGAAGAAACAAAATCTGGGCAGCAACTATTTATTTTCAATCACATCCAACCTGTTTCAAACCTGCCCAACACATCCCAAAACTCAAATACAAAGAATTTAAAAGATGGAAACAAGATCAAGACAACAACAACCATGACGGAATCCCAAGTCCGGAATACAATAAGCAATGGAGGAAAAACCGGGATCACTATATATAAAAACTACACGTTACTACTAACCAAAGAATAAGAACTAAGTAACCCCAAACTAAAGCGCATTAACACGGCGCAACCCAACTCACCGTTACTCTTAAATATTACCTAAGCTCATGTTCTGCAAGGTCTAAAATCACCCAAGACATGGGTTCAAATCGAAACTTAATTAAAAGTAACTTTAAAATAAAACAGAATTTTAAACAAGCTTTCCCATTCTATTCGCTAACTTTAAAAATTACAAAACCCACTCCACGTTGTTCGAAAAATTCCAAAACCCTCCAGATAACAATTAATATTTCTTAATTTTTAAATCCAATTGGTTTCACTTGATTTACTTATCAAAATAATTATTTACAATTAATTATACCCAAACAGGTTGTTTTCTGCAGCACTTGAAAGAAATTAATGGTTCTCTTAGTATACATGAGCAATCAACACAAGGCCAAAAATGTAAGAAATTAGACTCGTAACCGGTTCTAATGACGCTGATATGATAATTTTTGAATTTATAACCAAAGAGAACGATACTTCCGAAGTTACTGTTTTAAACCAATTTTTTGGACAGATTTGAATGCAACGGTTAATATAGATTTTGACTCTCAAAAATTATGAGAAAATTCAGATATGCAATTCAATATGTAATTAATCTACTATTAAAATTTCTATTGAAAATTCACCCATTTGATATAGTTTCTTGATTTTTAAAGTTTGTGACTCTGTACAGAATTTTTAGACTACAATTCACACCCTCTACGTTGCACTCTCACAATCCAACCCATTTCCACCCAAACACACCTTCAGCCCTTCACCTTACCAAAGCCATACATGTTAGCCTCCAAATAACCTTTGCACATAAGCCATACACTATACATGGGCACATTATTTATGTTTCTCTCACGGTACTCAAGAATACCCAAAACAGTACCAAACGACACATCACAATGAAGAAAGAAGGGGAAAAAAATGTAAAAGAAGAGACAAAATAATTAAAACATTAGTCTACCTTGAAGAATTTGCTTTAGATTCATATGATTCCTAGAGACAACCCAACGTAGCTTCTCTTCCCCTGCTATGTGTTGAAAGTTTTGTGGAAAAAAAATTATAATAAGGGTTGGGGCTTTTGTTAGGAAAACTAGGGTTGTTTTTTTTACATATATCTAAACAAAAAGTTTTAAATTATTATCCCTTTATATTATTTTAATTTCTATCTCCATTAAAATACAAATATTATTAAATCAAAATATGCTTACTAATTTGGCACTTAATTTTATTTATTTATTTATTTTAAATAATAAATCTTGCCTTTAAATTAAAGACTTTTACCATAAATTTATTTTAGGTTTTAAAATTAATTAAAAGACCTTCCAAATATTTAATTTGCACTTTAGGATTCACTACTAAAATATTTGAGATTGTAATATTATTATTTTTTAAATATTTACTTGATTTGTATATTTGGGTTCTCATAGGTAAAGGTTCCCGTATTTTTCTAGACGAGCGCGGGTAAAGAAGCTAGTCTAAGACTACAGGTTTAGGGTAGCCACTTGGAATATAGGAACCTTAACTGGTAAGATGATGGAATTAGTAGATGTTATGATAAGGAGGAGAGTAAGTATAGCTTGCGTACAAAAAACTAAGTAGACGGGTAAGAAAGCTACGAAAATTGAGGATATCAATTTTAAACTGTATTATAGTGGTAAGGATAGGCGCAGGAATGAAGTAGGAATCATTATTGCCAAGGGTCTTATGGAGAATATAGTGGCGGTCATTAGGAAAGGGGATAGGATTATGTTAGTTAAACTAGTTATTGAAGGGAATATAGTGAACGTCATTAGTGCATAAACCCCTCAAGTAGGATTAGATGATTAGACTAAGAGGGATTTTTGGGAACAAATAGATGAGATCTTACAAGAGATACCCGTAAGAGAGAACTTGGTTGTAGGTGGAGATTTTAATGGCCATGTAGGCATATATAAACTGGTGCATGGTGGATACGGTTTTGGTGACAGAAATGAGGCTGAAGAGAGTACCTTAGATTTTGCGTTAGCTTCTGACCTGGTGGTGGCCAATACTATGTATAAGAAGAGGGAGGAGCATTTGATAACCTTTAAGAGTGGATCAGTTAAGAACCAAATAGATTACTTTTTAATGAGAAAAGTGAACCGCCTAAAATGCAATGATTGTAAGGTGATCC